>OY734948.1:17760266-18290266 GCA_963457585.1 Spergularia bocconei | reverse complement strand
AAATTGATAATACAATTTGGGTATGTTTCTCCTTGCTACGAGAAGGTAAATACAAATGTAGAAGTAGATCTATATATATATATAAAAAAAAAGGAACCTCAAAGATGAAAAAGAAAACATGATACTCAAAGATCTAAAAGTAGATCTAGAAACTTAGCCAGCAAAAGATCTTGAAAAACTTTCTAAATCTTTTTGTCTTCAATCTCTTATTATGCTTGAACAGTGAGGATATCTGAGTAAAGAGAAACACAAACGAAACAACTATTGTGTGTGAGTTAAAATTATTCAAAACATAAACACATATTGGCGAAATTGAAATTGAAATCATAAATTTGATTACTTAAGGGAGGAATTGAGGTGTTTGATTTTACTGGAAAAATAATAATTTGTGCTTAATTACAAAGTCAGTTTTACTTGTATGTTAAACATGCAACAACAATTTATAAACTCATTCAAAATCCATAAACGAAGTTAAACTCATTCTTCTGTACGGCATCCGACATCTTAGCCAACAGCATATCGTCCTCTCCACCTCCATTACCAGCACCATTCCCATTCCCGTTGTTTGCAATATTATTATGTGCTATCTGCTGCATAGCCTCAACCATCACTTGTTGTTGTTGTGCCATCTGTGCCAGAATAGCTGTCCAGTCGGGGTCGTTGCTTCGCACCATTGTCTATAAGGGAATAATGATTGAATCTGTCCAACCAATTCAATTAGTGACCAACGAATTTTAAGCAATACAAACATGAATCGAATGAAACAATAACCGAACTGTCATGCTGTACAATAAACGAATCGCGTTTTTTTTTTTTGAGGAGCACGGCTCTTGTATTCGGCAGCAAGAGTCGTGCGTAGAGCAGACATAAAATATGATACACGAAATGATGAGTATGATGCTCTTGTTTGAGTATCTAACGTATTTCAATTAGTAAGCGCAACCTCCATGCAAGATAGCATTCAAACAGTATATAACCAAATCAAATTCGAATAATATCAATATAACGGAACAGTATTGGGGTATAGCCCCTAAATTGAACAAATAAAACGAGTAATTTGTCTGAAGAAAGTTTGCAAATTACAACTTAATTAGCGAATGCGAAAATCGAAATTTAATGCTACTAAATTCACAAGCAGTCTCCCAATACTTTAGACATCTGAGTTAGACCCTTTACTCTCTTCCTGTGTAGTCTCAACTCCATTTGACATCGGCTCATACTGGCTGTCGTCCTCATTCTCATCCCTTCTTTCACTAGACACTGGTATGGGGGCTTCTCCTTCCCCAACTTCATTATTGTCATCTCCTCTCTCGACGCTCACATTTTCGGCCGGTGGAACAACCTCCTGGTTTTGTGTCACTTCTCTACTAGGGGATCCAATAAGAATTCTCCTGCGCTTTGCCACTGCGCATTTCTTTCTCGCTGTAGTACGGAAGAAAGTAGCTCTCAAACTCACAGGTGAGCCAGGTGGTGAGGGGATGTGATAGCGCTTTCCAGCCTTAATTTTCTTACTCTCAAGGTGAGCAGCCAACTTCTTCGCCTCTCTGTCCTCAGCCATTTCCTTAAACATTTTGTAGGGATTTGAGTAAGGATAGTGAGGGTTAATGGTTGCCTTTACCAAGTGTTGAGGCAGTTCCTTAAAGTCACGCTCATCGTTCCTATGTATCAAGTCCTCATACTCTAATATGCTTCTCAACCTTTTATGGTCAACATCTCTCCTGAGTCAGTGAGGAGATAGCGCATGCCATCATATTGACAAGCAAAGTAGGTCCACCTCTCAAGCTTATTGCGAATGCGCTCCCACAGGGTTGCTCCCTCAGGTTTACCATCACTACAAACATTCTCACAGCCTCCTCATGTGCGCACTCATAAGTCTCACTGGTCGCTTGCATTTTGGCCTCAATTCTATCAACAAATTGAGAGATAGTCTCTCCCCACCCCATAGGCTCATAGAACACCCCGGGTTCAGGGCGATTGTATCAGTCCTAGTCTCATGATCGGGATCGCCATTGACTCCATCCCTTCCGAACATCCAAGAGTACCCCATTGGATCCGACGTCATCTGTCATATAACATCAATAGAGATTAAACGGTAAGTCACTGATCACTTTAGAAGTTCACACCTCAACTAGTAAGTACTCAACTAATCTAATTAAACAGCTCCTCGCGAATTAGTAGATCACAAATTGTCACATAGCACTTAGCAGCTAGCATGCGTATGAATGCACCCGACTCGCCCCATTTTAAAACTTTTCAAATTCGTTTTGAAAACTTTTGTAGACTCGACGAATCAGAACCTATTGCTCTGATACCAACTGTAACAACCCTAAAAATTCGCTAAAAGTAACTTGGAAATAAATTAGAATTGTTATGCCGCAAATGACTACCGAGTCAATTGCTAGGCTAAGAGTTCAATACAATAAACCAACGAGAAAATCAAACAGCGGAAGTCTTAAAATTTGTCGAGTTACAATTTTCAAAACTTAAATCCAAAATACATCAATCAAATGAAATAAGGTCTTTCGAAAAGCCCCAACATGATCAACTCCGTAAGCAAGCATCCATGTCATCAAATCCTGTCAACTATGCCATCGAAGAATGACATAGACCCCAGAATAAGGTAGGGACAAACCAGAAAACAGAACGTCAGCACAGGCTGAGTAAGAAAACTAAACATAAGGAGAACAAATAAGATACGCGCCTTGAGGCGCGTAGCTAAATAGAACAGATTGACGATATAATTAGAGTGTATCAACAACAGTAGAACGAGATATCAAATGAGCATCGCCGCTCAAAATATACACAATTTGATAACGAATGAGCATCGCCGCTCAAAGTACACATTAATATTTTTACTTTTCGGCCAGGGTCCTACCCCAAAGCTTCACTTAACGAACTTAGTTCGAGCTAGAGTGGTAATTATCGCCCCTAATAATCCCGAGAGTGCACACCCCTCGCAAGATAGGCCGGTAGGACGAGTTCCCATCTAGGAGAAAGACTATTCGGAAGTCGGTAGCCAATCCGACCTACTGTACCTTGATCAGAGGTATATCAAACGATGATCGGCCGAGCCAAAGTGTATTATTTGAAAGTGTATTACTTGATCAGAGGTATATCAAACGTGACATTTCATTTTCTTTCATCCGTTTTACATACATTATTTGAAAGTGTATTATTTGATAATCCAAATTGAATTGATCATAATTGATATACAAACGAAACAGAAAATGAGCTAACAACAAAAGCCACTCGGTCGAGAGGCCGAGTGGTGCGTGTGGTCAATAGGCCGAGAGGCCGAGGTCGGGCACGAGGCTGCCGAGGGCTGCCCGTGGAGCATCGAGGTCATGAGGCCGGGAACAAGTATCAAATGAAATCGGAAGCACGCTCATAAAATTAGATAGGCATGAGTGATGAAAGCGATAATAGAAAATGACCGCATGAATTAAACATAGGCTTGAAGAACATTTGCAATAGTGAGCCAAACAAAGAGATTATTAGTTGATGGAATTGTGATCATTGTTCTTACCTTACTTACGGTTAGTGTGTGGGTGATCAAGCTAGAAAGGAAACTCTTCGAACTCACACCCTAAACACAAATGATAAACAACAAATTACTCCAATGCTCTACTAATCGATACTTGCACCACATTTAATTGATAATGAGGTATACTCACACATACTTCCACACAAGACAAAAAGTACTTAATCACAAAATAGGGGCAGCTCCACCATAAGCCCTTAAACATCACATATCAACCCCCAAATGACCTCCAAACATCACCAAATTCGCACCACACCTTACCAAGTACACTAACAACCATTAACCATCATTAAATCACCAAAACAACATCAAAATCATTCAATTTAAGCAAAAATCAGAAGTGGGCAGAATACATAATCATAAACCAAAACACCATAAAACGTTCCCAATTCAAAACCATGATTTACCCATCTTAAAGCAAGCATCTCCTCCAAAATACACATTAATCCACCCGTAAAATCACCCCTAATTAACACATATGAACCCTAATTTCAAAAGCCCTAATTTAGAAACCAATAATCCATGCATCAAAACTATAATTAAGCATGAATAGAGTTCATCAAAGCACTACTCATCAACACTAGTACAATTAAACCGAATTGGATTGAAATTAGAAAAGCCCTAAGATGAAATATATGAGAAAGGGGTCAAACTTACAACTCTTGATGTAGAAATCAAGAGGGAGGACGGCTAGGGTGGCCGACGGCGGTGGGTGGCTGCAGTGGTGGTCGACGGAGATGGTGGTGGGAGTGTCTGCGGCTCTCTTCTCCTCTTCTCTTCTCTTCTTCTCTTTTCCCCTCTTTCACGTACTTCTTCTTTCTCTGTCTTTTTTTTTTCTTTCTTTGCTGCTGAGCGACATGAGATGAGATGGGGAGGGTTTGGGTTTTTATGTTATTTTTTTGTAGAAAATAGGAAGGGTTTAGTAAGGGTATTTTGGTAATTTTGCCCAATAGTTGCCCAATTTGGAAAGCATCTCTAAACGGGAGGTATACCCTAATTTCCAAAAATAGAATTTAATATCCTCAAAATGAAATTCTCTCGATACCTCAAACAATTCAAATGACCCAAAAATATGGGGTGTTACATGTTGTCTGTTTGGAAGGGCCCCAAGTTGATACTCAAGGTACGTACCAAGAAGAACACCTTGTATGTTCTACAAGGGGATACATTGCCTAGTTCTGTTGTATGTGCGTCCGTCAATCACGAGGAGGTGGTTAGTCTTTGGTACAAAAGACTTGGCCATATGGGTAAGAGAGGGATGCAGCTATTGTCTAAGAGAAATCTTCTTGCAGGAGCAAAAGTCAATAAACTTGACTTGTGTGAGCTTTGTGTGCTTGGTAAGAAGCACGGGGAAACGTTTAGTAAGGGTGCTCATGTCACAAAGGAGGTTCTTGATTACATCCACTCCGATTGCTAGGGGCTGTCACCGGATAGAGGTATGAATGGTGAATATTATTTTGTGACTTTTATTGATGACTATTCTAGGTACACTTGGCTTAGACTCCTTAAGCACAAGAGTGAGGCGTTTAATGCTTTCAAGCAATGGAAGAAATTAGTGGAAAATCAGAAGGGTAAGAATATTAAGATGCTACGAACGGATAATGGCATGGAATTTTGTAAGGATGAGTTCGATAAGTTTTGCGCTGATGAGGGTATTAGAAGGCATCATATCGTCCTAGGAACACCACAGCAGAACGCTGTTGCAGAGCGTATGAACTTAACTTTGCTTGAGAGAGTTAGATGCATAGTCTCTACAGCTTGTTACTTGATCAACCGTGGACCTCATAAAGGGATAGACTGCAAGATTCCTTATGAGTTATGGAGCGGTATGGTTCCAGATTATTCTCTATTACGGGTATTTGGATGTGTAGTTTGTTATCATGTTCGTGAAAGTAAAGTAGATCCAAGGGCAAAATTAGGAAGCATTATGGGATATGGGGATGGGGTTAAAGGGTAAAGGATTTAGTCTCCGTTAGAGAGGCCGTAATAATCAGTAGAGATGTAACCTTTAACGAAAATGCTATGTTTATGTCTCATGTTAGTTGCACAGGTGGTGACAAGAATAATAGTGCCGAGATTGAGGTGGAGCTTGAGGTGTCTTCGGACTCTTTGTCCATGCTGTCACGTGTGGTGATTGAGGAGGATGCCGAGCCAACTACTTCGGGTGTTCCTGTGACTACTCCTGTAGTTGAGAACAGTCCACATGTGACGTCTGATGATCATGTTAGATCCAGACTTGCCTAAACGTATAAGTAAGGCGCATAATAGGTTAATTGAAGAGATGTCGGGCCACAAGATTGGTGGGTATAATTGCTATGTTGAAGAGATGATGGGATTTGCATCACAGGTAGCTGACAATATTGAGACAGGTGCGTCAACATCCTACTAGGAGGCAATTTCATGTAGTGAGTCTGAGCAATGGCTTGCTGCAATGGGGTGAAGAGATGGAGTCTCTTTACAAAAATCAGACATGGGAGCTTGTTCCGGTACCACAAGGTAGGAAGTTGATAGGTTGCAAGTGGATTTTCAAGAAGAAAGAGGGAACTACAGAGATTGAGAAAGTCAGGTATAAAGCTAGATTGGTTGCTAAGTGGTTCAGTCAGGTTGAGGTAGTTGATTATGTGGAGATCTTCTCTCCAGTGGTTGCTAAGTGGTAAGGACCAACATGCTTGCAAGTTGAAGAGGTCCTTGTATGGACTTAAACAGGCGCCTAGACAATGGTACAAGAGGTTTGATACTTTCATGGTGGAGCATGAGTTGGAGAGGAATCCATATGATTGTTGTGTCTACCACAACAAGCTAGCGGATGGGTCTTTGATCTATCTATTGTTGTATGTAGATGACATGCTTGTAGATAAGCTGAAAACTATGCTTAGTTCAGAGTTTGATATGAAAGACTTGGGGGTTGCTCGCAAGATATTGGGGTTGGATATTTATAGGGACCGTTCAAAGAAGAAGCTTTTCTTGTCTTAGAAAAGCTACATTGAGAAGATACTTTCCCGGTTTGGGATGAGTATAGTGCGAAGCCTATAAACACCCCATTTGCTAGTGGTAAGCTTTCTATATCTCAAACACCTCAAAGTGAAGAAGAGAGGTCTTACATGTCTGGTGTTCCATATGCTAGTGCAGTAGGTAGCTTGATGTGTGCCATGCTTTGCACTGGGCCAGACATTGCACATGCAGTTAGTGTTCTAAGCAGGTTTATGTCTCAACCTGGAGGGAACACTGGCTATCGGTAAAGAGGATTTTCCGCTACTTAAGAGGAACAACGGATGTGGGTCTTAGTTACGGTAATGATACGGATTGTTTGATTGCTGGGTTTTCTGATTCTGATTATGCTGCAGATGTAGACAGTAGGATGTCCTTGACAGATTATGTCTTTACACTTGGTGGGTCTGTTGTTAGTTGGAAGTCGACACTTCAATCGTCTGTGACTTTGTCAACCACAGAGGTGGAGTATATGGCTTTGACTACAGCGGCCAAGGAGGCCATTTGGTTAAAAAGACTGGTTAGTAAGTTGGGTTTACATCATGATGTAGCTACAATATTTTGTGATAGCTTGAGCGCTATCTGCTTGGCCAAGGATCAGGTTCACCATGAACGAACCAAACACATCGATGTCAGGTATCATTTTCTACGTACTGAGAAGAGAATTGAGGTAAAGAAGGTAGGAACTGCTGACAATCCTGCGGATTTCTTTACTAAGCCGGTTCCGTTTAGCAAGTTCAAACATTGATTGGACTTATTAAACATAGACATGTATCTCTGACCCTTCGGGGTGGTTAGCCCAAGGTGGAGCTTGGGCAGACCGGGGTCCAGGGTCTAAATGGGCGGATACCCGAGTCCAGGCCTAGGGTATAAATGGACGGGTAGGCTTGTAAGGGTCTACGGAGTTTAAGCTTGGTGCACTTCAGCAAAACCTCGATTTGGTATTCCTGGAGGAGTACTGGCAGAGGGGTCTTGGTCACGGTTCCTCGACATGCTGTGATACTAGTATGTTGAGGCAAGTAGCGTAGATGTTTGATGCTAAAAACAGTGGTGGACAACTACTAGCCATGGGTGGTGACGAGTAATCGGTGTTGGGAACAGATTCAGGCAAGTTCGGGGGCTTGGCAGAGGCAGGCGGCTAGTAGTCGCCCAAACTGGCTACTAGCCGGTGCCTATTTATTGTTTTCTGATCCTGGAAGGCCGTTTTTTGGCAGTAGCAGGCGACGACTAGCCGGTGCCTATTTATTGTTTTCTGATCCTGGAAGGCCGTTTTTTGGCAGTAGCAGGCGACGACTAGCCGGTCCCTACTGACGAGTAGCCATTTATGTCGGCTAATATTCTATGTGGGATTACTTACTCCGTTTGACTTACCTTATTTTGATTATTGTTTTATTAGGTCTTTGTTAAGAGGGTTAATATATAAAACCGCTCTAACCTAGCCTCTATTCTTCAAGGGAGAAATTAGAGAGAGTCATTGAGAGTTTTTCAAGAGGGCAGAGTTAGAAAAACTCATATCATCTTTTGTATCTGTAATCTCCGAAACATAGTGAAGTTGATTCATAGACCCATGTGGACGTAGCTATCTCATTGATAGTGAACCACGTAAATTCTTTTGTGTTCTTTATTGTTTTGTTCATCCTTTCACACGCTTCCGCACAACAATTTGTTTAAGTAAAGAGAGGTTAGGTTATGTGAGGGGGTTATTGAATGAGTGAGATAAATATCTCATTAGTTTAGAGCCCGTTCGGTATCACCGCCGTTATCAGCTTTTGGTTTTTTTTTTCGTAAAAAATTTAGTTATATAAGTTGCAAAAATTAATTTAAACGGTATGTTTCTATAATAATCATACAGAAAATGAAAACTGACAACTGAAACACTTTTTCTGGTTTTCAAAAATGGGACTTTGGCCTGGTTTTCAAAACAACTAGAAAACTAAAAAAAAAACGATACCAAACAGGCCCTTAGCAATTAGAAAAACTCCCTTGCTCTCCACGCTCTCTTGGCCGCCCAAGCAAGAGCCAGCACGCAAAGTTTTTGTCATTTTGCTAATGTAATGGTGGGAGGAGAAGACTGAGCCATTAAATAGAAAATAAATCAAAAATCAAATAGTTAGCATATTTCTAGCATATAGTTAGTGTAAATGTTCATGACATAAGGGTGAGATCATTGTCTACGTGGTTTAGTAGTTAGAAAAATAAAGTCGGGTTAGACTCGTTTTGAGCAATTTTGTGTCTACATCAGGTATAAATTTAAAGCAAAAACAAGTGAATTAAACACAATGTAACTTGAGCTAGCTATTGCATAAAAAGAGCCGAATCATACTAAGTACACCAGTCGTGCAACCGGTCCAAAAAGTTGAACAAGTACAAAGCACGCTTCTCAAGGTCAAAATTTAAACAAAACTCAATTCCTAAAAACAATTTTGTTTCACGTAAATTCACCAAGTATAGACCGTCAAAACATTTTGAACTCTAACAATATAAGTATACAATATACATAGAATTAAATCAATTTGGAAAAGAAAAAAGTGTATGTGTTACCCAAATTACTGACAAATAATCAAGTTGGGTGACGTCTACTCCTGAGGCATAGCCATCGGTTATACGTGCGACGTCCTTCACTTTTTTAGACATGGATTTTATGAAAAAAGCTCATGTCTATTAGTCAAATAGTCATTAGATTTCCTTCAAAAACCTGATGTCTATTATCAGTTAATACATCAGCCTTTTTAGAAATCTGATGTCTATTCCCCAACTAATTATTAAAAAAATACCTAGACATAATACTTGCTCAAACGTAGCGATACACCGTAGAAATTGAGGATGCAGTAGAACGAATAATACCCAACTTTATTACTAAGACACAAATTGATAATACAATTTGGGTATGTTTCTCCTTGCTACGAGAAGGTAAATACAAATGTAGAAGTAGATCTATATATATATATAAAAAAAAAGGAACCTCAAAGATGAAAAAGAAAACATGATACTCAAAGATCTAAAAGTAGATCTAGAAACTTAGCCAGCAAAAGATCTTGAAAAACTTTCTAAATCTTTTTGTCTTCAATCTCTTATTATGCTTGAACAGTGAGGATATCTGAGTAAAGAGAAACACAAACGAAACAACTATTGTGTGTGAGTTAAAATTATTCAAAACATAAACACATATTGGCGAAATTGAAATTGAAATCATAAATTTGATTACTTAAGGGAGGAATTGAGGTGTTTGATTTTACTGGAAAAATAATAATTTGTGCTTAATTACAAAGTCAGTTTTACTTGTATGTTAAACATGCAACAACAATTTATAAACTCATTCAAAATCCATAAACGAAGTTAAACTCATTCTTCTGTACGGCATCCGACATCTTAGCCAACAGCATATCGTCCTCTCCACCTCCATTACCAGCACCATTCCCATTCCCGTTGTTTGCAATATTATTATGTGCTATCTGCTGCATAGCCTCAACCATCACTTGTTGTTGTTGTGCCATCTGTGCCAGAATAGCTGTCCAGTCGGGGTCGTTGCTTCGCACCATTGTCTATAAGGGAATAATGATTGAATCTGTCCAACCAATTCAATTAGTGACCAACGAATTTTAAGCAATACAAACATGAATCGAATGAAACAATAACCGAACTGTCATGCTGTACAATAAACGAATCGCGTTTTTTTTTTTTGAGGAGCACGGCTCTTGTATTCGGCAGCAAGAGTCGTGCGTAGAGCAGACATAAAATATGATACACGAAATGATGAGTATGATGCTCTTGTTTGAGTATCTAACGTATTTCAATTAGTAAGCGCAACCTCCATGCAAGATAGCATTCAAACAGTATATAACCAAATCAAATTCGAATAATATCAATATAACGGAACAGTATTGGGGTATAGCCCCTAAATTGAACAAATAAAACGAGTAATTTGTCTGAAGAAAGTTTGCAAATTACAACTTAATTAGCGAATGCGAAAATCGAAATTTAATGCTACTAAATTCACAAGCAGTCTCCCAATACTTTAGACATCTGAGTTAGACCCTTTACTCTCTTCCTGTGTAGTCTCAACTCCATTTGACATCGGCTCATACTGGCTGTCGTCCTCATTCTCATCCCTTCTTTCACTAGACACTGGTATGGGGGCTTCTCCTTCCCCAACTTCATTATTGTCATCTCCTCTCTCGACGCTCACATTTTCGGCCGGTGGAACAACCTCCTGGTTTTGTGTCACTTCTCTACTAGGGGATCCAATAAGAATTCTCCTGCGCTTTGCCACTGCGCATTTCTTTCTCGCTGTAGTACGGAAGAAAGTAGCTCTCAAACTCACAGGTGAGCCAGGTGGTGAGGGGATGTGATAGCGCTTTCCAGCCTTAATTTTCTTACTCTCAAGGTGAGCAGCCAACTTCTTCGCCTCTCTGTCCTCAGCCATTTCCTTAAACATTTTGTAGGGATTTGAGTAAGGATAGTGAGGGTTAATGGTTGCCTTTACCAAGTGTTGAGGCAGTTCCTTAAAGTCACGCTCATCGTTCCTATGTATCAAGTCCTCATACTCTAATATGCTTCTCAACCTTTTATGGTCAACATCTCTCCTGAGTCAGTGAGGAGATAGCGCATGCCATCATATTGACAAGCAAAGTAGGTCCACCTCTCAAGCTTATTGCGAATGCGCTCCCACAGGGTTGCTCCCTCAGGTTTACCATCACTACAAACATTCTCACAGCCTCCTCATGTGCGCACTCATAAGTCTCACTGGTCGCTTGCATTTTGGCCTCAATTCTATCAACAAATTGAGAGATAGTCTCTCCCCACCCCATAGGCTCATAGAACACCCCGGGTTCAGGGCGATTGTATCAGTCCTAGTCTCATGATCGGGATCGCCATTGACTCCATCCCTTCCGAACATCCAAGAGTACCCCATTGGATCCGACGTCATCTGTCATATAACATCAATAGAGATTAAACGGTAAGTCACTGATCACTTTAGAAGTTCACACCTCAACTAGTAAGTACTCAACTAATCTAATTAAACAGCTCCTCGCGAATTAGTAGATCACAAATTGTCACATAGCACTTAGCAGCTAGCATGCGTATGAATGCACCCGACTCGCCCCATTTTAAAACTTTTCAAATTCGTTTTGAAAACTTTTGTAGACTCGACGAATCAGAACCTATTGCTCTGATACCAACTGTAACAACCCTAAAAATTCGCTAAAAGTAACTTGGAAATAAATTAGAATTGTTATGCCGCAAATGACTACCGAGTCAATTGCTAGGCTAAGAGTTCAATACAATAAACCAACGAGAAAATCAAACAGCGGAAGTCTTAAAATTTGTCGAGTTACAATTTTCAAAACTTAAATCCAAAATACATCAATCAAATGAAATAAGGTCTTTCGAAAAGCCCCAACATGATCAACTCCGTAAGCAAGCATCCATGTCATCAAATCCTGTCAACTATGCCATCGAAGAATGACATAGACCCCAGAATAAGGTAGGGACAAACCAGAAAACAGAACGTCAGCACAGGCTGAGTAAGAAAACTAAACATAAGGAGAACAAATAAGATACGCGCCTTGAGGCGCGTAGCTAAATAGAACAGATTGACGATATAATTAGAGTGTATCAACAACAGTAGAACGAGATATCAAATGAGCATCGCCGCTCAAAATATACACAATTTGATAACGAATGAGCATCGCCGCTCAAAGTACACATTAATATTTTTACTTTTCGGCCAGGGTCCTACCCCAAAGCTTCACTTAACGAACTTAGTTCGAGCTAGAGTGGTAATTATCGCCCCTAATAATCCCGAGAGTGCACACCCCTCGCAAGATAGGCCGGTAGGACGAGTTCCCATCTAGGAGAAAGACTATTCGGAAGTCGGTAGCCAATCTGACCTACTGTACCTTGATCAGAGGTATATCAAACGATGATCGGCCGAGCCAAAGTGTATTATTTGAAAGTGTATTACTTGATCAGAGGTATATCAAACGTGACATTTCATTTTCTTTCATCCGTTTTACATACATTATTTGAAAGTGTATTATTTGATAATCCAAATTGAATTGATCATAATTGATATACAAACGAAACAGAAAATGAGCTAACAACAAAAGCCACTCGGTCGAGAGGCCGAGTGGTGCGTGTGGTCAATAGGCCGAGAGGCCGAGGTCGGGCACGAGGCTGCCGAGGGCTGCCCGTGGAGCATCGAGGTCATGAGGCCGGGAACAAGTATCAAATGAAATCGGAAGCACGCTCATAAAATTAGATAGGCATGAGTGATGAAAGCGATAATAGAAAATGACCGCATGAATTAAACATAGGCTTGAAGAACATTTGCAATAGTGAGCCAAACAAAGAGATTATTAGTTGATGGAATTGTGATCATTGTTCTTACCTTACTTACGGTTAGTGTGTGGGTGATCAAGCTAGAAAGGAAACTCTTCGAACTCACACCCTAAACACAAATGATAAACAACAAATTACTCCAATGCTCTACTAATCGATACTTGCACCACATTGAATTGATAATGAGGTATACTCACACATACTTCCACACAAGACAAAAAGTACTTAATCACAAAATAGGGGCAGCTCCACCATAAGCCCTTAAACATCACATATCAACCCCCAAATGACCTCCAAACATCACCAAATTCGCACCACACCTTACCAAGTACACTAACAACCATTAACCATCATTAAATCACCAAAACAACATCAAAATCATTCAATTTAAGCAAAAATCAGAAGTGGGCAGAATACATAATCATAAACCAAAACACCATAAAACGTTCCCAATTCAAAACCATGATTTACCCATCTTAAAGCAAGCATCTCCTCCAAAATACACATTAATCCACCCGTAAAATCACCCCTAATTAACACATATGAACCCTAATTTCAAAAGCCCTAATTTAGAAACCAATAATCCATGCATCAAAACTATAATTAAGCATGAATAGAGTTCATCAAAGCACTACTCATCAACACTAGTACAATTAAACCGAATTGGATTGAAATTAGAAAAGCCCTAAGATGAAATATATGAGAAAGGGGTCAAACTTACAACTCTTGATGTAGAAATCAAGAGGGAGGACGGCTAGGGTGGCCGACGGCGGTGGGTGGCTGCAGTGGTGGTCGACGGAGATGGTGGTGGGAGTGTCTGCGGCTCTCTTCTCCTCTTCTCTTCTCTTCTTCTCTTTTCCCCTCTTTCACGTACTTCTTCTTTCTCTGTCTTTTTTTTTTCTTTCTTTGCTGCTGAGCGACATGAGATGAGATGGGGAGGGTTTGGGTTTTTATGTTATTTTTTTGTAGAAAATAGGAAGGGTTTAGTAAGGGTATTTTGGTAATTTTGCCCAATAGTTGCCCAATTTGGAAAGCATCTCTAAACGGGAGGTATACCCTAATTTCCAAAAATAGAATTTAATATCCTCAAAATGAAATTCTCTCGATACCTCAAACAATTCAAATGACCCAAAAATATGGGGTGTTACATGTTGTCTGTTTGGAAGGGCCCCAAGTTGATACTCAAGGTACGTACCAAGAAGAACACCTTGTATGTTCTACAAGGGGATACATTGCCTAGTTCTGTTGTATGTGCGTCCGTCAATCACGAGGAGGTGGTTAGTCTTTGGTACAAAAGACTTGGCCATATGGGTAAGAGAGGGATGCAGCTATTGTCTAAGAGAAATCTTCTTGCAGGAGCAAAAGTCAATAAACTTGACTTGTGTGAGCTTTGTGTGCTTGGTAAGAAGCACGGGGAAACGTTTAGTAAGGGTGCTCATGTCACAAAGGAGGTTCTTGATTACATCCACTCCGATTGCTAGGGGCTGTCACCGGATAGAGGTATGAATGGTGAATATTATTTTGTGACTTTTATTGATGACTATTCTAGGTACACTTGGCTTAGACTCCTTAAGCACAAGAGTGAGGCGTTTAATGCTTTCAAGCAATGGAAGAAATTAGTGGAAAATCAGAAGGGTAAGAATATTAAGATGCTACGAACGGATAATGGCATGGAATTTTGTAAGGATGAGTTCGATAAGTTTTGCGCTGATGAGGGTATTAGAAGGCATCATATCGTCCTAGGAACACCACAGCAGAACGCTGTTGCAGAGCGTATGAACTTAACTTTGCTTGAGAGAGTTAGATGCATAGTCTCTACAGCTTGTTACTTGATCAACCGTGGACCTCATAAAGGGATAGACTGCAAGATTCCTTATGAGTTATGGAGCGGTATGGTTCCAGATTATTCTCTATTACGGGTATTTGGATGTGTAGTTTGTTATCATGTTCGTGAAAGTAAAGTAGATCCAAGGGCAAAATTAGGAAGCATTATGGGATATGGGGATGGGGTTAAAGGGTAAAGGATTTAGTCTCCGTTAGAGAGGCCGTAATAATCAGTAGAGATGTAACCTTTAACGAAAATGCTATGTTTATGTCTCATGTTAGTTGCACAGGTGGTGACAAGAATAATAGTGCCGAGATTGAGGTGGAGCTTGAGGTGTCTTCGGACTCTTTGTCCATGCTGTCACGTGTGGTGATTGAGGAGGATGCCGAGCCAACTACTTCGGGTGTTCCTGTGACTACTCCTGTAGTTGAGAACAGTCCACATGTGACGTCTGATGATCATGTTAGATCCAGACTTGCCTAAACGTATAAGTAAGGCGCATAATAGGTTAATTGAAGAGATGTCGGGCCACAAGATTGGTGGGTATAATTGCTATGTTGAAGAGATGATGGGATTTGCATCACAGGTAGCTGACAATATTGAGACAGGTGCGTCAACATCCTACTAGGAGGCAATTTCATGTAGTGAGTCTGAGCAATGGCTTGCTGCAATGGGGTGAAGAGATGGAGTCTCTTTACAAAAATCAGACATGGGAGCTTGTTCCGGTACCACAAGGTAGGAAGTTGATAGGTTGCAAGTGGATTTTCAAGAAGAAAGAGGGAACTACAGAGATTGAGAAAGTCAGGTATAAAGCTAGATTGGTTGCTAAGTGGTTCAGTCAGGTTGAGGTAGTTGATTATGTGGAGATCTTCTCTCCAGTGGTTGCTAAGTGGTAAGGACCAACATGCTTGCAAGTTGAAGAGGTCCTTGTATGGACTTAAACAGGCGCCTAGACAATGGTACAAGAGGTTTGATACTTTCATGGTGGAGCATGAGTTTGAGAGGAATCCATATGATTGTTGTGTCTACCACAACAAGCTAGCGGATGGGTCTTTGATCTATCTATTGTTGTATGTAGATGACATGCTTGTAGATAAGCTGAAAACTATGCTTAGTTCAGAGTTTGATATGAAAGACTTGGGGGTTGCTCGCAAGATATTGGGGTTGGATATTTATAGGGACCGTTCAAAGAAGAAGCTTTTCTTGTCTTAGAAAAGCTACATTGAGAAGATACTTTCCCGGTTTGGGATGAGTATAGTGCGAAGCCTATAAACACCCCATTTGCTAGTGGTAAGCTTTCTATATCTCAAACACCTCAAAGTGAAGAAGAGAGGTCTTACATGTCTGGTGTTCCATATGCTAGTGCAGTAGGTAGCTTGATGTGTGCCATGCTTTGCACTGGGCCAGACATTGCACATGCAGTTAGTGTTCTAAGCAGGTTTATGTCTCAACCTGGAGGGAACACTGGCTATCGGTAAAGAGGATTTTCCGCTACTTAAGAGGAACAACGGATGTGGGTCTTAGTTACGGTAATGATACGGATTGTTTGATTGCTGGGTTTTCTGATTCTGATTATGCTGCAGATGTAGACAGTAGGATGTCCTTGACAGATTATGTCTTTACACTTGGTGGGTCTGTTGTTAGTTGGAAGTCGACACTTCAATCGTCTGTGACTTTGTCAACCACAGAGGTGGAGTATATGGCTTTGACTACAGCGGCCAAGGAGGCCATTTGGTTAAAAAGACTGGTTAGTAAGTTGGGTTTACATCATGATGTAGCTACAATATTTTGTGATAGCTTGAGCGCTATCTGCTTGGCCAAGGATCAGGTTCACCATGAACGAACCAAACACATCGATGTCAGGTATCATTTTCTACGTACTGAGAAGAGAATTGAGGTAAAGAAGGTAGGAACTGCTGACAATCCTGCGGATTTCTTTACTAAGCCGGTTCCGTTTAGCAAGTTCAAACATTGATTGGACTTATTAAACATAGACATGTATCTCTGACCCTTCGGGGTGGTTAGCCCAAGGTGGAGCTTGGGCAGACCGGGGTCCAGGGTCTAAATGGGCGGATACCCGAGTCCAGGCCTAGGGTATAAATGGACGGGTAGGCTTGTAAGGGTCTACGGAGTTTAAGCTTGGTGCACTTCAGCAAAACCTCGATTTGGTATTCCTGGAGGAGTACTGGCAGAGGGGTCTTGGTCACGGTTCCTCGACATGCTGTGATACTAGTATGTTGAGGCAAGTAGCGTAGATGTTTGATGCTAAAAACAGTGGTGGACAACTACTAGCCATGGGTGGTGACGAGTAATCGGTGTTGGGAACAGATTCAGGCAAGTTCGGGGGCTTGGCAGAGGCAGGCGGCTAGTAGTCGCCCAAACTGGCTACTAGCCGGTGCCTATTTATTGTTTTCTGATCCTGGAAGGCCGTTTTTTGGCAGTAGCAGGCGACGACTAGCCGGTGCCTATTTATTGTTTTCTGATCCTGGAAGGCCGTTTTTTGGCAGTAGCAGGCGACGACTAGCCGGTCCCTACTGACGAGTAGCCATTTATGTCGGCTAATATTCTATGTGGGATTACTTACTCCGTTTGACTTACCTTATTTTGATTATTGTTTTATTAGGTCTTTGTTAAGAGGGTTAATATATAAAACCGCTCTAACCTAGCCTCTATTCTTCAAGGGAGAAATTAGAGAGAGTCATTGAGAGTTTTTCAAGAGGGCAGAGTTAGAAAAACTCATATCATCTTTTGTATCTGTAATCTCCGAAACATAGTGAAGTTGATTCATAGACCCATGTGGACGTAGCTATCTCATTGATAGTGAACCACGTAAATTCTTTTGTGTTCTTTATTGTTTTGTTCATCCTTTCACACGCTTCCGCACAACAATTTGTTTAAGTAAAGAGAGGTTAGGTTATGTGAGGGGGTTATTGAATGAGTGAGATAAATATCTCATTAGTTTAGAGCCCGTTCGGTATCACCGCCGTTATCAGCTTTTGGTTTTTTTTTTCGTAAAAAATTTAGTTATATAAGTTGCAAAAATTAATTTAAACGGTATGTTTCTATAATAATCATACAGAAAATGAAAACTGACAACTGAAACACTTTTTCTGGTTTTCAAAAATGGGACTTTGGCCTGGTTTTCAAAACAACTAGAAAACTAAAAAAAAAACGATACCAAACAGGCCCTTAGCAATTAGAAAAACTCCCTTGCTCTCCACGCTCTCTTGGCCGCCCAAGCAAGAGCCAGCACGCAAAGTTTTTGTCATTTTGCTAATGTAATGGTGGGAGGAGAAGACTGAGCCATTAAATAGAAAATAAATCAAAAATCAAATAGTTAGCATATTTCTAGCATATAGTTAGTGTAAATGTTCATGACATAAGGGTGAGATCATTGTCTACGTGGTTTAGTAGTTAGAAAAATAAAGTCGGGTTAGACTCGTTTTGAGCAATTTCGTGTCTACATCAGGTATAAATTTAAAGCAAAAACAAGTGAATTAAACACAATGTAACTTGAGCTAGCTATTGCATAAAAAGAGCCGAATCATACTAAGTACACCAGTCGTGCAACCGGTCCAAAAAGTTGAACAAGTACAAAGCACGCTTCTCAAGGTCAAAATTTAAACAAAACTCAATTCCTAAAAACAATTTTGTTTCACGTAAATTCACCAAGTATAGACCGTCAAAACATTTTGAACTCTAACAATATAAGTATACAATATACATAGAATTAAATCAATTTGGAAAAGAAAAAAGTGTATGTGTTACCCAAATTACTGACAAATAATCAAGTTGGGTGACGTCTACTCCTGAGGCATAGCCATCGGTTATACGTGCGACGTCCTTCACTTTTTTAGACATGGATTTTATGAAAAAAGCTCATGTCTATTAGTCAAATAGTCATTAGATTTCCTTCAAAAACCTGATGTCTATTATCAGTTAATACATCAGCCTTTTTAGAAATCTGATGTCTATTCCCCAACTAATTATTAAAAAAATACCTAGACATAATACTTGCTCAAACGTAGCGATACACCGTAGAAATTGAGGATGCAGTAGAACGAATAATACCCAACTTTATTACTAAGACACAAATTGATAATACAATTTGGGTATGTTTCTCCTTGCTACGAGAAGGTAAATACAAATGTAGAAGTAGATCTATATATATATATAAAAAAAAAGGAACCTCAAAGATGAAAAAGAAAACATGATACTCAAAGATCTAAAAGTAGATCTAGAAACTTAGCCAGCAAAAGATCTTGAAAAACTTTCTAAATCTTTTTGTCTTCAATCTCTTATTATGCTTGAACAGTGAGGATATCTGAGTAAAGAGAAACACAAACGAAACAACTATTGTGTGTGAGTTAAAATTATTCAAAACATAAACACATATTGGCGAAATTGAAATTGAAATCATAAATTTGATTACTTAAGGGAGGAATTGAGGTGTTTGATTTTACTGGAAAAATAATAATTTGTGCTTAATTACAAAGTCAGTTTTACTTGTATGTTAAACATGCAACAACAATTTATAAACTCATTCAAAATCCATAAACGAAGTTAAACTCATTCTTCTGTACGGCATCCGACATCTTAGCCAACAGCATATCGTCCTCTCCACCTCCATTACCAGCACCATTCCCATTCCCGTTGTTTGCAATATTATTATGTGCTATCTGCTGCATAGCCTCAACCATCACTTGTTGTTGTTGTGCCATCTGTGCCAGAATAGTTGTCCAGTCGGGGTCGTTGCTTCGCACCATTGTCTATAAGGGAATAATGATTGAATCTGTCCAACCAATTCAATTAGTGACCAACGAATTTTAAGCAATACAAACATGAATCGAATGAAACAATAACCGAACTGTCATGCTGTACAATAAACGAATCGCGTTTTTTTTTTTTTGAGGAGCACGGCTCTTGTATTCGGCAGCAAGAGTCGTGCGTAGAGCAGACATAAAATATGATACACGAAATGATGAGTATGATGCTCTTGTTTGAGTATCTAACGTATTTCAATTAGTAAGCGCAACCTCCATGCAAGATAGCATTCAAACAGTATATAACCAAATCAAATTCGAATAATATCAATATAACGGAACAGTATTGGGGTATAGCCCCTAAATTGAACAAATAAAACGAGTAATTTGTCTGAAGAAAGTTTGCAAATTACAACTTAATTAGCGAATGCGAAAATCGAAATTTAATGCTACTAAATTCACAAGCAGTCTCCCAATACTTTAGACATCTGAGTTAGACCCTTTACTCTCTTCCTGTGTAGTCTCAACTCCATTTGACATCGGCTCATACTGGCTGTCGTCCTCATTCTCATCCCTTCTTTCACTAGACACTGGTATGGGGGCTTCTCCTTCCCCAACTTCATTATTTTCATCTCCTCTCTCGACGCTCACATTTTCGGCCGGTGGAACAACCTCCTGGTTTTGTGTCACTTCTCTACTAGGGGATCCAATAAGAATTCTCCTGCGCTTTGCCACTGCGCATTTCTTTCTCGCTGTAGTACGGAAGAAAGTAGCTCTCAAACTCACAGGTGAGCCAGGTGGTGAGGGGATGTGATAGCGCTTTCCAGCCTTAATTTTCTTACTCTCAAGGTGAGCAGCCAACTTCTTCGCCTCTCTGTCCTCAGCCATTTCCTTAAACATTTTGTAGGGATTTGAGTAAGGATAGTGAGGGTTAATGGTTGCCTTTACCAAGTGTTGAGGCAGTTCCTTAAAGTCACGCTCATCGTTCCTATGTATCAAGTCCTCATACTCTAATATGCTTCTCAACCTTTTATGGTCAACATCTCTCCTGAGTCAGTGAGGAGATAGCGCATGCCATCATATTGACAAGCAAAGTAGGTCCACCTCTCAAGCTTATTGCGAATGCGCTCCCACAGGGTTGCTCCCTCAGGTTTACCATCACTACAAACATTCTCACAGCCTCCTCATGTGCGCACTCATAAGTCTCACTGGTCGCTTGCATTTTGGCCTCAATTCTATCAACAAATTGAGAGATAGTCTCTCCCCACCCCATAGGCTCATAGAACACCCCGGGTTCAGGGCGATTGTATCAGTCCTAGTCTCATGATCGGGATCGCCATTGACTCCATCCCTTCCGAACATCCAAGAGTACCCCATTGGATCCGACGTCATCTGTCATATAACATCAATAGAGATTAAACGGTAAGTCACTGATCACTTTAGAAGTTCACACCTCAACTAGTAAGTACTCAACTAATCTAATTAAACAGCTCCTCGCGAATTAGTAGATCACAAATTGTCACATAGCACTTAGCAGCTAGCATGCGTATGAATGCACCCGACTCGCCCCATTTTAAAACTTTTCAAATTCGTTTTGAAAACTTTTGTAGACTCGACGAATCAGAACCTATTGCTCTGATACCAACTGTAACAACCCTAAAAATTCGCTAAAAGTAACTTGGAAATAAATTAGAATTGTTATGCCGCAAATGACTACCGAGTCAATTGCTAGGCTAAGAGTTCAATACAATAAACCAACGAGAAAATCAAACAGCGGAAGTCTTAAAATTTGTCGAGTTACAATTTTCAAAACTTAAATCCAAAATACATCAATCAAATGAAATAAGGTCTTTCGAAAAGCCCCAACATGATCAACTCCGTAAGCAAGCATCCATGTCATCAAATCCTGTCAACTATGCCATCGAAGAATGACATAGACCCCAGAATAAGGTAGGGACAAACCAGAAAACAGAACGTCAGCACAGGCTGAGTAAGAAAACTAAACATAAGGAGAACAAATAAGATACGCGCCTTGAGGCGCGTAGCTAAATAGAACAGATTGACGATATAATTAGAGTGTATCAACAACAGTAGAACGAGATATCAAATGAGCATCGCCGCTCAAAATATACTCTCCATTCGACCCTTCTCCATTTCGACCCTTAATCTGAAAACTCTTGAGCTTTCTTCTTCCATGGTGCCCGTGTCACCGGACATCTGTTCCTCTTATTTTTCTTCTATTGTTGGTAGCCTTGTTACCATTTTCTTCTTCTTGTATGGGTGCCCTTGATCGTCACCGATTTTCTTCTACTGCGGGTGCCCTTGTCGCCCACCTTGCAGATTCTTTTTTTTTTCCGTTGATGCCCATGTCACCAACGTAATTCTTTTTGCGTAGGGGTCCTTGTCATCCGGACACAATTTTTTTGTTTGTTTCAGTCGATGCCCGTGTCATCGACCATCAAAATTTTTTGTTTGTTTTTGTTGATGCCCATGTCATCAACCATCGACCCTTTTGTTTTGCTTTTTTGTTTTTTTTTTTTTTGGGTGAAATTGAGACACCGTGATCCTAAAAGGATCGCCCAGCGCTCTGATACCACTTTTGGAATTCTGAGGCTACATTTTAATTGGGTTGATATGAAACTTGATTGTTATTCTTTTTCTTGAAATCTTGCATTACATATGAGCATAGATAAAGTCTATTTATAGACTTCCATGTTATCTAAATGAATATTCTTGAATGCTACTTACTAGAATGTTCTATAACATTTCTAGGTATTCTAACTTTCAATAATGCTCTAGAGTTTTCTAGATTACTCTGTAAATTCTAACATAAACTGCTGTTTGGCTACGGATAAGAATGGATTCGCTTAACTCGATGAACATGATTACCCGGACAAAGTACATTATGATCAAGCGAACGTGAATAGCACACATATCACAAACTGGTTGTTGTTGTTGTTGTTGTTGTTGTTGTTGTTGTTGTTGTTGTTGTTGTAACCCACAGAAACAAACTTCGAATCGGGTTTTCTTCTTTTTTTTCTTTTGAAAAATAAAATCGTTATCAATAATCTCCTATTCAAAATAATTTTGGGAAGTGAATATGTTTCACAAAACCACTTCCTATTATTAAAAATCTTTTAAAAGAAGTCACAAAAACTCGTGTTGTCACACCAATACCCGCAAGTAATTGAATATGCCGATCAAAGAGCTGCAGCCCTTAATTCGTTCATCCGCAAAGGATTAAGAACTCACGCATGAGTTTGTCGCCGCAAGAAACCACAAAAGAATTTGAAGGAAACTCCATTCGACACTTCAATAGTAATACTCAACTGGGTAATCTGAAAAAATACATGATACTATCTCACCTTATATAGGCTCGAGATGTCTAGCTTATTGCCTTTATTCTAGCTATAATAAAATTAGGAAACTAACTTACAACTTACTAAATAATCAGACTTTCCAAATGAATTAGGATTACTAATTATCGGAAACTAATTATAAGACTCGCTAAGTAGATAATGAAAACTCTATACTAGAATGAGTTTAGAAAAACTCCGGCACTCGATTCTTGGTTTGCTCCCGCATCATGACGCTAAAGTCCTCTTAAGCCGGACAATGATGCTAGAAACCTCGTAGGGCTCTCCGGCCACGACATACTTAAAAATGACTTCAGTGAGCTTATCATACAATTTATCCAACACCTCCTCTCCAAAATGATGTAAAACCATAGATTTTGTGAAGCCCCTTATAGTTTTTGCCATTATTACTGCCTTTTCAAAAGTGTCTTGGACATCTTGCAAGCGTTGATGGTTTACGATCTCGATTTCTTCAATTTCAAACGATCCCTCTTTTTGTACCGCTTCCTCTATGTCTACTCTCGTAGGGCAATGTATTGGAACATTGAATGTGTCTAGCTTATCTTTTTCGATCACACCCTGTTAAAAATTATGATCAATAGCTGTGAAATATTAATATATATGCTAGCTAGGATTATAAAGTGAATCAAGGATATTAAATTTAAGCAACATATAAAGTTGCAAGGTGTTGCAAATCTAACGTTTCCACATCCGGTCATTAAGAACATTTTCTTGTAAATTTAATTCCAATTTTCAACAAGTTAATCAGTTCAATTTAAAGTACGTACCTGAGAAACTAGGGAAGCAATGGCTTGACCGAGGAGATGTAGCTCCCAAACTGGTTGATGAGGAACCAAGTGTGAGGCACGGCATACAAAGACTATACGGCCACCGGTCACCATTTCTTCAGCACGACAACTTAATAATGAAATCCAGTCTCTTTGGAATTGAGCTTGGTATGCTTTGGTAACAGTGGGAGTTGGTAAATAGATATTATTTCTGTTCTCGGGCAAACCAGATGGTACCTTCATCAATAAGCGTCATCCAAAAAACAACTCTATAGTTAGTTATCTTATATGGAGTATAAAAGTGAGTTTAAGCGATGTAGTGTAGACACTTTGCGAGTTTTTATTGGTCATAAACTTACACATTTGTACATTGTATTTCAATAACCCTTACTAATATTGGCCAGGTTCATCGTATTTCAATCCTTAGCAACATATACATATTCTAAGTACAATGTTGTTGAGAAAATTACACGTATGTACATCGTATTTAAACTCTTACCAATAAACCACCACAAGACATGCACTTAGGCTATAAGTGAACTAGATAAATATAATGAATGTCAAATTCCGATTAAACGAACATATATATAAAAACTATGAATGAATCATATTATGAAATTAAAAACATAAAGTTAGCATATAGTACAATAAATTTGCTAAGTTTGAATACATCCACTCTAAATTTAATTTTGAACTGTCCACATTATATGGAGTACGTAGTACATACTACATGAATAACTTTACACATGAATTTGTGTAGTTTGAGATATTCAAATAAAGTACCTTTTTAATTGCATGAATGTATGTAGTTTGATATATATATATATATATATATATATATATATATATATATATATATATATATATATATATATAAATATATATATATATATATATATATATATATATATATATATATATGTATCCGGTCAGAAATAGATTTATGTCAGAAGGTCAGAAGGTCAGAAGTAATCTGAACCACACATCCATTCAATCTCAATGGATGAGATTAAACCAATTTAACAAAATAAAAAAACATAAAAACAAAATAAAATAAAAAACCCATTCTCCTTTCTTTTTCTCTCTCCTCCCCCAACCCCTCTCCCACCTCCTCCGACCACCTTATCCCCGCTGGACGCCTTTCCCGACCACCACCATTGTTGGCGGCGAAAATGCCACCGTGATCGCGCGGCCAACGCGACCCCACCTCCGCCCATAATCGACGCCTCCGGCCCTTCTTTCTCCCCCATTATCTCCTTCCCACTTTTCGATCTCCCATGTCATCCCTTATTTGCGGCGACCATGGTGGTGCAAGTAGTCGGCGGCCTAGGGAGAGGGGTGGGGGACAGTTTTTGGGTGGTGGCAGTTGAGGATAGGGGCTGGGGAAGAAAGTAGAAGAGGAGAGAGAAAACGAGGAAAAAGGGACGTGGAGGAAGCAAGAGGCGGTGGCGCGGGGAGAGGACGGTCGCCGGAGCGGCGCACGCCGAATGGTGGTGGTGGCGTCGCGTGGGGCGGCGGTGGTGTGGTGTGGTGGTGCGTGGTGGTAGCTGTGGGTGGGTTTTTCATTTCTATTTTTTTTTTCATTTCTGTTTGTTTTTTTATTAGTTAAAGTTATGTATTTTAGTGTGTGAAGTTATTGGAGTTATTAAAGTTATCAAAGTTATTGGAGTTAAGTCGGGGTTACGTGTTTTAAAGTTATTGGAGTTATTAGAGTTATTGGAGTTAAGTCGGAGTTACGAGTTTTAAATTTTAATTTTCTGTTTTTTTTTTCTTAAAAAAAATTACTGAAGTTATTGGAATTATTAAAGTTATTGGAGTTATCAAAGTTATTAGAGTTAAGTCAGGGTTACGTTTTTTTATAATTCCTTCTGACATAACTTTACTTCTGACCTGATTTAATTCCTATATATATATAAATTAAATCAAGTAAGAAGTGCTTTTAAAGTCAGAAATAAGAAACAATCTGGACCACTCATTTTGATAAGTCTCATAACTTCAGTTTTTCAGTAACTCTGACACGTAACTTTAACTTAACACCATCGTAACTTCAACTTAACTTTAGTAACTTTAGATTAACTCCAATAACTTTAACTTAATCCCAACATAAAAAAGACGTATTTTAACATAACTCCATTAACTACAACACGTAACTATAATAACTCCAATAACTATAACACGTAACTATAATAACTCTACTAACTCCAATAACTATAACACGTAACTCTTATAACTCTACTCACTAAAATTCATAACTTTAATTTTTTTTAAAAAACAGAAAAAAAAGCCCACCACTTTTTTCTCTCTCTTCCTTTCCCCAACCCTTATCCACTCCCGTCCACGACCACCCACGGTGGCACCCAGCACCGACCACCACTTTGGGCAGCATCACCACCACCACCAGCTGCACGACCCTCACGCGACATCAACCCCGCCGTCCATTCCACCCAAAACAGCCCATAAACCACTGCGACACCACTTCTCTTGTCATTTCTCTCTCCTCTCTCACGCCCTTCCCCAGCCCCTATCATAGGTTTTCGCCGCCCAGAAACCATCCCCCACCCCTCTTTCGTCGTCGCCGACCACACTCATGCTGGCTCTCCCTCATAATCGTCGCCGTCATGTCATTTCGATCAATATAGGGGATATTGGGGGAGGATGACACGGCTTCGGCGTCGCGGAAGGTGGTGATCATGGTGTAGGGAGGCCGGCGGTCCAGTAGGTGGTGGCGGGTCTGGGTTCAGGGGTGGTGGTTTCAGGTGGAGGTGGCGGGGGCAGTGGTGGTCGGGAATGTGGAAGGGGTTGGGGGAGGAGAGAGAAAAAGAGTAGGGGATTGGGTTTTTTTTTTGTTTTTCTTTATTTGGTTTGATCTGAGCCATTGATTTAGGTTGGATGTGTGGCTGAGATTGTTTCTTGTTTCTGACTTTAAATTAGTTTTTTATCGGATGGGACCTGTATATATATATATATATATATATATTCAAAGTATATCAATTAAAGTATACATGCAATACAAGTATAAATACTTGAGTCTTACCCTGACCTCTCAAACTTACATTATGTATTTCATGTTTTCTTACAAGTGTATAACAAACAAACTTTTGTATGCTCTCATAAAATATATGTATCATATCAATTTACTTATACTAGCATGAAGATAATGCACTTTTGTGACGAGTATGGACTGTGTGACGTGTAGATGATATTAGGTTAGTGTTTGAAAGAGAAATAATATTTGTGTTAGTTAAATTATAAGGTTTCTATTTGGTGTATGAAATGATTAGTTGTGGTTTAATTTTTACTTAAACATGAATGCATGCATTATATTATTCAATCAAAGTTTCTACAACATCATTCTTATGCTTGGTTTAGCTAAATCATTATTTGATGACATTATTGTTATAAACGGTGCAAAAAACTTCTAAATTACCCCAAGTTTTTAGACCTAAATATAGAACCTTATCGTGCGAAGCACGAGATATTTTCTAGTTATATATGAAATTCGGGATTGCTAATTTGAAGCGGTTTGAGAGTAATCATTTTTCTAAGGTAACAGTTGTTAGTTGTTATACCTATCAACAATAACGTGTTTGACACGATCACTAGCTATTGATCGAGTTACTGAGATGACATCTATCATAGAATTAGAAAATCAGAAATGCTACTTTTAATTTCTATTGGTGAAATGATACTCATAATAGCATTTTGCAAATGCCCCATAAAACGTTAAATGTTACTTTAAATGCTAATAATTATTGTACAACCAAACATGTCAAGTACGAGTAGCGTTCGGACCAAAACGCTATCTTCTACCGGACTATCAAACATAATCTTAGGCTCCGTATGATAGGACTGCATCTTTCCGATCTTATCTGAATGATATTCTGATCTGACCTGGTTTAAATTATTCTAAACTGATCTGAATGTGTTAAAATTTCATTGAATTTCAACGAATTAGTATCAATTATGGACCAAATATATTGATAGTTATTTGAACTTTTATGTTCTGATCTGATCTAATTTGAATGACTCTGATCTGATCTGTTCTGATTTAAATGATTGTGAACGGATTTGAATACTACTTTTATTAAATCCTATCAAACAATGCAAAGCCTTAAGGGTCATTTGATTTGTGGGATTAGAATAGAGGGAGTAAGAGGTGGGGATTGGAAAAATAATCTCACTCCATTGTTTGGATAAAAGTGGGATAAGATGATGAGAATTAAAATGGAGATTGTTAATAATTTCTCAGTAAGTCTCCTGTGAGACGGTCTCACAGGTGAGATGGGCCCAAAACAAGACAGCCCAACAATAATAATCAGAATAATTAATAATTTTGAAAAGAAAATTAATTAGGATAAAAAGAAGAAGAAAACGCATAACGTGAAACTGCAACCAAAACGGATGAAAATCCCTTAAGAAAATAGGGTGAAGAATCACGTCGATAAAAAAAAAGAGAAAGAAGAAGATTGGAGAACAAGATCGAAGAAGGAATCAACGAAAAGTGGTACGCTTACTTCTGATTATGTTGGTGTTTCTCCAAACTCCCAATCAAACCTCTTAAATATGTGATTTAGGGTTTCTATCAACTAATTGTGATTTAAACATGCATATACGTTTTAAACATTCGATTGAGATTCACATCCAAACTGCAATTTCACATACGTGATCTCTTTTTTATCATTGATACCATTTGCAACTTGGAAATTAAAGACAATTCAAATAACTAGCAGGCTTATATTCTCGTTTTTTTTTTTAATTGAACCAACATTTTCCAATTGGAAACTTGAATATTTAGGTTGAAAACTTGAAATCTTGGAATTGTACCTAATATTATTGGGAATTTAATCTTCAATTAATGAACTTGAGGTTTTGTGTTGCAAACTTGATGTTTGAGGTTGGGAACTCACGTTTTTAATAGGTAGTTTATGTTAGTTCAGATCATGGTGCATTATTGTTGAATACTTGATGTTTTGGTTGGGATCTTAGGGTTTTGTTTTCTGGCTAAGAGATTTAAACTTTTTTTTCATGAGCATGTGTTTTAAAGTTTTAAAATTAAAATTATAAGTTTAAAACTAGTGGTTTTATCGTGAATTCGTGATTCCAAATTGGTACACGAAGATTTGATGTTTCCGATGCATGACTTGCACCCCGAAGTCTATTAGCTCAATTGGTAGAGCATCGTTGAATCGAGCGATAAGTATGGGTTCGAATCCCATATAGACTTGTGAATTTTATGATTTAAAATGTCTGAGAAAAATAACGTATGGAAATAAGTGAAAGAGAGGAACCTCCCTTAAACGTGGGAAAAGAATTTTTTTTTAAATTATTTAAAAAATAATATACTACTATTGGGTTAAAATATTAATGGGTCTGTCTCACCTGTGAGACCGTTTCAAACAAGAATTTGTCATAATTTCTTACAATTTTGTCCTCTAATAATTAACCCTTTATCTTTTTTTTTTTTGTAATGGCAATTGTGTCATTTTATGCCAAAGTTATCCCTCTCCTTATTCCCAAGTCCAATTCTCACTCACCAAGAATAATTTACAAGTGGCTCTATTCCCACTATCCAACCCGTCATTAGTGAAGTTTCTTTACACTTTTTTCAAGTTCGGTTTATTTGTTTCTCTCTTATGTCTAAACCAAAGTTAATAAACGAGAGTACTAATTAAGCAAGTACTCGCAATAATAATAATGAATTAAGCAAACCTGAGAGAGCCAGTGAACTGCGAGATTAGAGTGCAGCAAATGTAAACTGTTGCGAGGGAAAAGCCTGCCATGGAAGGAGCCAGGGACGGCCATAGCAAAGCACCATGGTACAACTCCGCGATCCTGTACTTGTCGTCTCAATTCATCCAAATGCTTAAACAGTAAGTTGAAATTATTCGTAGGAAGATCGTTGAAAAATAGCTGTAATTCAGGGACTACTTGATCATCTCCACATTTCAGTTGCTTGAACTTTTTCTGAAAAAGTTCTAAGATAGTTGATGTAAGGGCTAATGGAATTGGACCAACTCCGCAGCCCAAATCAGCTACTCTGACCACCTGGTCTCCTCGACTTATAATTCCTTCTGCTACAAGGCATTCGATTGCTTTCTCCATTATTGACTTTGTTGTGTTAGCTGCCGGTGCTCTCTGTGGATAAGTATGTCGATTTATATATATATCTCATGCGAAGTATATAGAATGCTCCGAACGTAACTAGTCCAATTACAGTATGTATGTATGATAATGAATTGATAATATTAGGCTATTTGAAAAAATCCCACCGAACAAGTAGAGTATAGTACAATTCTACATTAATCAATCTCTCAAAAATAAATAAAAAAAACCGACATAAAACGTGCGCAAGATTTCACTTTTGCGGTAACGAAATCTATACCATTTGATGACAACCTATCACTCAAATATTGTGCTTTATATTGGTATCAAAGTCTCAATGACCTAAAATACAATGTTCCCGACAGACAGTAAATCAAAAGCGACTTTTAGAAACATCTATTAATAAAAAATAAGCCTTTCTAATGCATGGACTACGTTACTAGCTAGGTTAGTTTCAAAGTATGTACCTCGATAAAAGTGTTGCGGGCAAAACCAAGCTCTCCATCACCTTGTATCATGTGGAGAAACTCTTGCATTGCGGTAGAATCCATGTTACTATGTTAGTAATATCTTTATAAGAATTTTGTACGTCGAGCTAGCTTATAAGATAATAAGCTCAATATATATAGATATTGGAGTTTAATTTGATGAGCGAGATAAGCTAAGTAAGCTCTAAGAGGCTGCTTTTATAGAGAACTACTATACTGAACTACCTCGACGAAATGTCAAAATGCATGTACATGGAGTCCTCTCAAAACAACAATAATAGGCAGTATTTTGGTAGGTCGACTTGTCGTCCACACAAATGAATGTTCATTCCCCTTCTGTATATTTACAATCAGAATTCACATTTTTTAATTTGTGATATACGGAGTAGTATAAAGGCTCAATAATAATACACTAGCATTTGTGCCCGTGAAAATCACGGGGATGTTTTAACATATATTTTTTTACCCATTTTTCTTAATATAAACAAAAGGATATGTATGATGACACACCATTTGCATTATCAGACTCTTCGCTAGCAAGCTTATTTTGACACAACTGTTTTGAGTGTTCCAAATTTTTTTCCTATTTATGCCTTTGAGTTCCTTTTCCTTGTCTTTTACATGACCCAAATAAAACTTAAGCTGATGTAGGCCCTACGCAAATTCCGACTCGGGCATTGCTCACCTTGCCCAAATTGATGGATCCTTAAATGATCCAATTAACGCAATAACTAAAACTTTTTTAGTAAACCAGCAATTTAAGAAATTATTTGTGATAAATTCAGAATTGTTAAAATTTTATTTATTTTTATTATTTCATAAGTTAATAACGCCTTGAAACACGAAAGTATAACAACAATATTTACCTTAGACTAAAAGAAAAGGTAGGTGAGAAAAAGTTGGCGAACTTTGTGACAATAACGTTAAATCTAGTATTATTAAGCTGATCTTGACATAAAAATTAAAGGGTAAGAGAAAATAGTAATGAGGTATATGTAAGACATTGCATTTAGTGCTAAAATTTAAAAGATTAAAAGAACAAAAATTATTTTGTGAAATTGTCGTATAACTTTTTCGTAGTCGATTCATTCTTTGTAAGATACTCTTTTGGCGTTGAGTGAATATTTCACTCATGCACACCAAATAAAACATATGTTACATAAAGAATTGGGTTGTCAAGTGATGATCTTTGCATTGGTTGTTGTATGAGATAGTACGTCTTGCACTCTTGAAAAAAAACCTAACGATGAAGATCACACTATAATGTCAATATTTTTCTAAAAATATGTATGAACAAACATACTACCGTAATTCTGGTACAATATATATGTATGTAGCAAAAAAAAAAAAAAAACAAATCGCAGTAGAATCTCACTACTCATTGGAATACCAATGTAGAAACAAATAATAAATTTGAGAAGAATAACACAAATTTGGATAACATTACAATGAGGGTTAAAACTAATAGGGATCTAATACCTCTTGAAATATTGATAGAATCTCTATGTCATTTCAAAAGGTCAGAATAATATATGTGAAGTGTATATATTTCACACCAAAATCAAAGGTATATATACTATCTTGATTCACCTAGTAACCGCAATTTGGCAAACCAAGAGCCAAAAGTCACATTGTTTAATGCTTTTAGTAATTAAAAACAAAATTCAAGTAACTTCTCATTCAAAGCTTGAAATTAAAACTCATTAGCAGTTAGGAAGATGAAATGACAATGGTAAATTGTTTTGGAGAATTGATTGGGTGAATATGAGCACGACACACGTAAGCAAGTGAGGTGAAATTTTCATTTTGACACCTAGGCAAATGCTCTAAAAACTCGCTATGTAGACTGTGATGTTAGCTAATTAAAGTATAAGTATAGATATAGATTAAACATATGGAGTAATTCTAAGGTCTCCTCATACTCGTTTTTGAAACATACAAGCATCTCTCATCATTCACATGATTATTTGCAATAATTAACCTTATCCGAGTTATTGTCAATTATCTCATGTAAACTGAATTTATCTTTTTGTACAACTAAAACCCTATTTGATAGAACTTAATAAACGTAGTAGTCAGATCAGTTCAGAATCATTCAGATCAGAGTTATCATTGTTAGTATTGAGAATTTCATTCGAATAAGTTGAACGGCTACCCATTTATAGTAAGGTGACGTATAGTTATTAGGATTAGTATCTCAAATTTAAAGGTCATCATTTATTGCTTAAATGTACCAAAATGTAGAAAATGTCATATTAGACTTTTGCTTATGGATATTATCTTGTCATAACATATAAAATAATTTCATGATTTTGAAAGTGTCATATCTTCATGGTTACCATAACGTTATTTTCATGATTACCATAAGCTTATGCATGATATACTACATTTCCATAACTAATATATGAATTTTGTACATGATTACCATATTGTAACAATTAGTATGTGAAGCTAATCCCCCTCCTATACTCTTGGTGTAATCAAATTCTTTATCCTATGTATTAATAAACTCACATATGATACAACAACAATTTTGTAACATAAATAAATAATTATATGATTAGGAAAATGTCATATCTTCATGGTTACCATAACCTTATTTCATAATTACCATAAACTTGTGTTTGGAAAACTACATTTCCATAAGTAATATATGAATTTTATTCATGATTATCATAAACTCACATATGGTAAAAACAACATTTCCATCAAATATTTTAATTCCTTATTCACCAGAAATTCTAAGAAAAATCGAAGGGCTCTAGTCCTATTCAATGCCCACGAAAAAAGTTTCGTTTATAGATATATATAATATAATAATAATAATAATAATAATAATAATAATAATAATAATAATAATAATAATTTTAATAATAATTAATAATAATTAATGATAGTAATAATTAATAATAATAATAATAATAATAATAATAATAATAATAATAATAATAATAATAATAATAACAATTAAGATTTTCCAAATCGAATGGTGGGACTAGAGCTGACAATCGAGCGGGTCGGGTCGGATCAAGACATGTCGGGTCATATCGGGTTCGGGTTTTGGCGGGACAAGATGAACTTTCGAGTCGGGTCATGACGGGTAAATTTTGTGGCAGGTCGGTTTTGGGTCGGGTCATCATAGGGTTTAGTTACTGATTGTTATTAATCCGCGTCATTTCAAGTTTTAGTTAATATTTTTTTTGTTTTTTGGCACAGTTAGGTGAAATTACTTAGTTACTAAGTTAAAACTTAAGACTATCAACATCCATACTAAATTGTTTTGATTCGGATTATTATAAAGCTTAATTATTATCGGGTCATCAAACGGATCGGGTCATTGTCGGATAGGGTCACTATGGGTCGGGTCTTGTCATTGTCGGGTTGAACATTATCGGTTGTATCAAGTCATGGGTCATTAACGGGTCGGTCGAGTCGGGTGACCACAATTTCGGGTCAATTAGGTCGGATCGCTAGGGTTGGGTCAAGGTTGTCAGCACTAGGTAGGACGGATTTCGATTTGCGTGTCACCTCATTAATCCACAAATCAAACTTTGGTCAAGTTCTACTTTTGAATATTCTAGTTTATTGAAATTTAAAACACATACATGGCCAGAAGACCCCGGAAATGTCGGTCACCCAAAATAGTATGACTAGATGCCAGCTCGGGTTGGACGGATTTCGATTTGCGTGTTCCACAAGTTCTACTTTTGAATTCTACTCAATTAAAATTTGAAACACATGGTCAGAAAACGGAATTGTTTCAGTTTGTCACCCAAAATATTATTAGATGGGCTCCACAGGGGTGATGATGAGCTGAGCCAACTCGCGAGAAGCTTGAGATCGGCTAGGTTAAAGCTCGACTAGAACTCAAGTTCGGCTCGAGGTTTATACGAGCCAAGCTGAGCATGGCCCGGCTCGGTTCGATAAACTCGTGAGCCGCTCGAAATTAGAAATATATTAAATTTTAAATTTTTTTCAAATACAATTAATTTTAATTGATCATAAATACGAAGTTTGTTAGCAGATGAAGTTTGTATACTGCATTTTTTATGATTTTGTCAATTGATTTTATCAAACTAGCATATGAATCTTAGAAAAATAGACCCTGCAGACGAGCTTTTTTGAGCTCGCGAGCCAAGCTCGAACTCGCTACCCATATATGAGCTCGAGCTCGAGCCTTAAATTTTAAAGCTCGATGAGCCCGAGCCCGAGCCAAGCTCACGTAAGCTCGCGCTCAGCTCGGCTCGTCATCACCCCTAGCCACTCCGAATTCTACTTTTTGAAATTTCTACTCTTGAATTTTGAAACAAATAGTCAGAAGATGAAAGTTTTTCTCCCAAAATATAATTAGAAGGGCTCAACTCCGAAGTAGAATAACCGCCGGTTACCGCCGCTTACACTAAATTTAACCATGGTTAACGTTAAAACTAAATACAAATATATTAAAATCTATCAACGAATTGACTTGGCTAAATTGGGTTATAATTCTAATTTTTGTCAAACCACCAGGGTTCAAAACTTCTTCATGACATTCTTTTGTCATAATCTATTTTTAGTCAGATTTTTTAAAAATATTCTTTTTCACATTTTCGTTTTTTGTCTCAGATTAAAAAAAAATATTATGTTCCTTTTTTTTAACGTGAATAATTCAGTATTTTTAATAAATTATTAACGGCAAATTCACGTGGTGCCCCCGAACTATGTCAGAATGCGCATGGTACCCTTATGTTTGAAAATTCTACACTACGGTGACCCCGAACTTTGCACCTATGGGCACGTGGTGCCCCTAACCCCCCTAATCCACTAACGTCGTTAACTTTTGGATGTTAAGCGATGATATGACATATGATTAGTAAAGTTCAATTAAATCTTTTAATAACAACTAATAATTAAAATAAAAAAACATAAAAAATTTAAAAAAAAAAACCCAAGTTGTTTTCTCTCTCCTCACCTCCCCCACCGCCCCCACCGCCGACAACCCGCGCCACCTCTCCCCTTCCCCGAGGTACCACCACTAGGCCGCATACGGCGGTGCGAGCCCATTGGGGCGGTTCGTCGAGGTCGAAAACCGCCCGAAGAGGGCTGTTTTCGACCTCGACGAGCCACCCCATGTGGCTCGTGCCGCCGTATGCGGCCTAGTGGTGGTACCACGGGGAAGGGGAAAGGTGGCGCGGGTTGCCGGCGGTGGGGGCGGTGGGGAGGTGAGGGGAGAGAAAACAAAACGGCAAATTCACGTGGTGCCCCCAAACTATGTCAGAATGCGCATGATACCCCTATGTTTGAAACTTGTACACTACGATGCCCCCGAACTTTGCACCTATGGGCACGTGGTGCACCTAACCCCCCAAATTCACTTACGCCATTAACTTTTAGATGTTAAACGACGATGTGACATAAGATTACTAAAACTTAATCATATCTTTTTATAATAACTAATAATTAAAATTAAAATTAAAACATAAAACAAAACCTCAATTTTGTTTTCGGCAAATTCCCGTGGTGCCCCCGAACTATGTCAGAATGCTCGTGGTACCCCTGTGTTTGAAACTTGTACACTGCGGTGCCCACAAACTTTACCCCAAACGGCACATGGTGCCCTTCCCACCGTTGGCCATTAATTTCGTTAGTCCTTTGACCGTTAAGTGATGACGTGGCAGTGATTAACGGTTGGCGGGAAAGTTAATTAAGGATTAACTATTATTTAATTAAAAAATTAAATAAATTAAAAAAGAAAATTCTCAGAAACTCGAAAATTTTTCACAAAAAAATTCAAATTTACAAAAATTAGTGCCCATGTTGTCCTTCAACTTTACCCCCAAATGCACATGGTGCCCCCTAACTTTACCTTTCAGTGCACATGGTGCCCCTCTGATTTTTGTGTCACGACTAGTTTGAAAAATAGTTGTTGTAAATTATACTACTGTGTGTATTTAAACAACATTATACTCCCAATGAGCTTGTATAACAATAACTACCTTCTCAAAACACTCATAACCTTCCCCAAACACACATTGAAATTAAATTAGTTCCGTAAATACTAGTTCCTGTTATAAGAGGGGCACCACGTGCACTGGGGGTAAAGTTAGGGGGCACTATGTGCACTGGGGGGTAAAGTTTAGGGGCACCACGTGTACTAGTTTTTGTAAATTTGAATTTTTTTGTGAAAAATTTTCGGGTTTCTGAGAAATATTTTTTTTTTTAATCGGAAAATTCAGGTGGTGCCCTTGTGGTTTGCCATTTATCACATGGTACCCACACTTCCAACTTTCCGCACCAGGCATTATCGAGGTTTGGATTTTTGTACATGGTGCCCCTATTTTTAACTGACGTTAGAGAAGTCCTGAAATTTACTATTCAACGTCTACAAATCATCAACTTACCATGTTTATTAATTAAAAAAAGTTGGCCTCTATCTTCTCTCCCCCTCCTTACCACTAATCCCACGACCCAACCCCACCCCACCCAACCTCAACCTCCACCATCACCGTCGCCGGCGGGCCACCATCATGTGCGATCATGACCGACGACCAACCCGAGATGTCTGTACCCCGCCGATGTAGCCTCCTAACCCCAGCCCGCGTCATCTTCTCTCCCTATTTCGCCCCCACCCCCCCCTTTCATATTGCCACTTCCCTAACTCCCCCTCATGATCTGCAACCCGATACACCACAAACCCCAAATCGATTTCTAATAGCAAAAAATCGAGCCCTATACATTGAAGCAAAGAAAAGACGACATTCACAAAAGAAACTCGTCATGCTTACTACTAGAGTACTAGTTGCAACGGCAAGCCTTTCAAAATAAAAACCAAAATTCTGCGGATTCCCAAATTAAAACAAATCTGATTCGGGCACCTACAAACATTACACATATGCAAAAAAATCAAGCCAATTCATCCATCAAATTTGCACAAAAATTTTGCCCAATATTGCTCACAAAAGTTGCTAAAAAAATCACCCAATGTTGGGAAAGTAATTCAGAAAAAATTAGGACACCAAAGGCGCTTCATTATTGATTGATTTCGGGGTAAAGAGAGAGGTGGAAAAACTCGAGGGAAGGAGGGTGAAGTCTTACTTCGAGAGTTAGCGCTGGTGGCTAGGTTCGTCGGGGGTTGGCCATACTAGGGCAGTGCGTGGTGGAACAGGTTGGGTTAGGGTGGATAGAGGGGAAGAGAGTGAGAGAGAGGGAGAGGGAGAGATGGGGGTGGAGTACGGTTAGTTTTGGTTATAGAGAATTAATAGTGGTTTAATTAAGATTTGTAATTGTTAAAAGTGCAAATTTAACACTGTTATAACGGTAAATCAAACACATTTCGAATTAGGGGCACCATGTGCAAAAACCTAAATCTTGAGGGCATGGTATGCGGAAAGTTGAAAGTGTGGGCACCATGTGGAAAATGGCAAACCAAAGGGGCACCACGTGAATTTTCCGTTTTTTAATTACGTAATAGTTAATCCTAAATTAACTTTCCCGCCAACCGCTAATCACTGCCATGTCATCACTTAACGGTCAAAGGACTAACGGAGTTAACGGCCAAGGGTGGGAAGGGCACCATGTGCTGGTTGGGGTAAAGTTCGGGGGCACCGTAGTGTGCAAGTTTCAAACATAGGGGCACCACGAGCATTCTGACATAGTTGGGGGGCACCACATGAATTTGTCGTTTTATATTTTAAACTTTTGTGCCAAAATTTTGAGAGAAGCTTGGTAGCCATTGTAAAATAGAGTAAATGGTATCGTTCATTTTCATAAATTGATCTCGACCTTCGAAAATTTGAGTGAAAAAAATAACACTAATAACCTTCCTACCTCCCACCCCCATACTTCTGCCTCCTCTCATTTCCCTCTAGCACCACCACCTGCCGCTGCCCTCAACCTACCACTACTCCAGCCACCCCCGGCCCACACACTCCTAGCAGCCACTACAGCGAAGACACCCAAGACACCACCAGCAAACCGGCGTCTTGGCTGCCGATTACGCTCCGACCGTCATCTCCCACCACCATGGCCTCCCTACCCTCGCTCCCTCGCTCCCACGACACCTTCTCTCGCCTCTCAAATCTCTCGTTTCCTACCCTTTGACCCACTTATTCCCGACGCCCTGCCCAATGAAAATCACTTATTGCCTCTCCCTCGAGCTCCTAGTATGGCCTCCCCATCACCATTGTCGACGCCTAGAGTATGGAGAAGGTGGTGGCCGACGACTATAGTCTCAGGGTTGGTATTAAAAGACGGTTAGGAGGAAGTTCAGTTGGGTGAACGGTGGTTCTTGGGGTGGGGAGAGGAAGAGAGGAGGAGAGAGAAAAATAAGTTTAATTATTCATATGGTCAAACTATTTAATGGTTACGATTTATTTATACAGATCCACGGTGGTTATTCGTCCTACTTATAATGGCTACCGAGTTATGGTAGCCATTGTAGAATTATTAAAATTTTGAAGAACAAAATAAAAATAAAATTGAATCTTCCTGTTTTTTGATCTTTGTCAAATTGTGTGATTGGGAATTTTAAACAATTACAAAAGTTTCTTGATATTATGAAAGTTTAATTTTAATTTATAGTTTATGTTTGATCGGTTTTTGTTAATTCAATAATAAAAATGAACTTAGATCAAGTTTTTCCATATACATTAGTTAAAACGTACAAATAGTTTATAGTGGTCATCACTAGAATCCAACTAATTTATAAAAATTGTCATTTCTCATTGTTCGATAAAAAAACCTAGTTTTAACTGTTCTGATAATGATACTACAAAAATGTTAATAAAGACTAATATGGATTACGAACCTAATTTTGCTTGTTAAATTCTTAGCCTATATAATTTCAATTGGAAACTACTAATGTTCTTATAGAATATCCAAAGTAAGGCTTCAAGTGTTGTTCTTCACCAAGTACAACTAGCATAATACGAAGTACTACATGCGATGTATATGATTGAAAACAAAAAATATATTTGAAATACAAAAGCAAAATCAACCACCTTTCTAAATGACTAGATTTATAAACAATGACCAATAATAAAGAAGGTACATACTAATGGACCAATTTTAAAACTTTGCGGGATCAATTTAAAGCAGACAACTTCATATGGTGAGGTAGATTACAACAAGTGTATATAAGCCACGATTGAGGTGGAGATTGTCGAGAGTGAACTCCTTAAGTTGGGGAGAGCCCTCATGGTATGTCCTTACGATTTAGTACTTTTATATATTATAAACGTAGTATAGATTAAAGAGAGGCCCCCTATTTAGGCATTATTTCAAGGGAGTATTGGTTGTAAAGTACAATACTTGATTAGAAATGTCCATCTTCTTTATTGGTGTGAAATTTTATAATAAATTAAAACATATGATCCTCATAGCGGACAAGTTATTTATAACGGTGTATATTATTTCTAATACTCGTGCGGTAGTAACTTAGATCAACGACACAAATAGAATTTGAATTCACAAGTTTATAACATATGACTAAAAAATAAGCAAAAGAAGTCAAAATAAATGAAAAGTCTAAATTATTGGGCACCAAAAATAAAAGAAAACTCTAAACTAAATATTAGTCAGCATAGGCAATCGACCACATGCCATATAGGGGTATTAGTTCCTCTTTGACCACTTGCTCTGTACTTCTCTTTGATACTATGCTATTGTACACATATTTAAAAAAAAAACAAAAAAAAAACAACAAAAAAAACGACATTTTCAACCTTTGTTCTCCTATCGTTTACAGTCCGGCTGCCTCAAGGCTCTCACACGATAACGGCCTACCATTATTCTTCAGCAAATAGCCCACCATAAATTAGCCAATTGCCATTGAAATTAAAATTGCTGAAATTGGGCGAGAGATGGTGGAGCATCGGCGGACGGTCGGCGGGGAAGAAAGACACTATGAAAATGCTATGGAAGATGGCAACGATGATTAACCAGTGTTTTAAAAGCCGGTCGGACCGGACGGTTCAACCGGGAACCGGTCAATGACCCGTTCCGATTGGCTTAAAAAACCGGGGGTGGTCAAACCCGGTCAAAACCGGATTGACCGGAACAAAAATCCGGTTAAGCTACTAGAACCGGTCAAGAACCGGACAAACCCGGGCGGTTCAACCCGGTTTTGACCGGTTTGAGCCATTTTTATATATATTAGTATGTTAATACCTTTTTTTACCAATATTTTAATTATTTAATATTTTAAATATTTTTATTATTGTGACGTCATCCGGTTGAACCGGTCGAACCCCTTGACCCATCGTACCTCCGAGGCTACCGATTCGATGTCCGATCCGGTTTTTAAAACAGTGATTAAGCCGGCGATAAGGGGCGTGCATCGCCAGAAAAAGGTGGGGAGCACGATCGAGATCGGCGGTTGCGTGGAGGGTTGATCGGGGCTAAAATGGTTATGTGGAGGGTTGATTGTGGCTAAAAGCGGTTGCATGGGGGGGTTGATCGAGACTGACAGGGGTCTTAACCGGAGGGCGATGAGGAGGGCGATAGAGGAGATCGGCGGGGAAGGGTGGAGCATGAGCAGGGTGGAGATCGGTGGTTGCGTTGGGTATGCGGTGGGTGAATAGGGGTGTCCTATATAATTTAATAATAGCTTATTAGCAGTATCATGACATGTGGTGTGGGTTTACTATATCAAAACTATTTAACTATGGTTAACATAATTCAATGGTGTAGATCACTTATTACGAAATTAACGGACACGATCTAATATTTTAGTATGACCGGCAATAACTGTCGGTCATTCTAGAATTTTTACCATCATATCGATCTTTTACATGAGGATAGAAAAGAACGTGAAAAATTAAATCAGACAGTCAAAGCATTCCAAAGAATTCACAAATCACCCAAATTAACACATAGCCCCTCCTCAAAATATATGTCTTTCTCACATTTCGATACACTTCTTTAACCTTCGAAATCTCTCAAAATATAAGGATAAAAACTATGAAATTATAATCGGAAAATTCACGCGGTACCCTCGAACTTTGTTTGATTGCACGTGGTATCCAACTCACCAATGCAAGTTTCTGCAAACGGTACCCCTAAAGTTTATATTTATGTACATGGTACCCTTAAATACCGAAAGCCCCTTAACACCGTCAATAGAACGTTTACCCTTGATTATTTTCAAATCTGAGCCATCCGTAACACCAAATCAACGGTTGTAATTAAATCCTAGGACAAAAAAAACTCAAAATTATTATTCACCACATGAAAGTTCTCTCTCCTCACTTTACTCAATATTTATCCTATTCATCAGACAAGGCCATCATCTTCAATTCTACATCCATCTCCATTTTCATCATCATCATATATGATCATCTCATCCATTCCCAATCTTCACCATATCATCATCTTATCCACGGTCACCATAACTAGGTCCCACATCTCATTCTTAATCAATCATCATTTTATATTCTTATCATGTCATGCATGAAACTCATCATTGCTCGAATCTTGATTTTTTGGGCAAATTTGGTAAGATAAATTTGGGGATTGAATTTTATACAAATTTCTAGGTTCATTCGGGAAATTTAGGGTTTAATTTGGGAAAAGTTTGTGTTGATTTCTATCTGAATTTCAATTTCACTTTGAGCAAATTAATTGGTGAATGGGTATAAGAAAATTCTAGGTTACGTGAGGAGAAAGAAATTTTTTGTTGGGTTTGGTTGGGAGAGGATAAGAGCACCACGACAACACGGTTGAGGATGTGAATATTTGGGGAAAGGGAAGGAGAGAGAACATGCGGGTGGGGTATTTTGTTATTTTTTTGTTTTCCCTAATTTTTTGCTTTTCAAGTTTAACGGTGTTAAATGACCGTAAAAAATGAGGGTACCACGTACATAAATAAATTTTAGGGGTATCGTGTGCAGAAACTTGGTGAGTTGGGTACCATGTGAAATCAGGCAAAGTTTGAGGGTAGCACGTGAATTTTCCGTTTTTAAAATATAACTATAATCTTGTGAAATTATTTCACAACGAATCCAAATATCCAATGGTATAATATTTATAATTTTTGACAAAATATTTTTTTTTATGAAATTGAAAGTCAAAACTTGCCTCGTAATAACTTGTAAACATCATGTATATTGAAATCGATGGAGTACTAATAATACATACTCATTATTCACGTTAACAATAATCATATCCATTAAAAATTCAATAATTACTCCATAACCACCTAATCAGCATTACTCTAAACTCTTACTTGGCCTAATTGTTAGGTTTTGATAAATCTAATTGCGGAAAAACTATCAAAACAGTCCAAGATCTCTCACATGTATTGACATGAATCTGCACATATTGACATACCTCTTGTAGCGTGAATTCCCATATAAGTTCTAACTAATCAGGTGATCAGGACCACAAGTGTTGGCCCTCTACCAGTATCCACACAGTTGGATCAGATTCTTAGGAGCTTGTCGGCTACAACAATGGAACGAACTATTCTTCCATGCTCATCAGTCTACATCTACCCTCTCTTAGGGCTCACTTTAGTTTCTCTCCAATTCATTAATTATCTCTGACATAATTCAATCGTTAAGAGTTTTGCACAAGGTAAATATGTATACTCATATAATTCCTAAACTCTGTACATAATTAGGAAACCTCTAAGATACTTTATCTAATCTAATTAGGAAAATCCATATATGCAAAATACTATTCCATTATTATTTCCATAAAGCGAGAAAGACTGATTAACCTGATCCACACTTGTGTGTGTGACCTAGTAGGTCCAATTACATTTATTAGCAGCTGATCACCGATCAACAAATAATAAGAGGTTTTTAGCCTAAACATTATGATTACCTAAACGTAATTGAACTAATTCACTCCGTAATTAATTACCAAACTATTTGAAAACTTGATCGAAGGACATACTCCTTCAATCTCCCACTTGTCCTTAGAGCAAGTGGTCAATCACATTCCCTTGTCACTTAATGTCTTATTTGAACATAAGGTAAGATTTCATGTCATCCTTATATAGTTCAAATGTGTTTCTCGAATCTGAGAAGAACTGATAAAACAAATGATTATCCAAAATCCATTTGAGCACGACCATGCATTTTTAGTTCCAACTCTTCGAGTAGCCCAAAAGACAACAATCCCACAATGGGAGGACAATTGCAATCTTGCACACTCAAGTCTCTCTACTAAGTTCATAGTAATCTAAATGTTACCTTTATGACCTCATTTTACGGCACGGCGTTGGGCAACATCACAACTTACCAATTCCCAAGTAAGAGAAATGTTGTACTCATGTTTAAGAAATCGAGTTAACATAACATGAAATTCTCATAATGACTTTCCATCCCTTAAGAATACTCACACAAGTGGGTCAGTTTAATATGAATCCTAGTTCATATTTAAGCAAAAGATCCATGAATTTGAAAGTCCCGAAACTCACGAAACAGAGCTAATGAATCAACTTGCATATTAGTCATAACTGTCATTAGCGTCCACCTCTAATGACTTAGACCAGGAACTACTATAATCTAAGTTCCAGTTCACAAAAACATTTCATAATTAAGACCTCATCTTGAAAGCTTATGGACAAATAGATTATTTTGGACATACATTTAACACTAAACCAGAATCAAATGTAAAATCGAGTGTATATCGATTAATGATAAATGTCAATAATGTTTTACAATCATTGATCTCATAATCAGATCTAAAACAATAATTTCAGTAGAATCACAACCACTCTCCAAAATGTTTGATTCCATTTGCCGTTATATGCTTCTCATGCATAAATTTCAGCAACAGTTTAGTTAGCGGAATAAAACCATTTTAATCTGTACTTACTTTGCTCATCCATAATATTAGCAATCTAATCAATTGGAAAATATATAAACTAAAATATCTAAGGATCTGGTCATATCGGTTCCTCGTACTGAAGCAAACAATACAACGTTCAACCATGAACAATCTGATTCAAATTTATCATAACAACATCATTTCCATTTCCATAAAATGAAAATATATCCTTGGTCCTTCCTGCACCATAAGATATATTTGATCACACACTATTGCAATTCACTTAAATTGGTATCTGCTCGTCATACTCCAAGTATACAAAACAACAAGTACAGAATAATAGGTTTGATGTATTTACTACAAGTCCATACACTAACCTACTCATCATTTTCTTTCTCATCACATGTCCAACGACATTGAATCTTGCAGAGAATCTAATGAATGAGATACGGAAAGAAAACCTCTCTAAGAGTCTTTTAATATTGAATTCAATACGCTTTACACCAAAGTAAACTTTCCCACTAAATTCAATATCTCACAAGATTTATTCCAATAAATCTTGATGCCCAAACTGTACTTATTTCTTTCATTCAGAAATTACACCATGTCAAGTCATCCAAAACCAAAACATATGAATATTCGCTTGAAGAAAATGTGACTATCACATAAAGTTAGAAAAATACTCATATTCCCACTAAATTTCTTGTCTACACAAGATGCACCTTCATATCTTAGAAATATACTTCTAAAGTTGTTTCTTTAAATGAGTATTTCAATTCTGAAATGCTTACATGAATCCATCACTTTAGATTCCTAAGCTAGCATCATTTCCTAGCGATAACTGGGTCAAGGAAACATTTTAAAATGCGCCCATTCACATGCATCTTCTTCCAATACCCATCTAGGAAGCGATTTCGATATCATAATGCCAAAATCTCATTACTATAAGGAATTGCATCAACTACGTTTATCCAACGGATTAAATAAAACACTATGTTTTCATCTTTGTCCATTTTATCCAATAAAATTCATTTACACGTGGAGCCACTCCGTTTTGCAAATCAACCAAGTTCTAAACTTGAAGTTTGGACATTAATCCATCTCAAAATTTATGGCCTCAAGCCATAGGAGTTTTGACTTGTCATAGATAGCGTCTTTGAGGTTTAAAGGTTCAAATAACTTTCCAAAATGTACAATTAGCTAAGATTATGAGTCGTACAGATCTCCAAATCTATTTCTCAAAAATCTTTTCCTTTTAAAACTATATGGGGTATGTTCGTTACTATGACTACATGTTTCTAAAACCTTAGTCATATCCCGTTTCCTCAATTCTCACCAAAATTTTAATTACGGTGACATATTAGGATAAGGTATGTTCGAACTATTTGTTGCTCATCTCGAATCTAATTGAGATAGACATTTCTCCCACTTGTCATTTTAGAAAGATACGTTCTTTCCAAAAGGACACACCATTTCGAGCAGCAAATGTTATGCTCTCAAATGTTGGAGAATAAACCACCCCGTTTCTTCTAAAGAAACACCAATCTGATTATAAGGTAAACTTATCAGAAAAACTTTGTTACAAATAACTTAGCAATTTCAGATTTCAAGTAAGACAATCTAGAAACTATTCCTTTCCATATCTTTATGGAGTAGTCTTTTAATCTGCTATTGACAAATTACTGTTTAGTGATACACAATTTATAAAGTAAATTCCAAAATGATGACAGAAGATTTGGCTTGACTTATCATGGATCAAATCATATATACCTAGTAGGGTTTTAATTCCTCACCCAGAAACATATATCTTGGTCTTCTAGATGGAATCAATGTGGAATTTTCCCACAATTATTCATGATAGTCTTCAGTTTATTGATCTAGATATTCACCATCTCAATCTAATTGGATGGTTTATATCAAGTGTCAAGTTAATTCTATATTCTATTATGAAAATCTCTAAACTTTCAAAAGTCTCAGATTTTGGTTTCACCAAACAATAACCATATTTATTTCGCATTCGTTAATGCAATGAAATAACTAAATCCGTCTCTTGTGATTGAACTCATTGGATTTCACAAAGTGTACTCCCAACAAGTCATTAGCTTTCACCATGTCTGAAGTGCGAATTCCCGTTTTTATCATTAAACATAATGTGCATATGACGTACGACTCCAAGTCTAACGACTCAAGAATGAATCTTAATTATATGCGATTACTATTTACATGATAAAACAACGCTATTCACAAGTTGGATTAGAATCAAATACTACCCAATTATATATTTATGTCGTAGGTTGTTTCCACAACAATGAACTCTCATATCTAATATAGAACTAAAACACGATTAAAACAACTATTGTTTTACTCTTAACATTTAAGCAGGTCTAACCTCCCACTTAAACAAACATCTACTTCAACAAGTATCTAATACACATGGTGTAGAGATTTTATGCTAAGATTAATGATAAAAATATCTTTGATGAAAAATGTTTCCATTCTTCTTATCTTCCTAGAGAACGATGTCTTTGACTAAACCTTAGCCAACATTAGGAAAAACTTCAATTAGTTATATGTTTTAAAATGACCATCATTTTGAGCACTAGAAACAAATTTATTTTCCTTTTTTCGATCCAATGATCAAAGCTTTCTAATGTGCCATAAATCTATCATCACACTCACTTGAACCTTGTTCTTGAGTTGCAGGATAACGTTATGAGCATAGATTATCTAATAATAATTGCTTACATTGGACACCCAGACATCTACTCCATATCATTTTGGCAATCTTCCGTAACTAATCTTAAAAAGAGAACACAAAAATACTATCTCCAAGATATAACGTTTCTCCTTCCACTTGAAAAACCATTCTCAAGTTTCGATACCAATCGATTAAATTATTACCGTCCACAATCATTCCAAAATATTTGAACGCAACTCAAATTATTGTTGTTGTTATATTGCAAAGTATCTAACATTTATCAAATAAATAACAAAAATTGAAACATTTTAAGTTTTTTAACACTTTATTCCATCCAATGCTCTACAAGAATAAAATGACTCAAAGATCCCAAATTACTTGGATTAAGCAAGCTTTGGCTTGACACTTAAACCAATTAAGTTAGGTAAGTAATCCCATTACTAATTATATCCAATATAATTCTTGGTTTGTAAGTCACATCCAATGTTAAACCTACTCGTTTGCCTCAACATCTAAGGACTCCTTACTGATATTGCCGAGTTAACCAACTTAACATGTGAATCTCTTCATAGACCCACCCGTAATTGTAACACTACGGATTATGGAAAGTGGTTTATGGAGTTGGTTTGTCCCACATTGGGAAAATAAGGCGCATATGATCAGTTTATAATAAATTCCTACCATCATACTACCAACAAGGCCTTCACCTTTTAGAGCTCAGGAGAGGATTTATGGGCCTAAGAGGTGACTACCCATCTTATTGGGCTGTGTTGCGACGGACGGTGGATCGGGCTGTTACAGTAATTATCCCAAGATCAGAAGTGATACCTTGCTTTGGCAAAACCTATCACTAGTGATCGAGGGTTTCAGAGGTCTTACATTTGGGAAAGGCAATAAACTCAATATTAGTAGAGACTTCGATTTATTATATGTTTAACCTAAACTTTAGCGAACTCCTACGAGATATAGGTGACATGTATAATTCGTAATACGCAATAAAATACCAAATTAAATATGATCCTAGTATGGCCCCTAATCCTAAAGATCTAATCTTCAAGACACCTCTCCTGGAATTTTTTTTTGGATCTCATCCACGCCATTCATGCGCCATCCACTATAGTTCGCCTTGCAATGATCAATCTCCACGCCAGTTGTAATTACATTTGATTAACGGTTCGCAGACCGTGAAGAAAAAATTAAATAATTACAAAAATACTTCACGATTCGCAGACCGTATTTAGATTACAGGAATATAAAACAGTACGCACACTGTATTTTCTATCCTTTTTTGGGCCATACAAGTCACCTCATGCATAAACCATTCATACATTCATCTAATCACTTCTAAAGTAATTGACCCAGTTCTAATATATCGACATTAAAACTCATATCAAGCATTTAAAACATATTAAACATCTAACAACAATCACACGTGCTAATTAATCTGAACAATTATAAATTAACAATTAATTAACAAAATGAATTATCGATTTATCGTGTACTATCAAATAATTCCAAATTATTCGATACAAGCACTTTTTTTTAAAATAAGTTTTAATTAGTCCACCTAGTGTCTCGATTAAAACGTACCCGTACATGCCCTTATCATGGACTATCCAAAGAAATATTCTCCAGCTCAAATAAATATTTACTCAAAAGCAAAGCTTTAAGCCTAGCCTAACTAAATTATTAAAGCTCTTTGGAATGTAAGAGGGCTGAATCAAGCCCTAAAGCAGCAGGAGGTTAAAGATCTTCTGTGGAGGAATAAGGTAGTTATAGCAGGATTAATTGAAACAAGAGTAAAGGAGGATAAGGCTAGGAAAATCATGAAGAGTAAGTTTGGTAGGTACTCTCATATTAATAATTACAGTTTGCACTACAATGGGAGGATATGGAGCCTTTGGAATACTCAGATGATTAAGTTTGATGTCAAGTTTGTAGGGGGATAAATGATTCAAGGCATTGTTACCAATTTGCTAACACACTGGACCTTTTGCCTAACTATTGTCTATGCTAGTAATGGTAGCTTGGAGAGAAAAGAGCTTTGGAGGGAGTTGGAGGCCAATAATCCAAGTATGCCATGGCTGGTAATGGGGGACTTCAATGTGGTGAAAAATGATAGTGAAAGATTGGGAAAAGTGGGTCCAAATATTCAAGATATGAATGATTTTAATGACTGTTTGAGGAATTGTGGATTGGATGATCTTCAGGGACAGGGGCACTTTTTTACTTGGACTAATAAGCAAGATGGTGTGGATAGAACCTGGGAGAAACTTGACAGAGCATTAGTGAATGATGATTGGATAAACACTCATGAGACCTCCTATGTTGATTTTCTTCCATCAGGAATATCTGATCATTCCCCAGCAATGGTTACAATTAAGGGTACAGAGAGAATCGCCAAGTCTTTCAAGTACCTCAACTGTTGGGCTGACCATCCACAGTATAATGAGGTGATTGAGAATGCTTGGAAAGAAAACAAAGGAGCAAACCCATGTATAATCTTTTTTCTAAACTGAAAAGAGTGAAGCATGCTCTTGGGGTCCTCAATAGAAATTACTACTCCAATATGCCTGATAGGGTTAGAACCTGTAGAGAAAACTTGGAGAAGATTCAACAAAAATTGAAAGACAATCCTATGTGTACACATTTGCAGGAAATGGAAGAAGAGGCTAAGATTGAATACTGCAATATGAAAAGGGCAGAAATAAGCATGCCGCAACAAAGAGCGAAAGTCATGGATATATCACATAACGACTGTAGTTCAAAGTACTTCTATGCAAGGAATGCAATCAGAAAAGCTCAAAGTATTGTTGGAAAAGTGTCGGATAAGGATGGAAAGGTTTTCACAGATTAAAATGGGATTGGAGGAGCTTTTATAGATTTTTATAAAGGCCTGTTAGGGGAGGAAAAGCCAGTTAAAGAGATGGATGAAGCTTTATTTTCAAAAGGAAGTAGAGTTTCAAATCACTGGAAGACTCAGCTAATAAGGAGAGTGGAAAAGGTGGAAATCAAAAGAGCTTCATTTGATATTCACCTAGACAAAAGCCCGGGTCAAGATGGATTTTCTGCAAGATTTTTCCAAAAATCTTGGGAGTTAACTGGTGATGACTTATGTAAAGCTGTGGATTACTTCTTCAAGACCAGCAAACTCTCAAAGCAGGTCAATACAACCATTGTTGCTCTGATTCCAAAGAAGGAAAATGCTTCCTCTGTCACTGAATACAGACCCATTTCGTGTTGTACAAAGTTATAAGCAAAATACTTGCAAACAGAATGAGGATGGTCTTACCAGAGTTAATTGGCAAAGAGCAAACATATTTTGTGCAAAACAGGAGTATTTTTGGGAATATAATGGTCTCCCAGGGGTTGATTAAGGGTTATAAAAGGAAGAACATCTCCCCAAGGTGTCTAATAAAAGTAGATATCAAGAAAGCTTTTGATTCTCTTAACTGGGATTTCATTGAGAGAATGTTGTTGGGTATGGAGTTTGCCAGTCAGTACATAAGTTGGATAATGGGATGCATAAGATCAACATGGTTTAGCCTCAAGATCAATGGAGAAGCTAGAGGGTTTTTCAAAGGGAGAAGTGGGGTAAGGCATGGAGATCCATTATCTCCTTACCTCTTTGTGCTAGGTATGGAAGTGATGTCTAGATATTTAAGAGAAATGCCAGATGATCCTCAGTTCTCTTATCATCCTAAGTGCTCTAGGGTGAAGCTTACACACATGGTGTTTGCAGATGATTTAATGATTTTCACTAGAGGAGATGCTCCATCAGTTAGGACTGCGAATAGATGCCTAAAGAAGTTTGCAAGCATTTCTGGATTGGCTGCTAACCCTGCCAAAACTGGCATTTACTTTGGGGGAGTGTCAGACAAGGTGAAAGAGCAAATCATTCAAGATACTGGATTCTCTGAGGGTTTTTTCCCTTTCAGATATCTAGGTCTCCCTTTAAATCCTGGAAGATTGATGGCTGACATGTATACTTCACTGATAACTAAGATCAAGAACAGCATCAGTAAATGGTCAGAAAAATTGCTTTCTTATGCAGGCAAAGTGGAGTTGATTAATGCAGTGATTTTTGGTATAGAGAACTTCTGGAGCTCATGATTCATCCTACCTAAGCACATCACCCAATTGATTGATAAGAGTTGTAGAGGTTATCTTTGGAACGTAAATGAAGGTAGTAGAAAGCTAACCTTCAAGAGCTGGAAAGGTTTATGTGCTACCAAGACAGAGGGAGGATTGGGGATAAAGGAAGTGCTGGCCTGGAATAAAGCTCTAATGGCTAGATGGCTTTGGAAGATTGTTACGAACCAGGAGGGTTTATGGATGGAATGGACAAAAGCTTATTGCATTCAGAACAAGAGTATTTGGGAAGTGAAAGGCAAAGAGACAAATGCAGAAAGCTGGACGGGGACTCTAAAAGTGAAAGATGACTTATTGATGAGAGCAGGAGGGCAAGAAAAGGCTGAAACTGAACTGAAATCTTGAGGTAAGGGAGGTAAATTCAAAGTAAAACTTGCTTATGAGTTCTTTAGAACTAAAGGAAGAAAGAACAGATGGTGTAGAGTGATCTGGAACTCTGCAAATCTCCCTAAGCACAAGTTCACAGCAAATCTTGCAGTGCAAAGGTGTCTTCCCACGATAGAAAGCTTGTGTAAGAGAGGATTAATGCTGGTAAACAGGTGCAGTCTCTGTAAATGCAGCCTGGAAAGTGATGGGCATCTGTTCTTTAGCTGTGAATACTCAAAAGAAGTTTGGGAAAGAATGTTGGAGTGGATAGGCATAAAGAGAAATGCATGGAGCTTAAGCAGAGAATTGAGATGGAGTGCAAGGAGGAGAACGAAAAAGCATTGGCACTTCAACTGGTATTGCTTGAGCTTAACGGCCACCATTTATATGTTATGGAATGAAAGAAATGTAAGAATGATAAAGAGCAAGATACGAGTGCCATAGTTAAGAGGATGCAGAAAATTGTTAGTATAAGATTAATAGCAATGTCGATGAAATGCTTTCATGATGAGATTGTTGATGAACTCAATGAGAGCTAATTAGGAGTAGAACTCTAGTGGTTACCTATTTTTTTGTAAAATCAATTTGGATGATACGGTTTCATTGCCCTTTTGTTGGCATTAGTGGTTGCCAGGATAGGGGCGGTGTGGGGCTTACGAGGGGTTCTTTAATTGCGCACTTACGTGACCATCACTTTGGCCGGGATGCTTTGGACGATACTAAACTGGCTCTTTCGACTAGTTCAGTTATTTATGACGAAGCAGAGTCAACTTATCGCCGGATGGGTCGTTGGCTTTGTGGTGTTTGTTTCAGGAGCCACACTGTTCGGTCTAGGTGTCGTCATGAGGATGGTTTGATTGTTGGTCCTCCTGATGCGGGTGATGGTGTTGTTCATTTTGTTCTTTATGATTTGGCCAGACCGGCGATACCTGTTTCCTCACCTAGTGGACTTGGGGCTGTTGCTGTGCCGGACCCTCTTAGTTTTGACGTCGCTTTGTTTGATAGCTTGCTTTCCAAGAGACTTTGTACTGTGAAGTCCATCCCTCCGAAGTGTCGTTTGAGTTTTGCACGGGTACTCAAAGGGGCACTTGATAGGGTTATTGGTCAGCCAAATGACATCTCCTGTTGGGTTCAGTTGCTTGTGTTGCCGCTGTGTATCCTTCGGACGTTTTCTCCGCAGAGTTGTCGTGAGCGTCGATCTTCTGTTAGACGTCATTTGCAGGAGGAGGGTATACTTAGTGCCCTTCGGTCATGGGGTGAGCCGGGGGGTATATGGGCGCTTGTGCAGGATGCGTTGGCTGCTAGCCCGCCTTCATCTGTGGAGGTGGATGAGGACGTGGGGGAGCGTTCTATCTTGCAGTGTAAGCGTAAGGTCTCAGATGGTCATTTTACTGCAGCGGTTCGTGTCCTTTCATCTTCTGGCATTGCTCCTTACTCTGATGCTACTTTGGAAGATCTGACTGCTAAGCACCCTTTCGTGCCGGGGCCATCTTTGCCTTCCTTACCTGCTGACCAGCATTTTCTTGATGCTCCTGCCACTATTGTTCGTGAGGGGATTCGGAGTTTCCCGCGTGGTACGTCATGTGGGCGTGACGGATTGCGTGCGCAACACCTTTTAGATTGTTTGAGTGGTGCTGCGGTGGCTGTTTCAGATGAACTCTTGGCATCGATCACACAGGTGGTTAACCTTGTCCTAGCTGGCCGGTACCCTGCGGTATTAGGCCCTTATATAGCTAGTGCTCATCTTACTCCGCTGGTCAAGCCCGGGGGTGGGATTCGCCCTATTGCAGTGGGTGCCGTGTGGAGACGTCTGGTCTCTAAGGTTGGGGCTCGTTTGGTAGGCCCTACCTTGAGTGCTTACTTTGCTGATCTCCAATTTGGAGTGGGTGTGTCAGCAGGGGGGGAGGCGGTTTTGCATGCGGTTAATCGCCTGGTCGAGGCGCGGGGGGATGAGGTTGGTCTTTCCATGTTGTTGGTAGACTTTAGGAACGCCTTCAACTTGTTAGATCGGACTGCTATGCTGCCCCACTCTTTCGCGTTGGGTTGATTTTTGTTATTCGAGTCCTGCTCGTTTGTTTTATGGGGAGCACACTCTCTGGTCTTGTCAGGGGGTGCAGCAGGGCGATCCTCTTGGGCCGTTGCTCTTTGCCCTCGTGTCGCATCCCTTGGTTTGCCAGATCCGGGATTCTTTCGATTTGTCCTTACAGGCTTGGTATTTGGATGATGGTACCATTGTCGGCGATACCTTGGTTGTTGGTCAGGTCTTGGAGCTGATTCAGCTGGCTGGCCTATCTTTGGGTCTTCATCTTAATCTTGATAAGACAGAGGTGTTCTGGCTTTGTGAAGACCCTCGGAGTAGACTCGTTGGTATTTTCCCTCCTAATATTGCTAGACCTCTTCGTGGGGTTAAGCTTCTAGGTGGGCCGGTGAGTGCGGATCTCGACTTTTGCAGTTCCCTTGTTTTGGAGCGGGTCACCAAAACCATTGCGCTTATGGATGCAGTTGCAACACTTCGCGATCCCCAGTGTAAGTTATTGTTACTTCGGGCTTGTACCGGTGTCTCTAAGCTTTACTTTGCTTTGCGCACTTGTCCACCCCGTGTCTTTGAGTCGGCTCAGGTTGTTTTTGATGCAGCACTTCGTTCTTCTTTAGAGCGTATTGTTGTGGCTTCGGGGCCGGGTTTTGGTGATTGGCAGTGGAGGCTGGCCACCTTGCCTTTTTCCCATGGGGGGCTTGGTGTTTATTCGGCTGGTGATGCTGTCCATTATGCGTTTTTAGCGTCTCGTCTTCAGTCCACTGACTTGCAGGAAAAGCTTCTTCGGCGTGCTGGTGTTGTGTCTTCCGGCCCATCTTTTGATGATGCTCTCGGTGTGTTTAATCAAACTATGGAAGTTGATATTCTGAGAAACTCTAGTGATATTGCTGCCCCCCGACTCATGAAGAAATTGGCAGATATATATTTTGCTAGAGTCACTCAGACTGCTACCACTGTTTTCTCTCTCACACTGCGTCAGTTGGCCTTGTGGCATTCACAGCAGGGGAAGCACTGTTCGGATTGGCTTCGGGTGGTCCCTATTTCTGTCTTAGGGCACACTATGAATAGCCGGACTTATCGTTGTGTCCTGTGCTATCGTTTGGGGGTCCCTTTGTTCTCTTTGGACCGGCCGTGTTCTGCTTGTTATAGGACTTTCGCTGGGGATATTTTTGGGGACCATGCAGTTTCGTGTGCCGGTGTTGTGGGCATCAAGCATCGTCACAATGCTTTTCGCGACACCTTGGTGGACGTCTGCTATTGGTCCGGGATTTCAGCAGGCAAGGAGGTGGATATCGGGCTGCTCGGCACTGATGGCAGGCCTCTTCGTCCGGCGGATGTGCTCTTATATTCGTGGGATGGTGGGCGTGACGTGTGTGTCGATTTGACTGGTTCATCGCCCTTAACTCAGTCTGGCTTGGTCGGTTTTGAGTCGGGCGGGGTTGTGCGTGCTGCAGCTCATCGTAAGCGTACTAAGTATGATGCTCTGTGCGCTTCTTTGGGTTATGTCTTCCTCCCTTTCTCCTTCTCCTCTTTGGGAGAATTGGAGTCAGGTGTCGTTGCTCTGTTTCAGCGCATTCAGCGGTATTTCAGGACGCAGGACATTAGTGTGCAGGCTGCGACACATATTTTCACTCGTGTTGATTTCTATAGCCAAGGGTGTGGGGGCACATATTTTCACTCGCCGATTCATTAACGCAATTCAATTGCCGCAATCTGGACGACCACCGTGCCCATGCTAAATTATTTTAATTCAGCAGCAGCATTTGCCAGTTCGTCACGAGGCCAACTCATGGCAGTCATCGTCGCAGATCTATTTTGAGCCCAACCCCAGCCTAGCTCCAAACACGGGGATTACTCGTAAACCCAACCACGGTGCCTCGTATCTACTCCGGCCACCAACACTAGATCGCCCAGCTCGGGACTATCCCGATTTAACCCGTCGCCCAGAGACTTCAAAGTCAGGACGTCTTTACTCTGTTCTCGAGTGGCTTGAAACCCAGCTTCGACGTCTTTTCTCTCGTTTCATCGTTGGTCGACTCGACCACGCACATCGCTAGGCGTAGTATATCGGGGAAGCTCGTCGCTCGTCAGAGATGCTCAAGCCAACTCTCACGAATCTAGTCGCGACAGTTTGCCTGAGCCGCCCCTTTAGTCTTACGATCTGCTCGTCAATAACCACCCTTTACGTTTTGTGACTCGTCTTACCGTGTACGTCGACCATCGATGTCACTCTGTCTCTCCGGTGTTAGGCCACCATGGCCGACTCGCAGACAGCTTTGGACCAAAGTCCTGAGAAGTTGAGAACAGGCAATGCTTTTTAGTTTTTTCAAGGTAAGACATACAAAGGGCAGAGCTAAATAACCCTTCTGCTCAGGGTGTCACCAAGCTCGTCCGTATTTAGAATACAAATTAGGGACCGAGGGAAGGGTGGTTGCATCTCCTAATTATGAAAGAAATGATGCTCTTCTTTGGTTATGTCGTGCCTAGCACTGAGTCAAAAAATCTGACTCTCTTTATTCTTTAATGCTATAGTTCACGAATTACGATCATGTCAAAAATTAGTGTGTCAAATACTCCGTACTCTAATTTAGATGCAACAAACAATACACAATCTTAATAAAATAAAATCAGACCTAATCTAATTAAGTTAAAACAAACAAGATATTCATCTATCAAAATTTGACCGTACGTCTAACATCCGTTGAATCTAATTCACTATGTTGATCAAACTAAGGGCTCAGAATGGAACAATTATCCAATAAAGTCCAATCTTTAAATATTAATTAAATCTAATTTAATTTTGCAACTTTACAACAATCAAATCATAATTCAGAACACACATCAATTTCAGACCAAAATTAATACGATGTGAGAACGCTCTGATACCACCGTTAGGTTTTGATAAATCTAATTGCGGAAAAACTATTAAAACAGTCCAAGATCTCTCACATGTATTAACATGAATCTGCACGTATTGACATACCTCTTGTAGCGTGAATTCCCATATAAGTTCTAATTAATCCGGAGATCAGCACCCCAAGTGTTGCCCCTCTACCAGCATCCACACAGGTGGATCAGATTCTTAGGATCTTGCCGGCTACAACAATGGAACGAACTATTCTTTCATGCTCATCAGTCTACATCTACTCTCTCTTGGCGCTCACTTTAGTTTCTCTCCAATTCACTAATTATCATCTCTGAGATAATTCAATCGTTATGAGTTTTGCACAAGGTAAGTATATATACTCATATATCTACTAAACTCTGTACATAATTAGGAAACCTCTAAGATACTTTCTCTCTGATCTAATTAGAAAAATCCATCTATGCAAAATACTATTCCATTAGTATTTCCATAAAGCGAGAAAGACTGATTAATCTGATCCACACTTATGTGTGTGACCCAGCAGCTGATCACCGATCAACAAATCATAAGAGGATTTTAGCCTAACATTATAATTACATAAACGTAATTGAATTAATTCACTCCGTAATTAATTAGCAAACTATTTGACAACTTGATCGAAGGACATACTCCTTCACTAATCACCATGTTATTAATTCATTAATCCATCATCGTCATCACCAATCATTAATTAGCTAACAATTAAGCGTTTAACATAGATTAACTACACTACTTCAGCCTTGGGAATCGTGACGACGAATTCCTTGGCCTCCATTTCAGTAGAATGTATGATCACTTTCAGAGTTTCAGCTCACTATTCAAAGATGGAATAAGCAAGTGATAACAAAAGGCTAAAAGGCTGGTTTAAGTAAATCAAGCTAAGTACTCCTTCCGTCCCAAATTAAACTTCCCACTTCATTTGAATAATTGAGAGGAATTCAAATGAAGTAGGAAGTTTATAGTGGGGCGGAGGGAGTACTGCGTAACTCAGTTCTTAATTGCCCAACCCGTTTAAAACAGATCAAATACGGAGTTTTAGATTACGAATGATAGTACTCCATTTTTTTTTTTTGAAATAAGATAGTACTCCAATTTTGGTAATTCACGTGAGCAAATAATAATAATGTTACACATTATTTGTGAATTATTATATGGAGTATAAGAATATAAGATGGAAATCAGGGATTCTAGATCAATCGCTATGATTAGAATAGTTATTCTAATCAAAGTTTTTGGACAATCTGAGCCCCTCATCTACCCTTCCACGTATTATCACCATCAACATTTAGCATGCATTTCCCACCTATTTTTTCTCTTCTCCCTCACTTCCCAGAAACACTGATCCACCCTCCTTACCGTGTCACCACCACCAATGCCCCCACTCCTCCCTATTGACGACCAGAGGCCACCGGAAAATACCTTCAGACATCACCTGCCTTCGAGACCACCGCAAAACGTCGGTGAGCTTCCAAATTATTCTCCACCAGCCGCCAAAATTTGTAACAACCCTAAATTTTCGACTTAATTTAATAATGAAAACCTAGGATTATTATGCCACAACTAACTAACCAAGTTAATTGCAACGCGAAAACCAAAATAATAAATCAAAATGCAAATAATAAATAGTACGGCAGCAGAAGACTTAGTCAAATTTTACAAATTTCAAATCTGAAATCCAAATGAATGTAATAAATGTTCAACGATTGTCTAAATGAAAAGACGCCATGAATGCAGACGTCCGCAAGCTTAACATATCACCATCAAACACACATGTCAACTGCGTCATGGGAAAATGACACAGGCAACAGAATAGGGTAGGGACAAACCCAAACAAAAAAAAAAAACGTTAGCAAACTGGCTTAGTAAGAACTCAAAGCAAAACAAGGAAAATAAGATACGCGCCTTTGAGGCGCGTAGCTGAACAAGCAACGCTTACAAACAAAAGATTAGCCAAGATGATTAGAGAGAGATATGAACAAAGAATCATAATACGAATTTCAGAGAGAAGAATCAAGTATACAGGAATGGGCACTCCGCATCAGTAACCCATCTTTGGTGGGTCCTACCCCTAACCAGGAACAACTCTAGAGCTAATCAACCCAAACCACCCTAAGAGAACCCGAGTGTGCACACCCCTCGCATGAGGGCCAGTAGGATGTAACCGATCAAGGAGGAGGTTCTAATAGGTAACTGGTAGCTAAGCCAGTTAATAACGAACTCCCATTAACCATAACCTATGTTCAAACCTTGATTATATATTTCATTTGATGTATAACCAATTCCCAACCAAACAAGAGATATTGTGATCAATCGATAGAAGTATAGAAGCCAATATATGTGAAACAAGAATTGATAACATTAGAAGACAATGAACATGCTCAAGCTCAAGAGTTGGCATTCTTACCGATAGCGCTAAACTTTTTCTCAATTATTCCCCTCAAAATCAACAAATTGAACCCCCTTAAACCCACGAGCTATAACAATGGTGGAGAGAATTAATGGCTAACGTGATTGAGGATGTAGTTACGTGTTGGACTAGAAAAGAACCTAAGTTTTTTTTTTTTGTATAACAAAAATAAATAAAACATTTGTTATTAATGGATTTGTGTGTTATTGGGCCCATCTCACATGTGAGACTGTCTCACATGCGAGACTGTCTCACACAAGCATTTGTCATAAACCTCAGTTCTAAAGTGCATGAACTCAACAAAATGTACTCGTATAATTTATTCTGACTATGAGAAAATAAAAACTAACTTTTTTTATTGATAAAATTGAATTTAAACAAAAAAATGAAGATTCTCCTAAACAAGTCCTCGTCAGAGGAACGTGATAAAGAACACTAGTTTTTAAACCCTTGTGTTGCACGGTTAAAATATTATATCGTACGACGTAAGTGATAATTATTTTCTTTTCTTTTAGATTAAAGTTGTAGCATTGTCCTTTTTATTACCTCTCATAGCCACTCCCTTTATAACTGCTAAACACAGCATTGGGTGGGTATGGGACACAAATGAGGGCGGAAGTCGGTATATAGTGTAATGGTTGGACACAAAATAATTGTATTAGGTGTGGTATGATCAAATTTTACTACATGTAGTTCAACCAAAAATCATAAATTATATTAACTAATTAATTGTTTGGTAGTTAAGATGTCTCCTCATCTCACTGAATCACTTACAGAGTATTACTTTATATTTACCTAATTTATTTATTTTTGTTTTTTTACGCATTTTTCACAAAAGTCTCAGTTTTGACGATATATTTCAACCAAATTTATACTTCACTTAACTTTTCAAACATAAATGTGTATAGATCTTATATTGAAGTACATTTCGACACGAATTTATTGATACATGTATCTGATATATGTAGCCCAAGTTATAACAAATTATATACGTTTCATGTAGATAACGGATCGGCCACCTCCATAAACTAGATCGGCCACTACGAAACGGATCGCCGTCCTCTCACAACCTGGAAGCTCAACTTCCGCGACGCCGATTCTGCCTCCTCCACACCCAACTTCTCCTTTATTTACGAACACGACATTTCACGGCGACGATAGTGATGGGAAAGCTTGTCCATGTTGTCGGCGACGACAGACAAGGGGCGGACGAGGGTTTATGGGTGGCGCTAATCCGTGATAGGGGCTGGGGAAGGGAATAAGGGAGGAGAGAGAAACAATGAGAGATGCCATCGTGCGGTGGTTTTTGAGTTGTTTTGGGTGGAATAGACGGCGGGGTTGAGGTTGCATGAGGGTCCCGGATCTGATGGTGGTGGTGAGGCTGGCCAAAGTGGTGGTCGATGCTGGGCGCCACCGTGGGTGGTGGTGGACGGGAGTGGGTAAGGGATGGGGAAAGGAAGAGAGAGAAAAAAGGGTGGGTTTTAATTTTCTGATTTTTATTTTTTGAGTTTGTACAGTTAACAAAGTTACGTGTTTTAGTTAGTAGAGTTATCATACTTATATGTTACAGTTACTGGAGTTATTATAGTTACGTGTTTTAGTTAGTGAAGTAATATTAAAATACGTATTTTAGTCATTGGAATTATGTTAAAGTTATTGGAGTTAACTTAAAGTTACTAATTAAGTTAGAGTTACGATGATGTTAAGTTAGAGTTCCAAAGTTATTGGAGTTAGTATTATGGTTACTGGAGTTACTGAAAAACTGAAGTTATAAGAGTTATCAAAATGAGTGGTGCAGATTGTTTCTTATTTCTGACTTTAACAACACTTCTTACTTGATGTAATTTCTCTATATATATACACACACACACACATATATATATATATATTGATTGAGTATAATTGCCAAAGTGAATCACCCGAGTTTAAGCTCGATAATCTTGGGGCTCATGCATCAATAGCCGTTACGTGCATATCCCGTGACTTCCAATTCCTCCAAAAATCATGAACCAAACGAGCCCTTAGAAGTAACTCGAGCGAGCTCATTATACAATTTATCCATGTAACACCCCCAATTTCCTGAGATTTTAGAAAATGTATTTGATTTAAAACAAGAACAATTGGGAGTGTTACCGCCACGATTGACATCCTAGTTCAATCGTTAAGGCACAAGGTCAATTCTAATGATCTAATAACTCCAAATATAAAGTATATAAATGTGTTACATCCCAAAAGAATCAAATACAATTCTCGAATAATCTTAATTGAAATGCGGAAGCGATAAATTAACTAAGTCTGAACTTTATTTAATACGGTAAGCGATCGTCACTCTGTTTCCTTGACCATCCCCAAGCACTTCAAAACTAACCTGCAAGACTATGAAAACGTAGAAATAGTCAACCAAACGAGTTGAGTAAGAAGCAACTTATCCAGAAAACAGTTTTAAAATAAAATATATAGTTTTCCTAGACACATAGCACGACTGGAAATTTTGAGTAATTTAAAACATTGGAACCGATAACATTTAAGTAGTATAGAAAGTATAATAAACGATATGTTCCTTTTTCCTTCAATACAGGGCTAACTTCCTTCCACCAATAATCCGAATGCATGCATCCCCCTAAGGTCCTGTTCTCAAGGGGGGATATAAAGGCTCATGGTGGAGGATCAATCCACCCTATCTATACTTTGTGCACATTATACTTAGACCATTATGGTCACCCTGTACTCAAGTTAACTCCCTTACCAGAGTTAACAACATATATAAAACCTTTAAATAATAATACATGTATAAATTAGTAAAACTGGTAAACCTTTGCACTTAAACCTTACACTTAGCAATTACCTTTCGAAATCACATACTTTACTGTAAAACAATTTATATAATACTTCTCAACTTTAAAGCGCATTTACAAGTTCCTTTGAATGAGATAAGTAATTCTTCTTACCTTATTCAGCAGTAAGTCTCACAGTAGCTCAGCAAGGACTAAAATTGTTCTTCTACGAACTCGCACTCTACATGAGTATGTAAAATATACTAATTAGTTTATGCATCTAGTATGTATGACGTGTATGTCGTATATATGCATGATAACTATTATGGACTGGCACAAATTAACATGGCAAGGACTCTGTAAATCCGCCCTTCCTTACTCCGTTGGCTTACAACTTACAACTTACAAGTACAAAGCGCTATACAAGGCCCTCAATTACCTGACTCACTCTTTTGATACATAATGGCACCCAAACAGCCCCTAAAGTTCATGTTTATGAACATAGACTAAAAACAATAGTACACCAACACTTAACTCCAATGCTTAATCTTCACTTTTAAACCCTATGATTGGAATTTATTATACACTTAATTAAAACTCCTAAAAGGATTACCCTTAATCCATGAGTAATCAGAATACTTAATTTGTCACCAATACTCCAAGAACACCTACAAAATCCCATATTCTTTATACATAACAGTAGCCAAATGCAAGACCACTTTAGTACGCCTAAACCTACAACAAAACAGCCCCAACGATTTGCTTACTGTTAAGGCCTACAATACACCTATTTAAATCCCCAATTTTGCTACGTGCAACCATATAACCACACTAACCATAGCAACCGTCACTTCGACACCATTGAAAACTCAGGCCTATAAACTCTTAAAACAAATTACTACCTTCCAAAACAATGCTAATAATTGAGATTAAAACAAAGACAATGAAATCCTTGTAAATCAAAGTACATAAACGTAGGATATGAATAACTGACAACGGTAAAACTTGAACTATATTGAAAGAAACTCATACCGTTTTGTAGAGGAGTGAAAAATAGGTCCAATGATATAATTTTCGATGAAAACCGAGTAGGAAATCCGAACACGCGAGCAAACGAAGGGGACGGCGCTTGTACAGGAAGAATGATGAAGATGCTGATGGTGTTGATGCTTTACGAGAGGGTTTGTGACTTTTCATCACTATTTAGGTATAGGAAAAGAAATGGGGGTAGTTTGGTCCTTTGACCAAAAATTAATAATAACAGTTTTTTTTTAAATAAATATAAATAGTTTATGTCTTCGCGGAATAGCTGAAAATTGTCATTTCAAGGTAAAATTTGAAATCCTTATTTATAAAGTAAGTTTATTAACAAGAATAATATAATTTTAGAGCCTAAAAAAATACAGAGTATTACAATCCAACACTTCGTCTCCAAAATGATGTAAAACCCTACAATTTATCCAACACTTACTCTCCAAAATGATGTAAAACCCCAGACTCTGCGAAGCCCCTTATAGATTTTGCATTAACTTTGGCCTTTTCAAAATTGTCTTGGATATCTTGTAAGATTTGATCATTTACGATCTCGATTTGTTCAATTTCAAACGAACCCTCTCTTTGTACCACTTCCTCTATGTCTAATCTCATAGCACAGTGAAATGGGACATTGAACGTGTTTAACTTATCTTTTTCGATTACACCCTGTTAAAAACGTAATATACGAGAATATGATGATTTCATAACCGGATAAATGGTGAAAACTAATTGAAGAACAAAATTAGGAAAAATTCTAAAAGTCCAAGCGCGACCCGAACTTGTACTTAATCCGACCTGTAGCGAACTAGCCGATAATTTTTAACGTGATCCGACCCGTTTAATAGGTCTACTTGTGTTTGATCTTATTTGTTTTAAAAACAAAGTAGTATCTAAAATCTAGAAACTCTAATTCATCTCCCTAACCTCTTACCAACTTATTTGATCTCCTACACCACCCCTTCACCACTCCTTGACTGTTTGGGTCTAAATTTTGGCTTTAGTCCGACAAGGACAAATTGACAAATTCATAGTCGCATCGACTAACGATCAAGTCAAGTCATCGAGTAGATACACATCTTGGACGCCTAAGTGACATTAATCAGTCAGTCTGATAGAAGCTGACATTCAGTCTGACAATCCATCAAGGAGTCAGACAACTCATCAAAGAGCCAGACAATCCATCGAGGAGCCAAACAACCCATCGAGGAGCCAGACATATCGACCATCGACCTATCGAGGTCGACCATCGACCTATCGAGGTCAACCACTGACCTATCGAGGTCGACCAGCAATCTGTCGAGTATCCTATCCTGTCAGATTGATCGTCACACGTCGATGGCAACTACAAATGCGGAATAAGTCAAAGTATGAATTATATTCTCCTAAATATGCTCAACAAATTCAGTTAGAAGTGTTAATGAGGCTGCATGATCTCCATCAAATTAGCAAGAGGTTGACTCTTTGACCAAGTCTATGATGATAGAAGAAGTCAACAACAACCTCCTATCTTCTCTCCAACAACATCCTATTTTCTCTCCAACAACCAAGACCACGTATTGAGCTGCCAAGAGTTAGTTGTGGACTTATTTAACAAGGAAAGTATCCCCAAGGAAGACGAAGTCAAAGTCAAGAACCACTTCCTTGATTATAGGGACTTTTCACCGTGATCAGTCAGATAACTACTATTTTATAGGGGATAGTGGTTGAAGTTGGACCTAGCAACGTGGGAAGTTAGAGAAACTTGAGCAGACCTTCCACAACAGTATTTATGCACTCCAAATCCCTAGAAGAAGATCAAGACGTGCTCATATAAACCCTAGACACTTCCACCATTACTTTGACACTTTTCCACACATAAAACCATTCACAACTTCACCATATAAAAAAACCCACATCATCATTCCTTCACATGACCACCTCCATATTCATCTTCACTCTACTGTATAATCACTAATACTATTTCTCTAAACCTAAATACTCATCCCTTCATTCTTCTCAACACCATAGCTACCACCGCAATCACCCATCACCGCTACTTAGACTCCACCATTGAATCTTTGATTACATCTTGAACCCAAATACATTTCTTAAACCATCGTCTCATTGATACATCATTATTATTATTGTTAGATTACTAGTCATTGTATATGTATTCATCAATTGTACCCAACACGGCGAAACACTACTACAAGATCTACTAAAAGCACTTGGCGGGATAACAAGCTCCCCCCGTGGTTTTTCCCTTATTCACAGGGTTTTCCACGTACAAAAAATCTTTTGTCTCTCTTTCTCTTATTTTCTTGCATTTACTATTGTTTTAATATTTTATGTTTGTGTTTAACGCATTTAGAGTTAGTCCAGTCCTCGATCCTCGATACTCGATAGAACCTCTCTGATAGATTTTACCTGTCTGTCTAATAGTACTTATCCGACATAGTTTACCTGTCTATCCGATAGGATCAACTTTGTAAAGTTTGCATGTCTACTTGATAAAGTTTGTCCACTTCCTTGATAGAGTCTATCCGATATCCATCATATAGAAAATTCATCTAGGACGAGTAGTAGCAAATTGACTAGTTGACTCTCAATGTAAGTGTATCCGATACGTGTAGTTTTTTACCAAAACAAACTATTGTACTCGATAACTCATATGGTCAATTTTCTTAGACATTCCCACAATCCGTTGTTAGCTCGTATACACAGACCTCAACTTAACAACTCTCACCCATGTTACGAACTTTCCTAATTGACAACCTCACTTCACCCACTTGTTAGCTAAGCTAAGACCCTTATGACTCGACAACATTTTATTCGACACCCAGTTGGCTCCCATCAAATGTTTTAGCCAACTCTTAACTTTCAAAAACTTATTACTTGACTTTCTTAATCCACACTTCAACACCCGTCACATTTTCTAAATGGTATTCAAATTGGGGTTTAATTTTGTTTGATCAAGTTCAAGTTTGAAACAAAGATTACTTAATTATAATGAAACATAAATCGTAGATCGAAATGAATAAGAAAACGTCATATTGATTTATATAACTGATGTAACGAATTCTTGATACATTTTCAAGTAAGGAAAAAAAGCTATTGAGAAAGTGGCTTCACTGTATCATGACGATTTTAGAAGGCAATTATTTAATGTGTGGAAGCTCACACCACCTATTAACAAAAGAAAGAATATGAGTCGTTCTCTTTGTTCGAGAAAGTGGTTTGACTGCTTTATATTTTTAAATATATAACGGTGAAAATTATAAAAACTTATTCATGTGATAGGATCTTTCGCTTCAAATCTAACAATATAAGTTTCATAATTTTTTGCCAAATACTTTTTTCTTTAAATTAATGGTCAAATCGTCGTCTCGAAATGTGAGAGCGACTTATATACACCGTATATATTTATGGAGGGAGTTAGGCCCTGTTTGATATAACTTAAATAAAGTAGTATTCAAGTCAGCTCAGAGTCATTCAAATCAGATCAGGTCATATTAGATCAGAATTGTTCAAATAACGTTCAAATTTGGTCCATTATTGATACCAGTTAGTGGAAATTCAATCAAATTTTCAACAAATTCAGATCAAATTAGTTCAAAGTCATTCAAATCGGATTAGATTAGATTAGGAGCAATTAAATCAGATTAGATCAAAAAGATGCAATTCTATCAAACGGGGCCTTAGGTGTATCATTTTTTTCTTGGTTATTAAATATATATTTAGCACATCATTTTATTTTTGTTCATAAAAGATATCATATTATTTATACATTGGAATATAAGGAAAGATTTGCGACGACCAATCAAATGTTGGTTTTTGTACATCTGTCAGTTTCATTTTATCTATTGTCCATGTCAACTTTTCATATACGCAATTATTAAAAGTAACTAGCTTATAAACTCGTGCCATACACGGGGTTCTTAAATGTTAATGTAACATAGTTCTAATAGTGATATGTATATACTCCCTCATTTTAGAAATATGTTACATTTTTTCTAGGCGAATTTTATTTTTTACTTAACAAAAAACCTAATTCGAATCATAGGAGCAAAATAAAGTTATTAGATTTGTAAAGGTTCGCATTTAAGAAATACAGAAAGGAAATATAAGTGATAAGGTATGAAAATCACAAAATAGGCAGTCTTACATTAGGCTTGTAATAATAATAATGTTTGTAAGTGAGAGTAATGACAAAGTAATTGAAAGGAAAAGATAAAAAATTAAAAGGTTTGTAAAAATTCAGCATGAGAAGGAATCGAAGACATCAACTTACTTGTACAACATACATCAGCAAAAGAACGAAGAATGTAAACATGAGATATTGATTACGATTACATATTGGGTGCTGATTTTGCTTAAGTAGCTTCCGATATTACTTTCTTTGCCTAACTATAATGGTTGCGTGAAAAATCAGCCCCCTACATTCTTATGTAGGACAAAATCTATCAATTGGGAATTCACTAAATTAGGCAAGATCTCATGCTAATAGTCTAATACAATATGGACGGTCAACCGTGCTAAAATAATTACTTAACTAAAGGATTTTCCAAATAAGCTACTCCCTCCGACCCAACTCAAATGCCTCAAGGTGTTTTTGTAGTGGAATAAGAAAAATAAATATAGTAAGTTGAGTGGGGTAATATTAGGAAAAAGAAGGAGAGAGAATATGAGGATTAATAAAAGTAGGAGAGATATGTGAGAGAGGATGTAATAATTTAATAAAAGTAGGAGAGAGAAATATGTTCCAAAATAGATGGGGTGTTTGAGGTGGGACGTGCGAAAATGAAATATGGGGCGTTTGAGCTGGGACGGAGGGAGTAATTTACTGCTCTTAGGTGAAGATCTTTATTAATATAAGATTCAAAGATTTATCTTAAATATACTATATGAGTATAGAGGAATGATTGTCATTTGACTTTTCGTTTATGGGCGTGTAACTGTATAGTGTGAAAGACACCTAACAAATGACCATATGTATTACTTACCCTAGCAATGTTTCAACAATGACGATTAAACAAAATATAGTATAACAATGGTGATTAAACACTGGCAAGAAGTTAAATTACTTGCTTTGTCTTTAATGGCAAAGTGACAGTGATCATAAAATAATAAGACACTCAATTTCAAAGACAAAGCATAAACGGCTAAAGAAACCAATGCATGGACAATGCGAAATTCAGCTATTTGATGTGGTAATGGTTAACAAATATTGTATATGATCTGATACATTAGTCTTAAAAGACGGCCACTACAAATACAGAGGAGTACACAGTATACCGAAAAAATAATAATAAAGGTAGGCTTTATCATTTCAAGAACTTTTTGATTGCTACTACGTTTACAATTGTTCGAAATTCTAGCTTCCAACATCATTGCTTGGAATTTTAATGATCACATAAGTTATAGTGAGTCTAATCATCCTAGCATAGCTTAGGGTCGAATCCACGAGGACGGGGTGATTGTTTATTAATTTAAGCTCCAATTTTAGTCTAATCCAATTAATATGAGAGAATATATCTAATTACTACAACTAATTGGCTATTGAGCAAATAAAGTTGGAAGGTTTGGATTTAAAACCGTTAATTAGGGAGTTAAGGGGTATAAGTGGGGTTCATGCAACAAACATGAATTCTTTGATTAGGAGAATTAACAACAACACTCAATGAGATTGATTCATACCAAATGAAAGATAACAAATGATCAAAACCTTCTTAAGTACTTAATCTAATCCCTAATTAATCGATTAAATCATTCTCATGCAATTAACCAATCAATCCTACCTACTTATGCTTAATTGGGTCTCAAATCTCTTATGTTGGCCTAATTAGTGAAAGATACAACTACCCAAATGTACTTCCTAGGCAATCATGCAATAAAAATCATAAGGGTAGCAATTGGGCACAAATCATATGATATACATAACAATAAGCTAATTTCACACATAAAGATATCACCTTTGTCACATTTCCCCTATTCCCTAACAATAAAACTATTCACTTATCATTAAATCTCCACTAATCACAATTATTAGAGTCCTAAACATAATATTAACATGATAACTATATAAAGATTAAAACTTGTAATTATAAACTAGTTAAACAACAAATAAACATGAATTTATAATAACCAACAATAACTAAAACAAATAAATAACAATAAATAAAAGGGAGAAAAATTGTTACCCAAACAAAGAAAATAAAGAGAAGATGAATGAATAAAGACTTGAATTGTATTAATTAGAATAAACTTTGAATATTGTTTCAGCAATCTTGACCAAAGTGAAAGATGAAAAGATGAAAGAAAAACAAGGGTGCAGAAACCAAAGCTCAAATTAAATTAGGAGAGAGAGAGAGAGTTTTTTGGATCCCCTTTTGAATTAGTCTAAAAAATATCTAAGAAAATAAAAAGGTGGCTATCTTATTAGGGTCAGTGGGTAATTCTATTGGAGAAAGGAAAAGACGAAAAATCGGGTGAGAAGGCGATTCTGGAGCTTCGCTTGGCCATACGCTCGCCAAGCGCCGCTCGGCGAGCAAAGATTTACGCTCGGCCGAGCGGATGTTTGCTCGGCGAGCAGCCTCCTGCTCCTCTTATGCTCGGTGAGCGGGTGGCGGAGCGGTCAAAAAATGATGCGCGCACTTGACTTTGGTTGGCCATATCTCACTCGTTTCTTGGTCAAATTGAGCTTATAATATGTCATTAAAAAGCTAACGGGATGAACTTTCATCTCCAACTTAAATCATCCCAATATATATACTATAAAACTTGAGATATGACCGTTTGAAGTTACCCCTTTGCGTGAAGAGTCTTCAAATCATTTTTTTCCCTCTCTTTGCTGCCAAGCTTATATTATCGTCCCTTACTCTCAATTCCCGTGCCTAGGGTCCCACTCTAATCTCTCGTTCGCGCTTCGGGTTCCGCTCCAACGTGCTCTATAGGTGTACCTTAAAAAGCCAAAAACAAACCGCAGATCCCGATTCTCGTACACAATTTTTTTTTTTTAAAGTGGTAAGCCGGGCCGCCCCACTGGGCCTCCTACTGCCAGGATTTGGCCAATGGGGTTTCAAGGCCCAACCCATTCTCGTACACAATTGGAAATGTACTAAATTACGCAAAATAGCATCGACTTGAGCCAAGATAAGCATATACATGAAAATGACGGAAAATTGGCTATACAAACGTTAAAATTTGGGAATGGGATGCATAAATCACACGGAAAAATGAGCCAAAATAGTTGTGTATCAATGTCCTTTTATATATCAAGAGGCCTAAAGTTCATAAAACGCTAGAAAATAAATCCTCATAACGTAATATTATTTTTCTTCAAATTTTCAGCCAGTTATACTGTTAAAAATTTTGTTGCCTTCAATATTCATAACAAATGGAGAGTATCACGGTAAAGATATGATATGTATGGAACATATGATTTAACATTTTAATTTCGAATTTCGAATTATTTGCAAATCTTTTTAAAAGTTGTATATATCCGATTTTGGAATATCCCATTAATTTGTTATTATTTTAAAAATATTTCTTCTTTTTTTACCCGTATTGCCATTATATATGAAATATGTTATTATTTTTAGAAAAGCTTTATAATATATTTGTACTGGTTCTTTCCTTTTTTTTTATAGTATGAGTTAACAAAATGTGCATGAAGTAACATTTAGCACACTGGTAATGCGATAAATAAGTAAGTGAGAGGTCAGTCGACACATTTTTGGTTGATCTACCATTTTATTTCTTTGTGAACAAATATTTTATCAATAAATTTTATCATTTATAAAAATTTCACTCTCAGTATACCTGATGTAATTCCAAATAAGTACTAAGGAAGGTTACAAAATAATAAGATAAATATTAAATCAATTGATAGTAACACTGAATTTTTATAACAAAAGTATTATGAACTTTTTGATATAAAAAACGTAACTTATATATCACCAAGCTTGGAATATCCATCTACACTCTTTCCCGTAAAAAGCATTTTAAATAATTTTTTAAAGTGAAACTTAAAGAGACATGCCACGTGGCATGTCAGATCGCCTAATTGAAGCCGGTGAACGTGATCGTTGCCTCTAATACAACTTTTAATATATAGTATAAGATATAGATAGATAGATAGATAGATGGATTCCTACCATTTTACCACCAACAAGTCCTTCATCTTTTAAAACTCACGAGAGGATATTTGGGTCGAAGAGATGACTTCCCATCTTATTGGGCTGTGTTGCGACGTGTATTGTGGTGGGTCGGGCTGTTATATGTTAAGTGTACACCTCGACTTGACGAAATCTTACTATAAGTTCATAGATTGTGGTTGCAAGATTTGGAGATGTGTGAGCTTATAGTATGATTTCGCCAATTCGAGGTGCACGCTTATAAACGGGTTGGGTCAACTCAACCGAGGTCGCCGTATAAATGAGGATATCCTCTGGTCTGAACCCGACTTGTTTACTAAATCGGTTCAAGAAGTTGTAACCTGAATCCGACCTACCTTATAAACGGGTGACCTGAACTCAACCGCCAACCCATTTAAATTGATTTTAAACGGGTCAAATGGGTCAACCTGACCTGCCAACCCATTAAGCAACCCAAACTAACCTAGTTTTTTTTCCTTTTAGTTGAATTTTCTAGTTTATTTTATTTATTTATTTATTTCTTTTGCCCGGGTAAATGGGTTAGACCTAACCCATTTTTGACTTATTTATGTAAGAGGGTTAGATCAGGTCATTTTCAAGTTAAAAAAGTTTGAAACTAGACCCGACCTATTCATCTAAAGAGGTTGGGTGGATTAACCTAATTAGTTAAACAGGTTAGAAGCAATTGACCAAACCTACACTAAACGAGTCATTTTCAGGTCGGATTGGTGGCTCGGGTTGATTTATATCGGTTCTAGAGTAGCATATGTAGTACTAGTACTAGTAGGCTAGCTTTGTAGAGTTTCCCAGATCCCAGGATGTGGGGTTTGTTCAACTAACTCTTTAACTGCCACTTTATAAACTCTTTGTCTTTGCCGCTCCTTTGCAAAATTTGCAACTGGCGGATTTTACGAAGCTCCGATCCAATCTCATCACTTCATCATACTAATATTCTCCTCTTAACTCTACACTCAAATCTTCAACCAAAAGCTTCAAAATTTCCCCTTTTGTGTTTGCAATTTTCACAAGTTTACATAATTTGAATTTCACTGATGATGATGAAGCCAACACTTTGCTGATCATTCATAAACTCTGTGTTTTTCTCTCCCGTCAACTGTAACATTAGCTAAGGTAAAAACTTCTCAAATACTCTACTTTCTGTGATATACCTATTATGGACCTCCCATTGTCCCGATATCATAGCATGTACTTAGGACAGATTCAAGAAAGTGTAAGATGTTCATCACTGTTTTCTGATTCAAAGCCCAATTTTTTTTCTGGGTCTAAATTTAGTATCAATGGTAAGAAATGGGTCACCCCATTATCAAGGATTAGGTGTTCTTTGCTAGAGCATAATCTTCGACCAAAGCCGAAGCCGAAAAGCCCGAAACTTGAAGAGAAAGCTAAGATTAAACAGACCCAGATTAGTAAATCTTCTGTTGGGCTTTGCGATCAGATAGAGAAGTTGGTTTTTCATAAAAAGTATCATGAAGCTCTTGAATTGTTTGAGATTTTGGAGATTGAGGGTGGTGATGAAGTGGGTAAGAGTACTTATGACGCTTTGATTAATACATGTATTAGTTTGAAATCGATTAGAGGGGTTAGAAGGGTGTTTAATTTTATGTTGAATTGTGGGTTTGAACCGGATCAGTATATGTGCAATAGGGTTTTGTTGATGCATATCAAATGTGGGATGTTGGGTGATGCACGGGTGTTGTTTGATGAAATGCCTCAGAGAAACTCGGTATCGTGGAACACGATGATTGCAGGTGTTGTTGATGCAGGAGATTATACTGAGGCGTTTCGTTTGTTTTTGACTATGTGGTCTGATTATTCTTGTGGTGATTCGAGGACATTTTCGACTATGATAAGGGCAACAGCAGGGTTGGGATTGGTTTTTCCAGGAAGGCAGTTGCATTCATGTGTTGTGAAGATGGATCTTGGTGATGATGTTTTTGTTGCTTGTGCACTTATTGATATGTACAGTAAGTGTGGGAGCATTGAAGATGCTCAGTTTGTGTTTGATGAGATGCCAACAAAGACAACTGTAGGGTGGAACTCGATTATTGCTGGGTATGCTCTTCATGGGTACAGTGAAGAAGCTTTAGATTTGTATTACGAGATGCAGGATTCTGGTGTTCCTATGGACCATTTTACATTTTCAATAGTCGTTCGTATATGTGCTAGGTTGGGGTCCCTTGAACATGCTAAACAAGCTCATGCTGGATTAGTTCGTCATGGTTTTAGCTTAGATACAGTAGCTAATACTGCACTTGTAGACTTATATAGCAAATGGGGTAGGATAGAAGATGCACGGAATCTTTTTGATAAGATGAATCGCAAGAATGTCATATCATGGAATGCGTTAATTGCTGGATATGGCAATCATGGCCGAGGAGAAGAGGCAGTTGAACTGTTTGAGAAAATGGTTCGTGAAGGGATGAGACCGAATCATGTCACTTTTCTCGCGGTTCTATCTGCTTGTAGCTATTCAGGGTTATCAGATCATGGGTGGGAAATCTTTTATTCAATGAGCACAGTGCATGGTATCAATCCAAGAGCAATGCATTTCGCATGCATGATAGAACTATTAGGCCGAGAAGGTCTTTTGGATGAAGCTTTGGCTTTGATAAAAGACGCCCCATTTGAGCCTACCATGAATATGTGGGCTGCTCTATTGACTGCGTGCAGGGTCCATAAGAATTTAGAACTTGGGAGATTTGCTGCAGAGAAACTCTTTGGAATGGGACCAGAGAAACTTAGTAATTATGTTGTTCTTTTAAATATTTATAACAGCTTAGGGAAGTTAGAGGAAGCTGCTTCTGTCATCAACAAGTTACAGCAAAAAGGTTTGAGAATTTTGCCAGCTTGTACATGGATTGATATCAAGAAAGAGCCACATGCCTTCTCTTCTGGTGATAAAGCGCATCCCCAGGCAAAGGAAATATACGAGGAACTGGACAGTCTGCTCATTGAGATTTCGAAACATGGGTATACTGCTGAAATAAAATCTTTGCTTCCAGATGTGGATGAGAAGGAACAGAGGATGCGATTGTACCACAGTGAGAAGTTAGCAGTGGCATTTGGGCTAATCTCTACTTCAGAGCATACGCCACTGCAACTTATGCAGAGCCATCGAATTTGCAATGACTGTCATAAAGCCCTGAAGCTGATAGCAAAAGTAACTAGGCGGGAGATTGTTGTGAGAGATTCTAGTAGATTTCATCGCTTCAAAAATGGTAGTTGTTCTTGTGGAGATTATTGGTAAATATGGATATTTCTTCTGCTAAGAGTGTTGTACCTTCTTGTTTGAACATCTGCGTCTGTTTGTTTTTGGTGAAAATCTTTCACTTGCCAGTTACATATAATAAAGAGAAAAGTCATTGCCTCTACTCTCTGAAGCTAACTTGGTCTTTTGCAATTTCGTGTTATTGTTGTTTTGCATCAAATCTTTGGCATATTCTTCTCAACATATTTTTATGCAGGTAATACCTTTTGAACAGTGTACCTATTCGTTATTTAGGGTGGAGGAGGAGGAGCCACTGTGTCGAATTTAAGGTTTGGTCATTCGAATTATAGCCACAAAAGGCAGGTGGGTTATGAGTTTAATAAGATCTTTATGAGTTTGTTATGTTACACTTGCACACTTCTGAGATCCAACTGCAGCCTGAAATGGAGTAGTTTTGTCATTGCCTGATTTGCATTTCGAGCATACCTAGCTTTATTGCTATTTGGGATAGAGGAAGGAAAAGAAAAAAGTTCGACAACCAAACAAAAGAATGCCGCAAGAAATAATACGATGAACATATAGTCATCCCATCATTTTATGTAGATCATAAATTTCGCAAAATAGTTCGTGTCTGTAATCATTGAGCCTCGAATAGCTGAAGTTTTGCAAATAGTTTGAGGTGGGTTTTTATTTTCTGATGACCTGCAGTTGCTGCTAGGTTGTACAAAAACTTTTGCTATTGCAGAGACTCAGAAAGGAGCTGCGCTATTCTGAAAGTTTTTCAAATTCACAGAAGTCTTGCAAGAACCTCACGAGAGCTCCGGTAAGACGTAATTTCAGATTAACTCAAGAAACTGAAACTTCATTTACAGGCTAGTGCCTGGAAATGAGACAAATTACAGGGCCATATCAGTGGACAGTAATTTCCTTTTAAGGGGCCTTCATGTTACTCCTGTACTATTCTTATCGTTTTATGGCTTCTGGGAAATTGATTTGATGAAGAGCTTCAGTATTCTTCAATTTTTTTATTTTTTTTTATTTTTTTTTATTGTAAACTACCTTTAATTCATTCCAAACTATCATACTCCGTATATGCTAACTTGTCTTAACCTCGTTTTTCTGCTTCATACAATGTGGTATATACTAGCAGATTTGGCAGATGCACAATTATATGCTGATCGACAACATCATGCTAAAGAAGAAATTAACTGAATGTGGTGAGTTATTTTTCCTCTGCAACTATGTTTTACATCTAGGTCCGAACCCATATCCTGCTTGGACCAGAAGCCTCTGTAGAAGCACAAGGGAGCGCCAATGATTAACTGCTTATCGTACCTTAAGATCACCTCTGCAGAAAGTACTTGCGTTCGCTGCTCGGACTTGGACAGCCATCAGTGAACCACCCGACCTCAGTTCTTATCACCAGGCCAAAAGTAGTGGCCAAAACAACCACGTATCGAATTCTCCACACTTTCTTCTGAGAGCCCTAACCTGGCAATCTTCTGTCAAACATGTGAGACTGACTGAGACGTATAGCTAAGTTCATTTGATCTTAATGAATAGAGAAAATCTGAGTCCGAACTCAGAAGCGTCGAATTATTTATAAGAATTATAACAGATGCAAAGATGTGGCAGTCTGGCAGACCTTTATCCTGCATTCTTGCAAACAAGCAACTGTTATTTTTCTTAGCAGATGCAAAGATGTTACAGGGATGGGCCTCACGGAATTTGATGTGGATCTAATATGCACTAGAACTGTCGCTATTCAGGTTTCGGATTGTACCTAGGAGTTGCCATGGTTCTCCACAATGAAACAGATTCATAGATTGTGAATATCACAACGATTATTAATCACCAGATCCATGTGTATAAATGTACACACGGAGTTCATGCATAAAGAGAAGCAAGTAATGTCAGGTGTTCTTTCCGGTCAGAGGAGCTGAATAGTGAATGCAAACATAGATAACATAGACAATAAGTGAGCAAAAACACTCATCTTCTAATCTTATTGAATAGCAAACAAAAGACTCAATCAAGGAGAACTTTTATTAAGACTCAAATTGGAGCAAAGCTTGATTAAGAAGGCAAACTCCTTTTTCTAACCATATGGATAACGGTACAGCTTCTACACTACATGTACGAAAGGTTCCAAAACCTGCGTAACCATTATCAAGCAGATCTCCTTGAAGTACAAATTTGTTAACAGTTTCTCAACACTTGAGCAGGTATGATCGATCATCATAAAGCTTTAGAAACCGCTGTGTCCTCTAGCGTACTTAATGTGAGATCACAACCTGGCCCGTGTTCTCTAATTCGTGTGTTAGGAAAATTTAAAATAATCCACATAACTGGCATAGTTGAACAAAGTTGTAGCAGCCTCAAATAACAAAGTAACTACTGACCAACTAACCTCCCGTCACAACATTTGTGATCAAGAGAGGCCGCAATACCAGCACACGCTAACTAATTCCTTGATTCAGAGAATGATTGAGAACAAGCTCTCTACATAGGCAAAGAGGCAAAATCCAGATGAATGATGCCCAAGATTTTTACAGGAGCCTGAAGCAGAATCAACCAGAATCATCTCACTAGAAAGAGCAGTCCAAGGTGCTGGTTCAAATAACAGTTGGCCATCCTTTGTTATACGGTTATACCTCGCGGTAAATCCATCCCAGAAGGCAAAACCACACGCAGTTTCCTGACCCTTGATCCATCCTCCACCATACCCCAAACTTCAGCTCAAAATTAGCTCTACACATCCACGAGTAGTGACTGCGACACAATTCCAATTAACAGCAGTTAAATCCCAAGGTAAGCTAATCAACTCAAATGTCTCATTACTATAATCAAACACAACAAGCCCTGGACCAACAGAGCCATCTTCCTCCTTATTGCAAAATTTAGAATACCAATAAGACTTGCCATTCAAGTATCCGTCAGCAACGACAGATACAAGATTCACCCGAGTGAAACCACATAAACCAAATGTCCAAGATTTATTCTTTGTCGATTACACATGTAAGACTACCTCAGCCTTAGCCGAACCTAAATCAATTGTGAAATAACCAATGACAACCTTGTAATCCTGAGTTTTCGGGTCGAACCCGATTGCATGAACACTGCCGATCAAACACCGACTCCGACCATCAAATCTAGGAGGGTCGATTTTGCACAAGTGATTATTCAATGGGTTCCAAACAACATATTTTTTGTTCCAAGATAATAAAACAAGCCCATTAGCAACACTGAATTTGTTAGAAATTGGAAGATGATCAGGGTGAAAGTTCACAGGAGTATTGGGGTTAACAAAAGAAGGATCTACAAACTTATCAAGATCAAGGGATGGGGTAATTTCAAACGAATGAGGATAGACAAAATAAAGAAACGGTACAGAACGACCGTATAAGCTCTTCTTTACGCTTCGCCAGAGTAGATAGGATAAGGGAGAGTTGTTTGCAGCTTGCAATTGCTTCAACTTGAAGTTTGTGCTGTCAATCAGAGATTTCCATGCCTTGCAAACTGCCCGAATTCGCACTAAATCTTCCACAGGAAGTCGAACAAAGATCACTTCTTGCAATTCTTCGAGTAAATGTTGCTCATAGTTTATGGGTTTTTTCATCGCCGATTTTACAGTAGAAATGGCAGTGGAAAGGGTTACAAAAGAGGAAATAAGGTCAGCTCTGTTCAGCATGAGTCCTGACAAGAGCCCAGGCCAAGACGGTTTTGGTGCAGGTTTCTTTCAGAATTCATGGAAACTGATAGAGAAAGAGGTTAACAATGCTGTCTTGGAGTTCTTTGATAAGCTGCACATGCCAAAGAAGGTGAATGCTACAATGATAACCCTTATACCTAAAAAAGACAATGCTGATTCTGTTTCTGATTTCCGACCCATAGCTTGCTGCTCAACAATTTATAAAATCATTAGCAAAATTCTTGCTAATAGATTAAAAACCACTCTTTCAGTCCTCATTGGCAAGGAGCAAGCAGCATTTGCAGAAGGGAGAAACATAGTATATGACAACATCATCTTGTCTCAAGCTTTGATTAAAGGTTACTCTCAAGTGAACATTTCACCAAGATGCCTAATCAAAGTTGATATAAGAAAAGCATTCGATTCTTTAGATTGGGGATTCATTAGGAGCATGCTTGAGGCTTACAGCTTCCCTCCAAAATTCACTGATTGGATATGCAAATGTGATAAGTCCTTATTTTGCATAGTTATATACGATTTTACAATACTATAATTACTATATTTGCCCCTTTTATACTTGATTAACATTCATTCTCGCAATATTTCACGTCCTTGGTATAGTTTTTGGGTTTTCACCTTTTCAGGCATAAAGAGGACATTTTGGAGGATTTAAGATGCGGGATTGAAGTCATTTGCACAGTGCCAACTTCGGAGCTTAATATCTCCCAAACCACTTGGAATTTTGCAGTGAAACCAATTGTAGGTGAAAGATTATGATCTTAGCTTTCTAATAAGTGGTCACACGCCCTAATCGAATAAGTAACGAAGAAATTAGAGGCGTTTGAAGTTGGACTGCCGGACCAGTTTTACACGACTCGTGCGCTGATTGCACGACTCGTGCAGATTGGCGATTTGGTCGCTGCATAGGGCACGACTCGTGCATTATGATGCACGACTCGTGCATTATGATGCACGACTCGTGTAGCCCGCGCGAGATATATTTTCCGTATTTTCTTTATTTGTTTTCGGGGGTTTATTTCCTATTTTAAAATAGATAATTGTAAAATAACCTCCTAGGTATATATACCTAGTTGAGCCCTTGTATTAGACATCTAAACTTTCATTATTTTCTGCACTTCTACTTTTCAAGACTACGACGCTTATTGTTCTTCAGATTATTTTCATTATTATTTCATCGTATTATTCAGACCCAGTTGAGAGTATTGTATTTCTTCCCTTTAATCTTTTAATTATGTCTTGCTTTAATCTAATTATTGTTGTTCTTAATTTCATTATGTGTGAGTAGTCTTTTCTAGGGGTTTGATTGAACCCTAACATGCTTGATATTATGATTTAATTCACAAATTAGCAAGTTATATTTATTCATATGATTAGGGCTTATTATGGCTAGGTTTAATTATCACCTTGATTTTGATTATTGTTGTCTAATTTATATGCATGTTGCTGCGATTAGATTTATATTAATTCATGCTTGTTGAGTGCTAAACGGAGTTTATAAGCGAAAGTTGCGATTCTTGTTTAGTAATTAGCCCTCTAATATTGACTAGGACTGTTTCACCACGGGAGTGGGTTGCTAGGACTAGTTGGGAGTTATTTATGCGTTCTTAATGCTTCTTGTTACTTTATCATCTCACTACGGGAGTAGGATTTAAGATAGTAATCGGATTAGACTATGATAGCCCCGCCGGGATAAGTAGTTCTTTGCATAATCTCCCCTAATCTATGTTTAATTGACTTGCTATGTGTTTCATGATCGTAGTAGATGCATGTTAGTGGGGATATCTCCACCCTAGGCTTTAGTTTATTGATTTACATCCATTTTATTTGCGCTGGTGTTAGTTTTAGTTGATAATCACCAATCTATTTCGACCATTAGCGTAGCTGACCCTAAAATTCTTTAGACGACTGACAAGCTAAGAAGTCGTTATTCCTAGTCAAATTACCACTAAATCAAGCAAACTAGCAAGGGTAAGTGGGTATCGTATCCACGAGGAAGAGGGGAAGTCCTAATATGCGATTCTAGTGCGGAAAAATAAGAAATAAAAGAAATAGGAACAATAAATGGGGGAATTTTGGTCTGAAAGTTGGATTAAAACGAAATAAACGAGATAACAAGATAATTAAAGCGACTCTCGGTGATAATCTCTTCTAACACCGTAATATAGTAAGTTTTACCTCTCTCTAATATTACCAATTCATTAATAATCCCGGTTTTAACCAATTAATCCTCTTTTATGGGGAAGTTGAGCAACCGCTACCAAATTCCCCTCCTTTTAGTCCTAATTTGTCTAGTGACCACTCAAACAAATCACAACCAAAGGCATGAAGAGCAAGGACTAATAAAAGATTGAGAACAACCCAAATTAGTATCTAATTAGCCGCAACCGCGACACTAATCAAATCTAATCTATTAGTTGCCTAATTAATTCCCCAATCACAAGTTATTCATAACCATACACTAAACATGTCAAAGTGCTTCCTTTTAGGCTAATAATCAATGACCATCAATTATCAATCAAGCATATGAAGTACCCAATTCAATCCAATCAACCAATTAGATAAAACAAGGATAAATCATGCATTAAAGAACAAGGAATTAATTATAATGAAATTAAAGGCCAAATAGAGAGAAAAATACTTACTAATACATAGAATGAAGAATTGATTACACCAAGAGTCTAGAAGGGGATTAACCTTCCATACTAATTATTACAATAATATTTGAGATGGAATTCATAATAAAAAGATAAGTTCTTCTTAAGTTTCTCTCTCTAAAATGAAAACTAGATCAAAAATAAAATGAAAGGTGATAAGGTGAATCATTACTAGGGAGGGGTTACATGCCCCTTTTATTAAAGATAAGTACAAAAACACTAGAAGACAAAATAGATATTTAGGCACAAATAAATCGTCAAAAGTCTCAAGGAAGCTTCCCGTAAGCTCCCTTTCTCGACTCGAGAAGAGGGGTACTCGAGTCGAGTGAAGAAATCCTCGACTCGAGGGACACCCTCCTCGAGTCGAGGATCTTGTCCTTCCCAATACCCGTCCTGTTAATTCTCCTCGACTCGAGGGAGAAAATCCTCGAGTCGAGATTGTCGTTCTCGAGTCGAGAATAGTGATTTTCGAGTCGAGAAACTGTGCGCAGGGCAGTTTTCGAACGGGCATAACTCTCACCTCCGAACTTCATTTTGAGCTCATTATATATCATCGGAAAGCTAAGATCACGAAATTTCTTCTCCAATTGGAATTTATACAAAATATTATCTGGATAAAAAGTTATGATCAAATGAAGTTGGAGGTGATGGTGTGTGGTTCTCTAAAATTATCCGACGCTCACCAAAAAGGGTCTTGAGCCATAGGATCCTCGTAAAACCCACGTATAAGCTCCAAAACTACTCCGAATGATGTGGTCCACGAATCACGATAAAACCATGCTCCAATACACCCCAACACGCCTAAAACATGCGGATAAACACACTACCACTACGCCACATCAACGACCTAGACATATCCATACCTCCCTGAGATCGACCCGTTAGCTACAATAACCCGTACGCTTGCGGTTAAATAAACTCGGAGCGGCGACCCGGGAGCGGATTCCCCACCGGCAGCTAAACACTACTTGGTTTTCTCTGAGAATTAATGGCTCTTATGAAGGATTTTTTCAGGGGAAAAATGGTACAAGACAAGGTGATCCTTTGTCTCCATATATCTTTGTTTTAAGTATGGAGACTTTATCAAGGTATCTTAGAAGAATGGAGTGCAGCCCATTGTTCTCATTGTTGGACTAGTGTCCTCCGACAATAGTGCGTTGATTAATAAATCTCAATTATGGAATAAACAGGGATCGGTTTATAAGATGAACTTATCAGTTGATCAACGTAAATCAATAACGATTGGCCGTCTAGGGTTTGACGTTATTGTCGTCGTAAGATGGCGGAGATCGACTGATCCCTATCGGTCATACCTATATAGGATAACGTGATGAACTCCTGTTAGCCAGTTAATAGTTAACTGGCAATGTGTTTAGTATCAGGCTGTAGAGTTTATTATATTATTGATTATAAGATAATTGATAATAAATAAACCACTGATAAAATAGAAATTTTATCAGTGTATAAGTTGCTAAATTTGAGATTAGTAATTATACGGGTATTGTTGTGATTTGTCAGTCGTGACAAATTTAGCTAGAATTAATTACAAGAGTTGTAATTATTAGCTAAAATATGATTAGATATAATTATTATATCAATATATAATAGTTAATTGTAACTTAATTAGTTAAGTTATGAAATGACTAAATTAACCTTGTTATACCTTAAAGGTTGGTTAATGTTAGTGAGGGCAAATTAGTAAATTTGATTTACTAATTTAACCCACCACTATATATAGTCTAATCCATGTTTAGACTTAGAGTACTAATCATTTTCAACACAAAAATAAAAAACAAAAAAAAAATTGAGGAAAGAATCATCATCTTCTTCCTCTCTAAAAAGAGCCAACTATTTCACCATAGCCACCAAGTTTTTTGAGCTTTGCATGTAGCTCAAAAACACATCTAAACACAAAAATACTTCACCCTAATTGATCCTAATTGTTAGGGATTAGGGCTATTTTGTTTTTGGGGTAAACCGAGTTATTACTAGTACATAATAACTCGGTTTTCTCGTGAATCCTTTGGTACGCGCCGTGGGAGATTAGAAGAGTTCAAGAATCAAAGTTTGGAAGGAGGATCATCCTTGTTAAGCAGCTCAAGACACTCCTTAGTAAAGGAGAGCACAACCTAGAGCCAAAACAAGGTATACGATCTTTAAACTCGGTTTTTTAGTTGTTTTTAACTACATGCAAATCGATCCTCACCTAAGGTTCCACTTAATAGAGTTATTAAGTGTTGTTTAGAGTGTCTAAACCACCTTAGGTTCTAACAATTGGTATCAGAGCATTTGGTCTTATTGCATGTTAAAACCGAGTTGGTTAATTAGGTGAATTATCGACTTAATTAATTTTAATGATAAAATGGTTTTTTCACTGGGTTTTTTCGACATGCATGGCTTCTACTGGTCTTAAAAAGGTTTAGGACGAAATTTTAGAAATTTTGGAATTTTTTAGCTATTTTTCCATGAATTTTCGGTTTAAATCACATAATTAGCTTAATTATCGAATTAAGTGTTAATTAGATAATTTGCATGTATAAAATTATGTGAAAATTAAGAGGACTAAAATTTCCAGTAATAAAGTTCACCATGGCATTGGTTCGAATTTTTCTAAAATTAAAAGTTAATTTTGGGTTTTTATCGTTATTAAGAGTTAATAATGATTAACTTGGAAATTGTTTTCTTAATTGAATTAAAACAAGAAATATCTGGAAATTTTTGCTCATGCATGTGCTACTGCCAGTATGGTATGTTAGTTAAAGAAAATGATTTTTCTAATTAAATTCATAATTGTTATGATTAATTAGAGTAAATTAATGATTTATGGCACTTTTCGAGCAAAAAGAGGGCTAAAACGAATCCATCAAACTAATTGAATCGACTTTAGTGGGATTAAAGGTTGATAAACTAAAATGTTTAGTTGTTGGTTTGGTTCCAAAAGTGTTTTGATTGATTCGTGATTTTAACTGTTAAAATCGTTTTCCAAAATTAGCCGTTGTTTGATTTTTGTTAGTCGGTAAATGTGATTTACCGAGGTCAAACGTATAAGTGTTATACGTTTGACCAAAATCCGAGTACAGTATGGCCAAGATGTCTCATAGGACCGGTACTGTACCGTAATGTAAGGACGGTATCGGTGGGTTTGTAATTAATTGCGATCTCGTATCGCCAGATTGTAATATTTTTTTTTTTTTCTATTTTTAGAAAGTGAATGTATAATAGGCTTTTACATGTAATTCTATTTTCGAGCTTTTACAAACCTTGGCGTGGAGTCGAAGATTGCATTTGAAGACGAGAAGCCGTCAAAGACTAGTTAGGACTAGTTTAGGTTTCTTTTAAGCGAGATAGGGCCATACTAGTACTCGTGATCGATTTATTAGTTTAATCGTCTGTTGCATGCTTGGTTTATTGCGTTTTTTCCGCCGACGTAGTGGATACGATATAAACTAAAATTTGTGCACACGTTTTAGTCGTTATAAATTGTCAACGATTCGCTAAATATTTAGTTCACTGAATAAACGCGATAGACAATATAAGACGACTAGATCTCCTAAAATTTAATCAAACGTAATATCGAGAGCTAGCTTTTCCAAATCTAACACCTATACAACCTTGTTCATTAGGAACCACACTCACCCTCTCGTGAGGTGGGACCTTTTTACCTTGGGGAGTAGGGTTGTAAGTGTTACAACGCGTTAGATTTGGTTGATCTCGACGAATTGGGCATAAGGGTTATGCAAATTCGAGGCTAGAGGACAAATATTCGAGAAATTTGTCAACCGAGAGTTCTTAGAGTTAGAATCAACCAAGAATTGGTTCACCCGAGTGTTATAAATTAGGGAAAAAGCTAAAGACGCCCTCTCGCGTGCCCAAAATTTATAAGTACGACGGATCTCGGAATCGGTTATATAATTAAGGGAGATCAATTATATAAACGGAATTCACGTTTTATGTGTAAAATGTGAAGTAAAATAATGCGATAAAATCTAACCAAATTTTATTTCCAAACTTGTAGAATCGTAAATCGCAATGGCAAATCCAAATGCGAACCCAGTTCTACCGAGTATCACGAAAGACTCATGGCTCCGTGCCTTTATGGAGAAGCACTCCCTGAAGGACGATGGGAGCAACTTCCCAGAGTGGGAATTGAGTCTACGTTTAGCCGCTAAAAGCGACGGAAAGGAGCGGTTCCTCGTTGAACCACCACCTGCGACGCCAGGGCCTAACGCAACGATGGCCGAGCGTCGAGCGTACGAATTGTACGAGCAGGAATCAACCTCGATCAAAAACGTTTTGATCTATTCGATGGCGTCAAAATTGCAGCGCAGATTGATTTATTCCTCCTCATACCAAATATTCGTCAAATTGACGAATATGTTTTCGCAAAAACCGCGAATATTGCAATACGATGCCGCCAGTCGATTCTTTGAGGCACGTTTAATCAAGGGACAGCCTGTTGGTCCCCACGTGCTCAAAATGATCGAAAACGTAGAGACGTTAGAACGACTGGGATGCCCGATTTCCGACCAAATCGCGGTAGATCGTATACTCCACTCGCTACATGACGAGTTCAACAATTTCAGGTTGAACTTTAACATGAACGATTTGAGGAAAAACCTCAATGAAATTCATGCTCTGCTTGTCCAAGCAGAGAAAGACATAGGCGCAAGTGGGAGTACTAGCGGAAAACGAGATGTTTTAGTGCTAAATGCGAGGAAGGAAGGTGGCAAGTTCAAAAACCGAGGGAAAAAGGGGAAGAAACCCGTGCAAGGAAAGGGCAAGGGCAAAGGAAAAGCGCCAGTAAACGCAAAGACTAAGCCGCCCAAAAGCACGAACCCCGATCAAAGGTGCTTCCATTGTGACGGAGTAGGTCACTGGAAGCGCAACTGCCCCAAATACCTGGAGGAGAAGAAAGCTTCAGGTATCTACACTATAGACATAAACTTTGCTAGTTCCACGTCGTGGGTATTAGATACTGGATGTGGATCTCATCTCTGTAATCATTTGCAGGGGCTGCAGGAGGTGCGAGTGCTAGCAAGGGGTGAAGTGGACCTACGCGTTGGAAACGGAGCAAGGATAGCTGCTGTTTCCGTAGGAACATATGTTTTGTCGTTAGCGTCAGGGTTGGAATTGCACTTGTATAATTGTTATTATGTACCAACCCTGAGCAAAAACATAATATCTGTATCTATGTTAGACGCGGAAGGTTTTCGTTTTGAAATTAAAAACAAATGTTGTTCCTTCTCGCACAATGATATGGTCTATGGAATAGCCCCGTCAATCAACGGAATATATGTTTTAGACTTAACCACCGATGTCTACCATGTAGAAAATAAAAAGCTCAAATCAGGTGATCCTGAGTTATCCTATCTCTGGCATTGTCGTTTAGGTCATATAAACGAAAAACGCATTAAGAGACTCGTATCCAGTGGAGTGCTCAAATCACTTGATTACGAATCATTTAATAAATGTGAATCTTGCCTATTAGGCAAGATGGCACGAAAACCTTTTTCGGGAAAAGGAATTCGAGCTGGTGAGCTATTGGAACTAATACATTCAGATGTGTGTGGTCCAATGAGCATCACAGCCAGAGGTGGTTACAACTACTTCGTCACATTCACAGATGACTTTAGTAGATATGGATACATCTACTTAATGAGGAACAAAGACGAAGTCCTACAGAAATTCATAGAATTTCAGAGGGAAGTTGAAAACCAACTTGATAGGAAGATCAAAACCTTACGATCTGATCGTGGAGGTGAATATCTGAGTAACGAATTCAGTTATCACCTGAGAGATTGTGGTATAGTATCACAATTAACACCTCCTGGAACACCACAGATGAATGGTGTTGCTGAAAGGAGAAATAGAACCCTATTAGATATGGTTCGATCTATGATGAGTCAGGCTGAGCTTCCTGATTCATTTTGGGGTTTCGCTCTACTATTCGCCGTTTTCCTGCTGAACAGGAGTCCGACAAAATCAGCTCCAAAGACACCATACGAGATATGGAAAGGAAAAGTTCCTGACTTGTCTTTCATAAAGGTTTGGGGCTGTGAAACTTATGTTAAGAACCGTTGTGACAATAAGCTAGCACCCAGATCCCAGAAATGCCTATTTGTAGGTTATCCTTTAGTAACACGAGGATATTACTTCTACAATCGTCAGGAGAACAAAGTGTTTGTGTCTCGTGATGCTGTCTTTCTAGAAAAGGAATTTATTTCTAGAAGACAGAGTGGGAGAAATTTTGAACTTAGAGAAGTTCAGGAGTCACAAACAGAGGAAGATAATCAGGATGTTTTACGAGAAAACAGCCCTGAAACTTCTGATACAGTGGTTCCAACCTCCGTTTCTAGAAGGTCAGGGAGAGTAAGTCACCCACCTGAGAGATACTTAGGTATTGTCGAAGATGATGATAAATACTTAATGTTACTTTTAGAAAGTGACGAGCCCGCAACCTACAACGCAGCCACGACATGTCCAAATTCTACAAAATGGCTGGAGGCGATGAAATCTGAAATGGATTCCATGTACGAGAACCAAGTATGGGACTTGGTAGATGTGCCAGTTGGAACAAAAGTTCTGAAATGCAAATGGATCTATAAGATCAAAATCGGCATGGATGGAAACAAGGACGTTTTCAAAGCTCGACTAGTGGCGAAAGGTTTCACGCAAGTTCATGGTATTCACTATGATGAAACATTTGCACCAGTTGCGATGCTCAGATCCGTTCGGATAATCTTAGCGATTGCTGCGTTTCATGATTATGAAATATGGCAGATGGATGTCAAAACCGCCTTCCTGAACGGGTTTCTGGAAGAGGAAGTGTATATGACACAGCCAGAGGGTTTTGTCGATCCACGCAATCCTGAGAAGGTTTGCAAGCTTAAAAGGTCCATTTATGGACTTAAGCAAGCATCCAGGAGCTGGAATCATCGGTTTGATCATGTAATCAAACAAAATGGTTTCGCTCGTAGTGTTGAGGAACCATGTTTGTACATGAAGTTTAGTGGGAGCAAGGTAACGTTCCTGGTCCTGTATGTGGATGACATACTTCTCATAGGAAATGATATTCCGACCCTCAACTCAGTTAAAGGATGGTTAGGAAATCATTTCCGGATGAAGGACCTAGGAGAAGCGCAACGCATCTTAGGCATCCGAATCTATAGAGATAGATCAAAACGGATGTTGGCATTAAGTCAAGAAGCTTATGTAGATAGCATTCTTGAGAGATTCAATATGGAGAAATCCAAGAGAGGATATCTGCCAATGGGTCACGGAATAGTTCTGAGTAAGTCTCAATGTCCGTCTGTGCCCGCAGATATTGAACGCATGAAAAAGATCCCGTACGCTTCCGCAGTTGGATCAGTCATGTATGCTATGATGTGTACGAGGCCTGATGTCTCACATGCTTTGAGCATGACGAGCAGGTATCAGGCTAATCCCGGTGAAAGTCACTGGATAGCTGTAAAGAATATCCTAAAGTACTTGAGAAGGACTAAAGATACATTCTTAGTGTTTGGAGGAGATACTGAGCTACGTGTAAAAGGTTACACAGATGCTAGTTTCCAAACTGATCGAGATGATATGAAATCTCAATCCGGCTATGTTTTTACTCTGAACGGTGGAGCGATCTGCTGGAAAAGTTCCAAGCAATCTGTCACAGCGGATTCTACAATGGAGGCAGAGTACATTGCGGCTTCAGAAGCTGCAAAAGAAGCGGTATGGATCAAGCAGTTTCTAGAAGGGCTGAAGGTTGTTCCGGCAGCAGCAGATCCTATCACCATCTATTGCGACAACAGTGGAGCAATAGTTCAGGCTAAAGAGCCTAAGTCTAGTAACAAGTCTAGACATGTACTCAGGAAGTTTCACGTCATACGAGATTTTGTGGAACGAGGAGATATTTTGGTTTGTAAGATCGGGACAGATGATAATGTCGCCGATCCTCTGACTAAGCCGATGACACTGGCCAAGCACAACAGTCATGTAGCGTCCATGGGATTGAGACGCATGACTGATTGGTTGTAGATTATATGGTATGTAATAGTTAGATCTTTGTATTGACTTTTTACATACATATATATATAAAGATTTTATCGTTTAAATTTATTCAGTTTTGTATATGCTGAATAAAAAATACATTCTGTTAAACTCCTATAGGTCGTAGAGACGATTTGAGCCCTATGAAGTGAACAGGAATAGCAGAATAATTTAGTCCCTAGTCACAATGTGAGGTGACGACTCTAAGTGACTAGAGTGTAAGTCGATTAGGATGACTGGTTCAAAAGTCATAGGTCATGGGATGACCGGTCGTTTACACAAGCAGAATGTGAGACACTCTGTCGGACTTGACCACCTACAGATTCCTATTGCTGGGTCGAAGCTAGGAGCACTGTATTATACCATTGAGTCGATTCTTTTGACCTGAAACTATTTGCCAGATTTTTTGCAATAAATAGTGGCTTTGATTTATGTCCTAAGTCGTGCCGTTAAAGGAGGCTATAAGGGCATATTTTGGGTCACTGTGAGTTGTATGGAACAATGAAAATAGAGTGAAGGGATTGTCCGCCCACGTCAGGGTTAATATCTTTAGGCCACTCGAGGAGTAGCAATTGAAAATGCGTGGCCACGCTCGGAAGCAATCTAAGGTAGATTTTTCCGGTCAGACAGTTGCGCTCTCGATCGAGAAAACCACTTTACGATTCACATCGGGTGCAGGAGCGACCTGAAAGACATCTTGCATTGAGTGGGAGATATAAAGGGCAAGAGAGTCGATCACGCACATACTTGTCTCGGACAAGTGGGAGATTGTTGGACTAGTGTCCTCCGACAATAGTGCGTTGATTAATAAATCTCAATTATGGAATAAACAGGGATCGGTTTATAAGATGAACTTATCAGTTGATCAACGTAAATCAATAACGATTGGCCGTCTAGGGTTTGACGTTATTGTCGTCGTAAGATGGCGGAGATCGACTGATCCCTATCGGTCATACCTATATAGGATAACGTGATGAACTCCTGTTAGCCAGTTAATAGTTAACTGGCAATGTGTTTAGTATCAGGCTGTAGAGTTTATTATATTATTGATTATAAGATAATTGATAATAAATAAACCACTGATAAAATAGAAATTTTATCAGTGTATAAGTTGCTAAATTTGAGATTAGTAATTATACGGGTATTGTTGTGATTTGTCAGTCGTGACAAATTTAGCTAGAATTAATTACAAGAGTTGTAATTATTAGCTAAAATATGATTAGATATAATTATTATATCAATATATAATAGTTAATTGTAACTTAATTAGTTAAGTTATGAAATGACTAAATTAACCTTGTTATACCTTAAAGGTTGGTTAATGTTAGTGAGGGCAAATTAGTAAATTTGATTTACTAATTTAACCCACCACTATATATAGTCTAATCCATGTTTAGACTTAGAGTACTAATCATTTTCAACACAAAAATAAAAAACAAAAAAAAAATTGAGGAAAGAATCATCATCTTCTTCCTCTCTAAAAAGAGCCAACTATTTCACCATAGCCACCAAGTTTTTTGAGCTTTGCATGTAGCTCAAAAACACATCTAAACACAAAAATACTTCACCCTAATTGATCCTAATTGTTAGGGATTAGGGCTATTTTGTTTTTGGGGTAAACCGAGTTATTACTAGTACATAATAACTCGGTTTTCTCGTGAATCCTTTGGTACGCGCCGTGGGAGATTAGAAGAGTTCAAGAATCAAAGTTTGGAAGGAGGATCATCCTTGTTAAGCAGCTCAAGACACTCCTTAGTAAAGGAGAGCACAACCTAGAGCCAAAACAAGGTATACGATCTTTAAACTCGGTTTTTTAGTTGTTTTTAACTACATGCAAATCGATCCTCACCTAAGGTTCCACTTAATAGAGTTATTAAGTGTTGTTTAGAGTGTCTAAACCACCTTAGGTTCTAACACTCATATCATCCACAATGTTCAAGAATCAAACAAAACATTTGATATTTGCAGATGACTTGATGATTTTTGTTAGAGGAGATGTGCCTTCAGTTAAGGCTGCTCTTAATTGCTTGGATAAGTTCTCTGTTATCTCGGTTCTAACTGCAAACCATACCAAAACTGACATATACTTTGGTGGTGTCTGTATGGAGGTGAAAAGAGCTATAATTGAGGTTTCTGGCTTCACTGAAGGCTCCTTCCCCTTCAAGTACTTGGGTTATCCTTTGACCTCAGCTAAGCTTAAGGCTGACATGTATGCACAGCTTTTAGGTGACATTAATAAACTGATTATGCACTGGACTACCATTAATCTCTCTTATTTAGGAAAAGTGCAATTGCTCAACTCTGTTGTGTTTGGTATGGAAAAGTTTTGGTGTGGCTGCATGTTAATTCCAAAAGGGGTTATTAAGAACATCAACAGAAGCTGCAAAGACTTTTTGTGGAGTATTGGCCCAGGACAGAGGAAAATACACTATAAAAGTTAGTTGAGTATTTGTGCTCCAAGGACTGAAGGAGGCATGGACATCAAAGAGGTGCTGCCTTGGAATAAAGCTATTAGTTAAATGGATTTGGCGCCTACATACAAATCATGAAGGGATATGGGAGGACTGGATCAAGGCCTATAAACTTAAAGGCAGCCATGTGGAAAATGCAGTCTGCAAGAGGACTGATGCTGAGAGTTGGAAGAGCATTGTCATGAGCTTCTTCAAGGTCTTTTAGACACTGAAAACCTGGGAACTTTGCTGAACAGGTGGACTAAGCAAGGTAAATTTGATACCAAGGCAGCTTATGAGCATTTCAGAGCTAAATCAAGAGTGGACTGGTATAAGATTATTTGGCACAGTGTCCGTTTGCCTAGGCATCGTTTATCTCTGCTCTGGCTGCGCAAATCAAACTTGCAACCATTGATAATATGAGAAGGAGAGGGATCATTATAATCAACAGGTGTATGCTCTGCAAGCAAGCAGGTGAGTCTCACAAACACTTGTTCTTTAAATGTATCTATGCCAGAGGAGTTTGGGAGGAGGTCAAGCGTTGGACAGGGATTAATCACAACTACAATGACCTGAGAAAGACCATTCATTGGTTAAATTCTAAGCCAAAAAGGAGAAGCTAGAAGCATAAATGGGCAGTATGCAACATGGCAGCGACTATCTACTTCATAATTGTAATATGGAGGAAGTAGTCGAAAGCCTTGCTTCTTAGGTTTTTTAGCTTAGTGGTGCTATTTTGTAAGCTGTTCTTTTTTTCCCCGATTTGGATGAATAAAAGAACTAAATTCCTTGCAAAAAAAAAACAAATGGCAGTGGAACACAATCACAGACTCTGTTAGTTAAAAACGGTACAGGTATTAAACGGAGTATAATACGGAAGTTTTAAACGGCAATCGTTCTTAAAAAAACGGTCAAATAAAACGTTGACTTTTAAAAAACGGATTAGTACGTATACGCGTTTAATACATTTACATTTTCAAAAATTCGGACAAAAATTCGGCCTTTGCTATCAGTTTCCTATACATGTACACCTGTAATTACATGAAAATAATAATGTTTTGAAACACACTTATGCATTGGAAAAAGGTCATATGTCATATCATATGCAACATTTGAACTCACTACATCGACAAAAGTTACAAACATCGAAATCGGTGTTCTTACAAAGGATAGCATCATAATTCACACAAATCCAAATCCAACAACTTAAATAAACTAATAAAAGACCATTAAAAAATACGATTAGGAGTTTAACACAAACTTTCTACTTTCACCATCATTACATAAGTTCCAAGTCTAAATCATCATCATCAATGAATGTATCAATATCATCTTCTTCAAATGCAACACAAACACTCTCATGATTATCAAATCGGCTTTCTTCGGCGGATTGAGAGTCACTAGGAATAGGGTCAACCTCTTCTCCATAATCCGGCCAATCTTTGAGAGAAGACAAATCTATCGGTTTCATGTCCGCTGCTTCTTTCATCTTAAACGTTTGTATCATCATTGTGTTCATCCTCACATAAACAAGTGTTCCTAGCATTTGAGGAGTTAACTTGTTTCTTTTCTTCGTTTGGGCCGCTTCAAACGCACTCCAGTTGCGCTTACATGGCGATGAACTAGCCGGTTGACTCAAAATGCGTATAGCATGTTTTTGGAGCACCGGAAGCATGTCTCCACAAAAATCCCACCATATCCCTTCAAATGTTATAAAAAAAAAGATCATTAAACTAGATAATACAAAATACGATCAAAGTAAAAATTATAAAGAGAGATACTTACGAGGATGATAAGTTTCCATCATAGCCTTGGCGGATGAGGAGAAAAAAGGAGTATAGCGCATGCGATAAAGTTGCACTTCCTCCAAAAATGTACTTTTATCCTCCTCGACAACCAAATTATAAAAAATAAATCTAATACCTTCTTTCATCTCCCGAGTGTCCACAAAAGAGGGACTAATCATATATGCAGGGTTTAGAAAAGCGGCGGCCGCATGAATAACATGTATGATGTTATCAGTACGCCTCTTTTTCAAGAGTACTCTGATGCGACCATACATATTTCTCCTCATTTAGAGAACACTTAAACTCAATAGATTCTCTAGCCATCTCCATGGCTTGATATAAATATCCAGCAGTAGATCCATCACCATCAACCAACCGTAGAATCCTAACAAAAACACCTCTATCACTTCTTTTGCCCTTGTCCAAAAATCATGATCATGAATGATTTATGTGACTCTTTTTCCCTCTGTTGTCCTACTATCTCTAAACCCCATCATTGTGGGGATGCTGCAAACAATCTCAATTGATCCTCAACATCAAGAATAGATTGCACAACAAGAAAGTTAGAAGCAAAACGAGTTGCACATGCTTTTTTCAACTCTTTTCCATTGGTAGCCTCCCTCATTAACGCAGTCACAATTTGGTGTCTATACATAAACAATTGAATAGACTCTGCATCATCCACAACACTCTTAATCCATCCAACATCACTATAGATATCTTTAAATAACAGCTGGATTCCATGTGCAGCACATCTAGTCTTATACAAAGTGGGATATCTTCCCATTAACATTTCACCAGCACTCTCAAATTTAGAAGCATTATCACCAATAAACTGGACAACATTTTGTGAACCAACCAAATCAATGGTCTTGGAGACCAAGTTCTTTAACAATTGACCAGTTTTCCGCTCCTTTGAAATCTCAGCACATTGCAAAAAAACAGAACCAGGCCACCAGGAGATTGTGCAACGAAATTGATAAAAACATCTTTGTTTCATATCACTCCAAGTGTCAGACATTATAGTACAACCATATTTGACCCAAGACTTTTACACATTTTCAACATACTCATCAACCTCTTCCTTAACTTGCGGAATAAGTTTAGTTCTCAAGGTTGAATAACTAGGCAACTTGTAATTTGCTCCATATTCACCAACAGCTTTCACAAGATCAATGAATGATTGACTCTGAACAACATTAAATGCAATATTGTTCTGGATAAAGAACTTTGCAACTAATTTATCTACACCACTTTTATCCATCTTTTTAAGTATGCTAGGGATAGTACTTTGATTCATACTAGAATGTCCTGCATAGTTCATTGAAGCTTCAAAATTTTCAGCAGCAACCGATGTTGTACTCGCTTCACTTCTACTTCGTTTGCTTGGATTCTTATCCAAAGCTAAGAATGTTTTTGCTTGGACTTCATCAGGCACATTAGAACAAACATCTACATCATGGCCTCTTTGTCCCGAAAGATGGTACTTTAACCTAGTAATGCCTCCGGAAAATATGGTCTCACAGTAGTTACACTTGAATTTGTTGTTTGGGAGCAATACACCATGCTCCCAAAACGGATCTTTTGTCCTCATTATAATCCCTAATATAAACAAACAGAAATTCAGAATTCGTTTTAATTAATAGCTTACAAATGTAAATCAAAGAAGAATCATCAATCAATTTGTTTGTTAAAAACGAATCAAACGATTTCATTAAAAACGAATCACACGATTAATTAATAACTTAATAAGAAAACATAATCATCATTAAAAATCAAACGAATCACACGATTAAGAACATAATCATCCTTAAAATCAAATGAATCAAACACATAATCATCATTAAAAACGAATCATCATGATTCGTTTAATAAGAACGTATAAGAAAAGCAAACAGAGAAGGACAGGTACCTTAATTGGGGATTGGGGAGGCGAGCGGCGGGAGGCAGCGATCTGGGTTAATTGGGGATTTGGGGTTTTTGGAGTTTGGGCGTGTGAAATGTATTCTGTATTTCTGTGTGTGTTTGATGTGTAGTTTGGAGTTTAGTCGTTTTAAACGGCACACACCTTATTAAACGAAGCCGACGCCTTTTTTTCATTTTAAACGGGAACGCGTTTTAAACGTTTAACTAAGAGAGATCACAGATGATCTATTTTTTTTTTTTGACAACGTCTAAATTACAGTAAAACCACAAAAGAGTAAAAAAAAAAAATTACAACAAAAGAGACCTCCTAGCCGCTACTGCTAATCGGTGAGCCGCTGTCACGTCCGTCCTATCTACTTTCAAAATCTTACAATGGGTTAGTTGTCTACCCAATTTCCAAACAAGCTCCAGATGCCATTTGCATACCGCAATCGAACCACGAACCATAGCGACAAAATTATACGAGTCTGACAAAACCATTACAGCTTGGAACCCGGAGTGAATACACCATCGTAAAGCCAAGGAAACTGCTTCAAATTCCGCATGTAGTGCTGAGCTTGCATAACCACGCACATTTTCCCTTCCAAAAAAGTACCACGATCCGCCGTATAAGCCACCTATCCAAAACTTGCTTTCTTTGTAGACGTATGCCATTCTTTGTAGACGTATGCCAGACTCCATCAACTATCAAGTGTATAACGTCGTGGGAAAACATTGGTTGCTGACCAATATGAGCAAGAAAGAAACCCAGAGGGCAATCAGGATTCCTTCCCGAACAAGTCGAGCTTCCGGTTAAGAAGCGACTATGAGTGTAAGTTAAACGAGACTTATGAAAATCAGAGTAATACCTCCCACCAAGCGTCACAACAACAGTAGGATTTGGATCATACCCTCTAAAAATGACCTCATTGCGGTGACCCAAACAGCCCAAAGAACAGACACAAAAACCCTAACAAAATAGAGCTCAGAACTTTGCAAGGAAGCGGTAACAGTATCCATAACCCAATCCTCAAAGAGGACAGAAGAGTTAGCACACACATTAAGCCCCTGAAAGCAAGCACTCCACACATGTTGAACCATCATGCATGAGCGAAACAAGTGATCCATTGTTTCCTCAGCATCATCACAGAATACACATGGTCTATTTTTTTCCGCCACAGAAAGTCCAAATTTTTTGCCGTCCGGTCGAGGAAAAGGGTACACATACAATGGCTATATGTGCATCTTTCATACAACTCCCTATAATTGGTCCAATATAATATAATAATTATAATAAATGAAGAGATTCCATATTCAAATAAATTTGAAATCTGAATCATTAAAAATAAAGAATATTAAAAAAGTGCAAGTGGATGCAAAGTAGTTTCTAATGTAAAGTTTCGATTTCCAAGTTCCATTTATATTTGCTACTTCCCGAGGTATTTCGTTGAATAATATTCACTGGAAATTCTGACACTAAATATAATATGTTGAAACTAACAGTGAGACGTTATATGCAAGAACGTAATTATCTGATACTAATTTTTCAAACACTGAAACTAGAATTTATTAAAACGAGATCATTTGAATTGATACTAAACAATAAATATATGTTACTATGAATATAATTAGAATAAAAATGCCAAAGTAATAATATTTCAAATAGATAGATACTCCCTCCATTCATATCCAACCTTCCTACTTTCCTTTTAGGGGAATTCACATCCAATCTTCCTCTTTCTTATTTTGGTAACATTTGAACCAATGAAATGCTTCCAAAGTGCTATTGTCCTCATTCCCACTTGCTTTTAATAATTTTTAATACACTCCTAAAACTTTGTGCAAAAAAAATAGGAAGGTTGGATATGAATGGAGGGGGTACGGGGAGGACAAGAGAACATTACGTTCATAAAAAATAATTTGATGATTACGGGGGTATCACAACTCTATGATTCTGAGTTTAACATATATATATTTTTACCTTTACCGATCATACACTTAAAGTACTTAGAGTTATTGCGATTTTATGGATTTTGCATCGAATGAATAGTAATGTTATGTAAATTGGTTTACTTGGCTTTCTATTGTGAACTAGATAATTTTTTAGTTGTTTATAGATCCACACAATAAAACGAACAAATGTATACATAAAAACGTGGCATTTTAATGTAAATAATTGATTCATTTTTATTAGCAATGATCAAAATAATTTATTTTTGTGCATGGTCAAATGTGAACAAATGTGCTGGCATGATGAAGTATTCAGAGTCATGCTTGTGTGTAATCACAACATTAGATGTCAATCAAACTTATTAAGATTGTTATGTATGCATTTGTTTAATAGTAGCAAGTATCGTTATGGAGGTAGAGTAGTTAAGGTGTGTTTAGGGTTTGAATATTAGATTCCCTTATAGCATTTTATTAAAGTTGATACTAAATTTGAAAGTATGGTACATAAAATGGTTTTTTAATTGTATTGTAATGTTTGTAATTTATTATAGATAGTTTCATAGTAAGACTAGGTTCAAAAGCAATTCCAAACAAAACTTGACGTTGTGTTAGCTACCATTACGAATAATATATATATCTTTTTGAAGTGATTTTATAATTGTAGGTCGTCAACACGTAGATTCAAAATTGTCACAAGTAAACATGTTTGTGATTTTGTCGTAGCGTTTATTTTATGGGTTGGTTTCATTTATATGTGTTTTTGCATTATTTCGATCGTGTACACCGTTGCCTAGTTGAATTTCATATTGGTCAACAATTTCTTTATATTTTGCCAAGTCCTTATTAAAATCGGACAAATTCAATCCATTAACATTTAAGTCAATAGTTCGTTCCCATCTCCCGGAACCATATAGCCATTCAGCGATACTATATATATTGGGTACATGAGAATAAAAATTAAATACTGAAAAATGTATTCACCTACTTACGAAACTAAATAAAATATTTTGTATTAAAAAATATGTATTAAAATATGTATTAAAAAAAATCACAATTGACAGTAAATAAAATATTTTGTAGTTTCATATAATTACGTCACAGGTTGAAGTGATGAAGATAAAATTATCATCGAAGTTCAACATGCGTCAAGTTCTCTCTAATATACACATACAAATACTCAATTTTCTTACAAAACCTATTTCCAAAACTTAAAAACACATCTTTATATCTTATCGTTATAGAAATAACAATGAATGAACAAGGTATAAATTATCTCCAAATGAACGAGTTAGAAATTTTTCTCCGGGGTGTTGAAGATTATAAAACGTTGAAAATGAATCAATAAGAGTAAGCATTACTAAAACATGAAGAATTCAGTCCATTGAAAATCGCATTAGTTTATATGAAATAAGTTTTTTTTTAGGTCGGTAGTGTTTTTTGTTTTATTTTGATATTCTACACTTGATAATAATGTTATGATGGATGTCTAAGGTTGGAGATGACAATGGTGGGAGGAAAGGTTTATCAATATAATTCATATTACTAGTCAAACAAATATGATTCGGTTTTTAATTGTTATATTAAATACTTAGTTTTTGGGTTTCCAACATCCTCACCTTTTTTTCCCTCCAAAGCATCAAACATTTCCCTCCAAGAAAAAAAGATTTTTTTCTTTCACATGGTTAGGTGTCACTTTATGATTGGGTTGTATGTAAGATTCACATACAATGTTTGTGTGTGTAGCATCTTCCGTAAAATATGGTTTGAGTTACGATTATACAGAGTACTAGTTTTAAACCCGTGCGTAGCACGGTTAAAATATTATTTCGTACGACGTACGTAATAATTATTTTCTTTTCTTTTAAATAAAAGTTGTAGTATTATCCTTATTTTTATCGTCTCCCGTAGCCACTCAGTTTACAACTGCTGAAGACAGCATTGGGTAGGTATGGCACACAAATGAGGCAAAAGTTGGGTATATGGTGTAATGGTTGGACAAAAATAAGTATATTAGGTGTGGTATGATCAAATTTTACTACATGTAGTTCAATTAAAAATCCTTGATTATATTGACTAATTAAATGTTTGTTAGTTAAGATGTCTCCTCATCTCACTGAATCACTTACGGAATATTACTTTAACTTTACCTAATTTATATATTTTTGTTTTAACGCATTTTTCACAAAAGTCTCAGTTTTGACGATATATTTCAACCAAATTCATACTCCACTTAACTTTCCAAACATATATGTGTATGGATCTTATATTGAAGTATATTTCAACACGAATTTATTGATACATGTATCGTAATATTCTGACATATGTAGCCCAAGTTATAACAAATTATATGCATTTCATGTGGAATTTTTCTAACGTGTGCCTATAGGGCACATGATAAGACTTGATTTTCTACCTTAATTGAGTGATATATTCTCCTGAATATATCAATTAGATTCCATATTTTGTTTTTTCAAGTGAGAATATCACTTTAGCAAGGAAACAATTGGACTTTTATCATGTGCCCTATGAGCACACGTTAGAAAACCCGCAAATATTGGACTCTCTTTATGCATTACTTCATTTCTTGTGCGCCGTGGAAATTTCTTAGTTCAAGATGCATTGTAAAAATTCCTTTAATATTTTTGAAAAAAACCTCTTTTATATCCGTGTGTTGCACAGTTAAAATATTATATGGTACGACATACGTAAAAAATATTTTCTTTTCTTTTAGATAAAAGTTGTATTATTATCTTTACCTAATTTATTTATTTTTACGCATTTTTCATAAAAGCCTCAGTCTTTGACGATATATTTCAACCAAATTCATACTTTACTTAACTTTTCAAACATATATGTGTATGGATCTTATATAGAAGTACATTTTGACATGAATTTATTGATACATGTATCATAATATTCTGATATATGTAGCCCAAGTTATAACAAATTATATACGTTTCATGTAGATAACATTATTTGAGAGTTTTACAAATATTGGACTATCTCTGTGCATTTCTTCATTTCTAGTGCGTCGTGGGAATTTCTTTGTTCAAGATGCGCTGTAAAAATTCTTTTAATACTTTAGAAAAAATCCTTTTATATATTGATTACATATCCGTAAACATTTTACGTCTTTATATACTACTCTTCCATACGAGCTATTAGATCCGGCAAAAGATGACACGACACGACAACCCAACACGAACCCGACACGAAAATAGCGGGTTAGTGTTGAGGGTTTTCGACCCGTTTAATTAAACGAGTCAACACGTCTAGCACGATTAAATTGTAACAGCCCGAACCACCGTCCGTCGCAACATAACCCAATAAGATGGGAAGCCACCCCTTAGGCCCGAAAATCCTCTCATGGGCTCTAAAAGATGAAGGCCTTATTGTTAGTATTATGGTAGAAATCTATTATAAACTGATCATAGGAGCTTTATTTTTCCCGATGTGGGACAAACCAACTCCATAATCCACTTTCCATATTCCGTAGTGTTACAAACTCCCCCACTTAGAGAACGCGACATCCCCGTCGCGCCTCGACCATTCCATACCAACATCAACACCCTCGACCATTCCATACCAACATCACAGGTCTAAGATCTCCCCCACTACTCGCCCCAGCACCCAGCACGCGGTCGCAGGGTTGCTCTGATACCATCTGTAACAGCCCGAACCACCGTCCGTCGCAACACAACCCAATAAGATGGGAAGCCACCCCTTAGGCCCGAAAATCCTCTCATGGACTCTCAAAGGTGAAGACCTTGTTGTTAGTATTATGGTAGGAATCTATTATAAACTGATCATATGAGCTTTATTTTCCCGATGTGGGACAAACCAATTCCATAATCCACTTTCCATATTCCGTAGTGTTACATAATTAAATGGGTTGGATTAGTGTTGAGAAATTGAACGCGAATCTAACACGAATTTACCCATTTTCACGTTATTTTTTTTACCCTAGTTATGTTTTTTTGATATTGCCCTAGGATAAGAACATTGATGAGTATGGCTGTGGCATTATACTATTATAATTAATAGCCGTACGTCTATGATAATTGCTAAGCAACATAGACATTATAACCTTTTTTTTCTAAATAAAAATTTAACTTTTCAAAACTCTTGATTAGGCGGGTAAGGCGGATTTTTAACGTGTTATCCGTTTAATAAACGTGTCGAGTTAGTGTCAAGGGTTTTCGACACGTTTAATAAATGAGTCGGGTTAGTGTCAAGTAGAGGTGGCCACGGGCCGGGCAAGTGCCTAGAAAATCAGGCACTAGCACTAGCCCTACATACTCGGGCTAGTGCCAGTGCCAGGGCCCGATTTTCTGGGCACTGGCACTGGCACTAGCCCTCCTGTGCTTTGACCGGGCTTGACCGGGCTAGGGTCAGGGCGGGCTAGTGCTCCGACTGAAAAAAAAAAAAAGGAAAAAATCGAGTTTGATCGGTGCTTGACCGAGCTTGACCAGGGCTAGTGCTTGAAAATCGAGCACTAGCACTACCTAACCCGGGCTAGGTAGTGCCGGGCTAGTGCCAAGCCGGGCAGTGCGTTGACCAGGGCCCCGGGCCAGTGCGGGCACGGGCTTCTAGTGCCCCATGGCCACCTCCAGTGTCAAGGGTTTTTCAACCCGTTTATCTATGACACGAACACGAACATTATACGAACACGAACTTTTGCCAGCTCTACGAGCTATGCAATGAATTTAAACGGGCTATATAGCCTAGACTCCTAGGAGTTGTTTGGATTCTAGGATGAGAATTGAGGGATTAGATAGTGGAATAAGAGGTGGAAATTGGTAGTAGGGAATTAAGTGAGATTATACCGTTCCCTTGTTTGGATTAGCTTAGGAATAGGTGAAATGAGAAATGGAATATGTATCAATTTTACTAATATACCCCTATCTATCTAAGTAATAATATTTCCTTATATAATTTGTTTGGGGGGTAATTTAGTCTTTGAACTCGTTAAATGAATTCTCAAGTCTAATAGCTATCCCCTTTATGTATTAGATTGGAGGGATAAGAAATCTCTCTCACCGAATTCCCGTCTCCTTATCCCATCTTCCAAACAAGGGAATACGACTAATTGAGAATAATAATCACATCCCTCCTCCTATTCCCTTAATCTTAACGACCTGCAGGGTAAATTATATCATGGTCCCGAGAACATAGAACATAAGAACCATGGTGCTCCTAGTTACAAGGAGTGAGATCCATAAATAAAAAAAAAAGTAAAAAATTATTTTTTAAGTGTGGTCTCTACTATTTTATTGTGAGAAAGACCACCATTCTTTTGTGTTGCCGGGAGCATGATATAAGCTACGAGACTCCTGGTACAAATATAATAAGGAAATGACTTCCACTATCATTAGTTCCATATGTAGTAATACTACTTTCCATGATCTCCTCCTGACATAATAGTTGAACTGATAATGATGTATGATCTCATCAGTATCATGCACATTCACCATTCCCTAAAATCCATTTTCAATCGCAAAGAGTCGTCTTTGGCTTTGACTGTCTCTCCTTTTTTATAATGTATCAATAAAAACTATGCTAATAGATAGAGCAGGCAAAAGCTGACACAACACAACAATACGACACTAACTGGACACGAAAATGACGGGTTAGTGTAAGTACAGCCGGACACCAAAGCGTATTAGTTCTAACTTAAAATTAATCTAATAAGCACAACGAAGAGATGAACATACTACAAGAGTACAAGCCTTATTGCCTTAACCATGCATGAACATGTGATCAGACTCCAAGGTGAATTGACCAGGCAACAGCAAAATGTGAACGGTCTTGGGACAGAGCCGAAGATATTCCAAAGGAACCAAATTGGACACCATATATATGCATTCAAAGAAGTTGAAGCGATCAGGTAGCAAATGGGAAAGGCGTCATTGTTAAGTTCGGAAAATTATTGGGTGGAGTCGGGAGTACCTACTCTCGCTGAACTGGAGCGCCTGGAAACCAGATGGGCCGGTCTAAATTAAATGAAAACCGGTCCGGAGAAGAAACTCGGACCAATTTTAAAAAAACGACCAAAATTAAAGGGGTAATTTTTAAAACAAAACACCCACTTACTTTAGATTCTTCTCTCTCCTCACCACTGTCGGTGATGCACCAACCACCTTCGACGACATGCGACGTTTTCGGCAACAATCCGGCGAATCCCCCTGCACCATTGACGGCGGCCTGGTGACTACCCTGTACCCACGGCAATCACCCCCTTACCACGACCCAGCAGGAGAGAGAAAATTAAAGGAAGGAAAGTACATATGAAGATGAGGAGATGTAGCTGTTGGAATAATGAAGATAGTAATAAAGATGAAGAACTTCATCTCAGTTGGGTTTTGGAATGAATTAGAATTAAAATGGAGGAGAGAGGTAAAAGATGTGATATGTGGTGGCTGTGTAACTTGGGAAATAGAGCTTTGTTGGGTTTGTTGATTTAATATATTTACTTTTTATTGTAGAGTATGTAGTACTCGTATAAATTTTTTACATTCATAATGTAAATGTTAAAATGTACTTTAACAATGTATTAGAGTATACTTTAACGGTTAAAGTGTATAATTTAAGGTCAAAATTATATTACTTATAGTTACGTCAAAGTTAAATCTGAACCGGTAAAATTATGTACTTTAACGTTAAAATCATGTATTTTAACATGTAAATTATGTATATTAACATATGACCTAATATACTTTAAAGAATTGGTTATGTACATTAACATCTAAATTATGTACTTTAGCATCTAGCTTATGTACTTTAGCATTTAAAATATGTACTTTAACGTCTAAATTATGTACTTTAACATATAATATATGTACTTTAATGTAGAAATTATGTACTTTTAACATATAATCATGTACTTTAACGTATCAATTATATACTTTTGCGTCTAAATCATGTACTTTACCATTTCAATAAAGTACTTTTGCATCTAAGTCATGTACTTTATCATTTCAATTATGTACTTTTGAGTCTAAATCATGTACTTTATCATATACATCATGTGCTCTAACGTATCAATTGTGTACTTTTGTGTGTAAATTATGTACTTTAACGTATCAATTATGTAAATTAGTGTCTAAATTATGTAACTTAACTTATCAATTGTGTAAATTAGTGTCTAAATTATGTAACTTAACTTTATCAATTGTGTACTTTAGTATCTCAATTGTGTATTTTAACTTAACAGTTATGTAAATTAGTGTCTAAATAATGTACTTTGATATTTTAGATATGAATTTTAGCGTACTTAGACAAATAATATACGTTACTGTATCAATAAGTATGTCCTTTAGCATTCAAGTTGTGACCTTTAAACTTTAAAGAACATACTCATACTCCATGTAACTAAAGCAAAAAGAAAGTAAAACAATACTATTCATAAACTTCCTATCAAAAAAGCATTAAAAAGAAAAAAGAAAAAGAGCACAAAACTCCCCACTTCCCTAATTTTCATCGTCCCTCTCATTTCTCTCTCATCCTCATCTCCCTCATTAACTCCTCTGATTGGAGTTAATCTTAAATCACCACATTTCTCATTCTCTCTCCTCCCCCTTCCCCTTCTCACTCTAACCCGGATCCCCACCACGAGCCCAACCTCCTCTAAAGAATCCGCCTGAACCGACGTCACCATCCTCGACCCCCACCCTTGAGCACCGCGAGAGCAACGAGGCCGCCATTATTTTAAAAAAGTAGTTGTTCTATTGATGGGGTAGAAAATTGGTGGTCCGTCGGCATGTGATGGTTGGGCAGTGGTGGCGCGGGGAAGAGAGAGTAAAGGTAGGAGGTCTGACTTTTTTTTTTAACCGGTTTTTTATATAAAACCGATGACGTCATGATGCCGTGGCGCTGACGTGGCCCTGAGAGTACCTAGTCTCGGGACTAGGGTATACGCGCCGGTTAAGTTCAAGTTCAGATTTGGTGACAGTGTTAGAAGCCATCTTAGAATGATTAAAAAAGGTGGTCAAAGAGAAGAGCATTAGCTCAGCTGAATTTGGTGCGTCGTGGGTGATTGGCAAAAGATGGAAGCTTGGAATCATAAATCATTAGTCACAAATTAGAGACCGGAAAACTACTTTTCAGTTTCATTGATTTCTTTAGGTTTGGTCTATATTCACCCGCATAGCAAAACCAATCGCAAATAAGTTATGAAGGAGACTCTTATCGTAGACATTGAACTCGATATATCAATACGAGCACAGCTGCAAGCCATCAATGAAAATCAATAACAGTTACAGATAAACAATAGCAGCTACACCAATCCTATCTCCATAGCCAACAGAGTTAGATGATCGAAGGCTGAAACCAAATACAGTTCCTTCTTTGCTTCTCACCATAGCACTAATAATAGCTACAATCCTCTTCCTCCTCTTGTCACCTTCAACGATCAATCTGCACATTCCTCCGCCTATCTCCGACACACTCTTTGACCATGTTAGCTTTGCGCACGGGATGCCTGGACAAGGTACAAAGGTATAAAGAAAGAAAGTAAGTTTATCGCTCAACTCGTCTTACAAGTTAAAGATCAGCAAATTACGAAGTATAAAGAAAGAACTTCTCATACAAGTTAAAGATCAGCAAATTACAAAGTTCACAAGCCCAAGTTTACAACAATGTACAATTACGAAACTACAGAGGCTCTCCCTTACAACTCCACAGCACGGATCCCTCCCCCAAGAAACCGACCTGCACAACTTAAGATACTTCAGGATTCCGTTACTGTATATCCTGACCTCAGGTAGCGAACAACTCACGATATTGATGAAATAATCGTTTAGCAGCTAAAACAAGGATGGTAAAATTGGTTCATCATATGACAGTCTCCATTTCCTGGAAGCATTTATATGTTTCTGCTACCCGAGGGCTTTCACAACTAATTTCCTCAACCCTAAAGTTGACAGCTAAATTAGGGTAGCAAATTAGAAGCACCCACTTTCAATCGTAAGGTAAGGACATAGGAGTATATAAAGGCTGCCTACCCCAAATACATATCTAATTCAATGTTAGAGAAGACACAGGTAAACTAAAACTAAAGTTATACTGCTTTCATAGCTTCAATATGAAATAGAAGTATAGAACTCAATGATTCTAGAGCACCACATAAATGGGGAACACAGTCAGTCCAAAGGAGACTATATAGAGATACCTCAATGATTTGATGATACTAGATCATGACTCGTTTCCATTGCAATTGCAGCCAAAGAATCACTAATGTTGGAGTATAATGATTTCTTGAAGTAGCAGTCCATGGATGCATTATTGACTACTAGACCATGACTCGTTCCCATTACCATATGCTTAGTACCTTTACTTTCGAATCTGACTAAAGTTTCACACGTCAATTGTCGATTTGGCAGACTCCAGTTCCAGGTTGAGGAAGGAGAATCTCATAGGAATCAAGATACTAGGTTTTGACAAAGGATAGATATGTCTTACTCTACTGTTAAATTCACACTGATGGCTTGAACTTTGCCTGATAGTTACAGAATCTACTCAAAGAATGAGGTCAGCCACAACCTACCTCCAATAGGGAGACGACATGAAAGAGCCAGTACATTTTTTTCGAATGCCCCATTTATTATGAAACCTGCCAGTTACAGTTATTAACATTATAGCTACTACCTGCTTAGTGATATCAGTTCTCATGAATGTTGTTACAGGCTCTGGTAAATCCTACACATTATCAACTACTGCAAGGCCCCTTGGAGGATAATTTTTTACCAACAAGAGGTATTGGAGGACATTACCAGACCCCTTTGATGCAGAGTATCCACTCTGCAAATTCAAGGAGTTGACGGAGGTTCCTAAGGGGTACATCAATCTTCCAACCGACCTGGATGGATTAGAAATCAACCATAGAAGATGCACAGGTTTTAAGTAACTAGGGATGAAGGGCAAGAAGGCCACAAACCTGATAGTTTGACTACAATGGAGCATACCAGCAAATGAACAATAAGATCGTGTTTAAGACTGAGGACTATTACTATACAGAGGAAGTTCACAAATTTAACAAATCCGTAGATGTTTTCCGGATTTTCAACAGTGTGGAACACAGCCAAGTTACGACATTATGCCGCAGAAAATAAATACCTTTATGCTCTTTTCATCTCAAAGTGTTAGCTTCACACAAGTTTCACAAGGAAATTTCTAGTACAAATATGGTCTAGGCCTTTGTTCCTCAATGAGGAAGTGACACACTAGCACAGGACTAACCATGAAGAAGACAGGCCCACTGCTGGTTTATTAATCTATTAATAGATATATCATTCAAAAGATTCCCTACTATCTCGATCACCACAGCCCAAGTTCTTTCGAAAACACTAATAGGAGTAGTTAATTACTTAAACCTTGAAAGCCTTCTAAATGAGAACTTGCAACTGGTTCTGCACAGGTACATCTGTCTGTTCAAGACATAATAAGCATTCAATCTTCCACAAGGAGGAGTCACCCAGACCAAATGAAAACTTACTAGCTGTAGAAAACTACTACTAGTGAGACACAACTCACACAAGCCTCATTATGAACCTGCCAGTTAGAGTTATTAACAATAGTGAAGGTTTTAAGCAAGACTCCATCCAGTTCAAGAGTTTCATGAAAATGTTCAGGGCTAAGAAGATATTTTTGTTACCGCTTTGTTCATAGTGTCCCAGGAGGGTAATAAACTATTAAGCTCAGCAACTATCAATGCAATTAAAAAATAACAACATAGAATCAACATGCTGAAGAAGAACAACATGCCCATAGGAACTAACACCATAATTATGAATGAATTATTGGAGAAAAGGCAAAGTAGGTACACCTAGTTGTTGACCATATAGACAGTATAGACAGTAGTAACGCATTAAGTTTGAAGGAGGCAAGGAGAGGGGCCAGGCGTGCAAAGGTTAAGACCTACCCTCCTATATCTTTCATGACTTGCCATGATAGGCAGACGATGTCCAGTTCTTTGATACAGAACTTCAGTTGGAGTCATGAGGTAAGTCTTATAAAAGAAAATTTTGATTTTGATCTCAAGAGATAGCATATCCTTTTTCAAAACAAGAGATATTATATCCTCTACTATAATTATCTAGTAATGTTGCAGCTTTTTTTTTTTCTAATTTTCTCGAGTAGAAGAACATATATAGAACTCTCCCCTTGACATTTAGCCGGATTCCAGCATCCATGTCCGAATTCTGGACAGGGTCCCGTGTCTAAAATTTTCAAGCTCAAAGTACCCGACACCCATACACGAGAGTAACACAGTCAGGTAGACACTGCAAATCAACTACTACTATTCAAGAGTCATGGTTGCCTCGAAGTAAAACATCAGTAACCATAAAAGCTACCGCTAGATCAGATGCAAATGATTCCAATGGTAGTAAGTACAAGTACAAAGAAACGGAAATTGCCAATGCTTACCCATGCACAGCGACATAAGTAACATAAAAAGACCAACTTAAAGTAGGGAGCTCAATCCAGAAGATTTTTGTAACAAAGGTAAAAGCATATAGTTCTGACCTTTTCAAGCAAAGACTTAATTTGAGCACGCAGCTTCAGCATTTCAGGTTGGCCTGGAACTATCTCCAGAGCATGATCTGCATCTTCCATGGCCTCTTTAAGCTTTCCAAGTTCTTTACGAGCTAGTACTCGACGCCAGCATGATTTCAAGCAGTGGTTATCCAGTTTTAATGCTTCTGTGCAGTCACTTTCAGCTTCCAGATACCTTTTCAGATTAAGATATGAAGCTGCTCTATTTGAATATACAGCAGCTGTTGGTGAGCAGAAGATGGTTCTTGAATAGTATGCAATAGCCCCTTCAAATAACTTTTTCTTGAAACATACATCACCTCGTTCTTTTGCAGAGGCAGCATCTGCAGTAATTGTCCATCAGAATGATGCTTGCACAATTAATTCAGCAAGTACTAAAAAGGGAAATTCATGGTCCATTTGTGCACCCAAAAGAGAAAAGGGAACCACTGACATATTTCAATGAACACGAAGGATAATATAACATTGACCTGTTCTCAGCAAATGGGAGATTTAATATTCTAGTAAGTACGGAAAAGAAAAATGATAGAAGCTTAATTTCATATATGCTACTATTTCTCAGAAATCGTAAGCCCTCTAACCAAGACTAAGGGCAGTAAGGCCGCTTCTAGTAGTATACTTGATTCTCTAACCCATCTTTCATTCGGATTAATTTCTTGATATCTGACTCGGTTAGAAACCAAACAGCCAAATCATTCACGACTAAAACATAAAGCTTTAACAATCATTAATCAAAATCTTCGAACATTACATTCATGAATCAATAACATACATGTAGCAAGAAATGAAAAGGACAATTAATTGCCAGTACCTAGAACAAGATAAACGGAAACTTGTCGAAATAAACACAACGCAAAGAGTTAAAGAAACGTCTTATTAATCATGATAAAACTTTGAGCATGATTTGAAATGTTAGGCCTTCTTGAAAAAATTGCTATACTTCCCTATGTTTCAAGGGCAATTCATTATTTCCATTAGGTAATTTGTGATATAACTGTTCTTAAAACGAAACTCTGTTAGCAGTAGGCACCAAAAAGTGACCAATTATATTACTTGAGAGAGCAAAATGACAATTCAAGAACTTGGGGACATTAAAGTGGAACAACATCAAACCTTAGGCCAATCTCCTAAAATATAGGCTTGAATTTACAGAAATCGAGTGGAAAAAAAAAACAGAGGAGTTGCATTCAAACGATTTCCTGTGAAGAAAAGAAAGTGGAGGAAAAGAGTAAAAGACTCCTTCACAAAAATAACTACATAAATAAAAAAAGATCGTTTTATTTTTCTGCCCAAATCGGTGGGATTTCAAGGACCAATTCGAGAAGAAAAAAGATTAAAAAACAATTCCCTTCATTTCCTTTCTACAAAAAAACTAAACAAAGATATACTTTTTCTCTTATTCTTCTTTTCTTTTCCTCTCCAATCACATTGCGAAACCAATCACCATGTATATAGACTTCAACCGCAGCTCAAGTAAGTACCACACTAAAATATATGCAGATGATCAAAGATGTGGATTCATTGAGCACAGAATCAATAGAAGTCTCACTCTCCCGTATGGATAAAACTCTGCAGGCGGGGGGGTAAAAACAGCCTCATTCCGGCCACTTGAAGCCCTTGGTTAGAGCTGCAGGCATAACCTTAGCAGCATATAGGGTGGTCAAGTGATTTTACTCTAGTTACTCGTTCACGAAACTGAAGTCAACTTGGGAATTTGAGGTGTCAAACATACATCTTAAAGTTCTAAACTAGTCATTCTCATATCATTCACTAGTCAACTTGGCACATATAGACATTAAGAAAACTGCACAAAATCTTTCCCTTTCCCAAAGCATTGTATTGCTGTCTTCTCAACGAAATAATCAACTAACGCTAACAAGGGATCGGTCTAGTTAAACAATGTACAACAAGAACAGCAGATAAGAAACACAACTCAGAATAATACTAGTAGAATTTGTAACAGTATTACACTTCACTTGGAAAATGCAATCAAGCAAACACAACTGAAGCAATAGCGAACGATAAACAACATCAGCACACAAGTAGGGATTGAGGGAGAATGGCAATAACATACTCAATTGAGGGAATGGGCTGGGCAAACTAGGGATGACAAAGGGGGTCAAAAACACTCTCTGACTCGAGCTGGCGAGTTTACAACATAACTCCATCTTCTTAGTCTTAGGATTAATGAAATAAATCTTGTCATTAATCTGAAAGTAAACACCCTCAGGCTCAAAGGGATGGCAAAACCAAGGATTAGGCAAAACAACAACACCCAATTTTTTTTCAACCCAAATAGACTCTTTATAAACTAAACCCCATTCCCCAGCTTCATAATCACTCAACCTCCACAACTTCAAATCACACTCACACTCACTCTCACTCTCAACAACCTCCATAAACTGCACAAACCCGGCCGACACACCGATACACCTCGAATCCTCCATTTTTTTGGCATCGTCATCGTGACGCTTCCTCAAACACCCCTCAGGGAGAGGAATGTACCTGCATTTAGTCTTTGTCCTACCCACACTCCGAAAAGGATCAGCTTCCCAGACCACTATCCCTACACAGAAATCAACCCAATGAAGCCGCCTTTGGAACTCGAAACTCCCCCCATCCGGCTTCCAAGGGTTGTCTATGTTACAAACAGAGTCTTGTTTCTCCTCCCATTCTCCCGTTTCCGAATCATAACTTACTAAACACGCTTTCTCAGTCTCCGATACCGGTACAAAGTCCACAACCATGAACCTGTCCACGAGCCCACTCACCGGGTCGACCCGGGTAGTCAGCCCGACGTAACCCCGGTGGTGAAGGTTCGGTTTCCGGGGGAGCTGATTCCATTTCCGGGTAATCGGATTACCCACGAAGTAAGTGTCCCACATTTGGCCCAAGGTGGAAGTGGAAGCGGAAGCGAAGAGGAGGAGCCCCTTGCTAGCGGCGACCACGACTGAGTTGCCACCTAAGAACTCGATGTTGACGGTTAAGCAACTGACACGTGGCGGTTCCACGTGTCCGAACGAGGCTGGACCGGCACAACTCGGTTGAGGACAGACGTTGATGGCCCGGTTGAGGATGGCCCATGACGGGGTGTTGCGGGAAATGTAGGCGGAGGTGAAGGTGGGCCCGGAGATGATGGATTTCCACCGTTTCGAAACGGTTTTGAAACGGCAGAGTGGTTTTGCGGGTAAACGGGTTAGGATTTCGGTTATGATTTTGTCCGGGAATACGACCGCCGGGGCTTCGTCCGACATTTTCTTTACTTAAAATGGAAAGTTTCTGGGCTTTTCTTGGGTTGTTGAGTGAATAAGACAGATGGAGGAATGGCTTTTTTTGGTAGTTTTTTAATCTGATTTTTACACTCCCAAAGTCCAGAACATTCCAAGTATGTAGGGTTTTTTCAGGTTGATTTTGTGGAGTGTTGTACGGAAAATTTCTGCTAAGACTTAATAAGGTCCAAATGTTCAATGGGCTGACGTGGTGTATAACAATGTTGGTCCAAATTTCATGTTTTGAGTTGATGTCTTCCTTTGTTATCATCTTCCTACCACCAATTCTAAACTTTATAAAACCCGTCCCCGAAAAAAAAATCAAACATCGAGTCAAGATTTTGGTTATTATTTTGTCCGGGATCACGACCAGTGGGTTAAAATATTCCACTCGCATGGTAAAACCAAATGTACATAAATGATTTTAGTGGACGCGGGTGATAGCGAAGAATTTCAACTCGATATGAATCAGCTTTTTTACGGCACGGCAGGAAAACTCCACCAAAGATCTAGAACTTAGTGCTTACAAAAAACATCACAATAACGCTACAGTGCCACAGATATCCCAATACTAACACTCTTTTAACAGTGACACCAATCCGATCTCCATAAGACCATAACCAACAGAGTTTGATAACTTGGAAGGCCGAAACGAAATACAGTTCCTTCTTTGCTTCAAGGATCAACCTGCACATTCCTCCGCATATCTTCGACACTCTTCAGCCATGTTAGGTTTGCGCATTGGATGCCTGGACCATGCTACAAAGGTATAAAGAAAGAAAGTAAGCATACTGTTCAAATACAGAAAACAAGCGAGGTGCCCTGAGGAATTGACCAACATGACTAAGACCTGCGAACTATTACTAGCAGAAAGGGTACCTAACGACGAAGTAACATGTACTCAAAAGAGAAGCTAACCCCTAAACGGGGGGGATTTATAGTGGGAGTTCAGAGAAAAGACGTCTCTCTGCCTTACTACCAGAGCAAGTAGGTGGTTCTCGAACAAGTTAAACATCAGCAAATTACGATTTCACAAGCCCAAATTTTCAATAATGTCAAGTACAAAAACTGCCCAGGCTTCCCCGTACAACTCTACCCCCCCCCCCCCCCCCCCCCCCCCCCCCGCCCAACAGAAACAATAATGAGACCACCTCTTGGCTAGTGCTTGGGCACCCACCTGCACAACTCTAAATGGCAGTCACTACTTAAACTCACAATTTCATCACCGTAGATGCTAACAACTCAGAATGCTGATTAAATAATTGTTTAGTAGCTAAAACAAGGGTGGTGAAGTTGGTTCATCAATCATCATCTGACAGTCTCGGTTTCCTAAAAGCATTATGTGTTTCTATTAACCCCAAGGGCTTTCACAAGTGTAAAAGTATATACCCGTAAGGATGACGGATCGATTGAAAACTACATCACATTCAAAGAAACAAATCCAAATTAAAGTTCTTATTGGGCTAAAACCAAGTTCACTAATTTCCTCAACCTCAGGTTGACAGCTAAATTAGGGTAGCAAATTAGAAGTACCCACAGTCAATCGTTAGGTTAGGAAATAGTAGAACATAAAGGCTACCTACCCCAAACACATCCTCAATTCATTGTTAGAGAAGACACAGATACACTAAAACTATATGTTATACTGCTTTCATAGCTTCAAGCCTTCAATAAGAAATAGAACCCAATGCACCAAGAAGTTTACGCATCATACTCATGAGTATACTCACGTAACTACTAGCTAGGTGAGCACTTCACAAATTAATTCTGGAGCACCACCCAAAATGGGGAAGACAGTTAGTCCAAAGGAGACTATATAGAGCTGAGGTATTTTTCACGACGACTAAACACAGCCATGCCTTTCAGGCTATGACACAACCCCCTTTTGGGTATTGTCAAATCAGGAATCACCTCAATTATTTCATGACACTAGACCATGACTCGTTTCTATTCAATTGCAGCCAAAGAATCACTAATACTTGATTCTGGAGTATAACGATATCTTGAAGTAGCAGTCTGTGGATGCAATTATCGACACAAATTACAGTTCGTGGGTAGGGCTAAGTACATCCTCTTCCCACGGGCGTGAGCCTTTGAGGTACAGGGGTATTATGTTGTTATTATTGCAGTTGTAGTACAATGACTCTGCAGGAGCAATCAGCATCTATAGTATTAATCAAACAACAACCACTCGCCAAGAAATTGTATACAAAAAAAGTATATAGCAACCAAGATAACCTCCAGAAATCAGTATTATTAGTAGCAAACTATCTAACAATGCCAATGCCAATGCCAAATAAATACCTTATAAATGACCTTAAGCACCCACTCAAATACATCAATCTCAGGGCAGACATCAACAGAAGTTCGAAACAAGCATGACCAAGGGTTTATCTATAGTAATAACTTCCTTTGCTAACCCCATTTTGCTAACTTATGCTGGAGAAAATAAATAACTGTGTGCTCTTTTCATCTCAAAGTTTGAGCTTCACGGAAGTTTCAAAAGGAAATTTCAAGAGAAATAGGGTCTATGCCTTTTTCCCTCAATTACTAAAATCTTGGAAGCCTTCAAAATAAGAAATTGCAACCAGTTTTGCACAGTTCAAGACAAAATAAGCACTCGATCTTCCACATGGAGGATGTTGGAACAGAGGCGTCCAGTCCAACAACGAACGGTTTGAGTGTGATGGGCGTGAATAGATGTGACAACAATCGTGGTATCAACAATAACACAAAACAATAGAACGTAAAGAAAAGAGACAACAGATTTACGTGGTTCACCAGCGATGTGCTAGCTACATCCACCAAACAGAGGAGAAACACTTTTTCACTATGTGGAGAAATAGTGCCAATACAAAGTTGTGAGTTCAACCTGAAAAGAACTCACCAAATACGAACGAGATCTAAGAGCCAAACGTTCTTGCGATCAACCAAGAACCTGAACCAATGCCCTTGAATCTACCCAATTGACAAAGAAGGCACACCTTGAGAAAACCCGCAACTATGACTCTAGGTACTCACAATTACAAGAGAATCACTCAATTGTGTCTTAGGGAGGCTATGAGAAGACTAGGGTGTTTATATAGTCTTCTACATACAAATTAACCTAATAGGCCGAAGAAAACGAAATAAGGAAACAAATACGCGAAGCCCAGAAACCAGCCGACAAAAAAGCCCGAAAACACGGCGGACCGCGCCGTTGCCTCTGCTTCTGTCTTGCTTTTCCGAGAAGAGCAGCCGTGGAGCGCGGCATTCCCTTGCGCGCTCCGCCCTCGACCCTCTGTCGTGGTTCCTTCGAATGTCCTTTTTCGCCCAAGCCTACACCCGTACACCGTAGCTAATAGTGCCCCAAGCTCCCCCCTCGGTCACCCACTACGACATACCCAAATGGTATGAGTTGTTCAAGCCATTTTCCTAACAGAGGAGTTACCCAGACCAAGTGAAAACTTACTAACTGTAGAAAACGACTACTACTGAGACGCACGCCTCAATCAAATTGAGAAAATGTCTTGCATCTACTCCCAAAAATCAGAACAATAGTGAACGTTTAAGCAAGACTCCATCTAGTTCAAGAGTGTCATGAAAATGTTAAGGGTTAAGAAGATACAAGTTTTTTTACTGCATTGTTCATAGTGTCCCAGCAGTGCAATAAACTATTAAGCTCAGCAACTATCAATGCAATTAAGAATTAAGAAAATAAAGTCAATATTCTGAAGAAGATCAGCATGCACATAGGAACTAACACCATAACTATGAATGAATTATCGGAGAAAGGCGAAGTAGGTTCACCTAGTTGCTGATCATATAGACAGAAGTAACACATTAAGCTTGAAGGAGGCAAGGGGAGGGGGCCAAGCGTGCAAATAAAGGACAAGACCTACCCGCCTGCATCTTTCATGACTTGCCATTCTATGCAGACAATGTTTGATGTAATGAGGTAAGTCTTATCATAGAAAAAAATGTCAACAAGAAACTTTTGACTTTAATTTCAAGAGACAGCATATCCTTTTCTGAGATGAGAGATATTATATCCTACCGTTATTATCTAGTAATGTTTCAGCTTTTTTTCTTTCCAATTTTCTCTAGTAAAAGAAAGCATATAGAAGTATAGAACTCCCCCCTTGATATTTAGCCGGATCCCAATATCCATGTCCAAAATTTGGACAGGGTCCCCATGTCTAAAAGTTTCAAGCTCAAAATACCCGACACCCATACCCGAGTCTGGGTAACAAAGCCAAGTAGACAATGTAAATCAACACCACTATTCAAGAGTCATGGCTGCCTCGAAGTGCAACGTCAGTAATTATATAACGCTAGTCCACTATATCAGAAGCAAATAATTCCAATGCCAGAAGGACAAATTACAAAGAAATGGAAATTGCCAATGCCTACCCATGCATAGGCACATAAGTAACATAAAAAGACCAACATATAGTAGGCAGGTGAACCCAGAAGATTTATGTAACTAAGGTAGAAGTATATAGTTCTGACCTTTTGAAGTAAGGACTTAATTTGAGCACGGAGCTTCAGCATTTCAGGTTGGCCTGGGACTATCTCCAGAGCATGATCTGCATCTTCCATGGCCTCTTTAAGCTTTCCAAGTTCTTTCCGAGCTAGTACTCGACGCCAGCATGATTTCAAGCAGTGGTTATCCAGTTTTAATGCCTCTGTGCAGTCACTTTCAGCTTCCCGATACCTTTTCAGATTCAGATATGAAGCTGCTCTATTTGAATATACAGCAGCTGTTGGTGAGCAGAAGATGGTTCTTGAATAGTATGTAATAGCCTCTTCAAATTTCTTTTTCTTGAAACATGTATCACCTCGTTCTTTTGCAGAGGCAGCATCTGCAGTAATCGCCCATCAGAATGATGCTTTTACAATCTATTCAGCAAAGTACTAAAAGGGGAAATTCATGGTCCATTTGTGCACCCAAAAAGGAAAAGAGAACCACTAACATATTTCAATGAACACGAAGGATAATATAACAATGATCAGTTCAGAACAAATGGGAGATTTGATATGCTAATAACTTCGGAAAACGAAAATAATGGAAGCCTAATTTCATATAAGCGACTATTTCTTAGAACTCTTAAGCCCTCTAACCAAGACTAAGGCTGCTTCTAGTAGTATACTTGATTCTCTAAGCCATCTTTTACTCAGATTGATTTCTTGTTATTGGACTTAGTTTGAAACCTAACAACCAAATCATTCACGACTAAAACGTAAAGCTTTAACAATCATTAATCAAACTTTTCGAACATTACATTCATGAATTAATGACATACATGTAGCAAGAAATGAAGATGACAATTAATTGCCAATACCTAAAACAAGATAAACGGAAACTTGTAGAATTGACTATTTGAGTATTTGGCATGAAGCCATGAACCATAAAATAATGCAAATATTTTCCCCGAGAGTATTAGAAGCTGATGACTACAACTACAGCAACAACAATATACTCAAGTGAAAGGCTTCCGCTTTAAAGTAAAGGGGAGTCGGATGTACGCAAGCCTTACCCCTAAATTGAAAACATAGAGAATCTGTTTAGAACTTTGAACATGATTTGAAATGTGTAGGCCTTTTTGAAATAATTTCTGTACTTCCCCATATGTCAAGGGCAATTCAGTCTTCCATCAGGTCATCTGTCATATAACTATTCTTAAAAGGAAACTCAATAAGCAGTAGACACCAAAAGATGACCATTTATATTACTTGAGATTACAATCTAAGAACTTGGGGACAGTAAACTTGAATTACATCAAACATCAGGGCAATCTCCTAAAATATAGGCTTGTTGGTAGGAAGAAATCGGGTAGAAACAAATAACAGAGGAATGGCATTCAAACCATTTCCTGTGAAAAAAGGAAAAGTGGAGGATAAGAGTAAATTAAAATACTCCTGACAAAACAAAAAAAACAGATCATTTTAATTTTCTGCCCAAATCAGTGGGATTTCAAAGGACCAAGTCAAAACAGGATTTCCTTTCTATAAAAAAAACTAAAATAGGTATAGTTTTCCTCTATAGTCTCTATTTTTCTTTCTCCTCCTTTCATTCCTCTCCAATCCCATTGTGAAACCAAACAGAATGTACATATACACCTTCAACCGCAGCTCATGCAAGTATAACACTAAAATGTATGCACGTGATCAAAATTGTTCATCTATCGTGCACAAAATCAACAGCAGTATGTATAAACGCAGCAGAGGAAAAAAAATAAGTGAAAACAAGCTCATTCCACTGGGCCTCTGTAGGCCCTTGGTTAGAGCTCCAGGCATAACTGAAGCAGCATATAAGGTGGTCAAGTGATTTTACTCCTTTTACTCATTTAAGAAATTGAAGTAAAACTTGGGAATTTGAGGTGTCAAACATACATCCTAAGTCCTAAACTAGTCGTTCTCATGTTCGTATCTAAAGTGATCTCTCATGTTGTTTTTATTCAACTTATTCCCTAACCTTTCATTTCGAGTTGGTCAATTGAGCAACGTATGTTTAACTAGTTACTCATGAGCAATAAATATCCAAGTAAATCAAGGATTACTGTATGTTACTTGTTAGCCTCATATGCGAATTTGAGTAGATCTTACATGGTGGTTACTGGTTTGCACAAACACGGTATATCCATAAGAAAACTGCACATAATCATCCCTAGGCATTATATCGTTGTCTCCTAAGCAAAATAATAAACTAAACGCTAACAATGAGTCAGTTGAGTTAGACATGTACAAGAACAACAGATTAGAAACACAACATAGAACAATACTAAGGGATTGTCCGGAGTGGAAGTAAAATCCTCCTATAAATTTTCGAGGATCAATGGAACTCAATTAACAATGAATCAGCAAATCAGAAACACAACTGAGTCAGCACAAATTCTACATAAACAACACCATCACACAAGTAACATACTGGAATACTTCTCTAGCAAGCAAACATAATTTCTATAGCGAACGATAAACAAGTGCAAGGGAGAATGGCAATAACATACTCAATTGAGGGAGTGGGCTGGGCAAACTAGGGAAGAAAATGTTAGTAAATAACAAAGACTTCATCGAGCGCGTGAATTTACAACAGAATTCCACCTTCTTAGTCTTAGGATTAATGAAATAAACCTTGTCATTAACCTGAAAGTAAGCACTATCAGGCTCAAAGGGATGGAAAACCCAAGGCTTGGGAAAAACAACAACACCCAATTTTTTCTCAACCCAAATAGACTCATTATAAACTAAACCCCAATCCCCAGCTTCATAATCACTCAACCTCCACAACTTCAAATCACACTCACTCCCATTCTTAACCACCTCCAGAAACTGCACAAACCCGGCCGACACACCGATACACCTCGAATTCTCGATTTCTTTGAGATCTTTAAACTTCCTCAAACACCCCTCAGGGAGAGGAATGTACCGGAAATTGGGCTTCCTCACATAGCGAAAAGGGTAATCTTCCCATACAACTATCCCTACACAGAAATCAATAAAATGAAGCCGGCTTTCGAACTCGAAACTCCCATTCGCCCCCCAAGGATGGTCTGCAAGCTTATTACCAAGTGGGTTTACTTTGGTCTCCCATTCCCCAGTCTCGGAATCATAACTTACCAAACACGCTTTCTCACCCCTGAAAATCGGTACATACTCCACAACCAAGAACCTGTCCACCATCCCACTCACCGGGTCGACCCGGGTGGTGAGCCCAACGCAGCCCCGGTTGGCAATGCGCTGTTTCGGCGACTGCGGAAGCCGGACCCATTCCCGGGTTATCGGGTTACCCACGAAGCATGTGTTGAACGGGGGTTCCAAGACGGAGGCGAATACGAGGAGCCCGTTGCTGGTGGCGACCACGGAGGGGGGCGCTGAGTTGCGGTCTATGTCGGAGAACTCGGTTGTGACGAAGTAACTGACACGTGGCGGTTCCTCGTGCTTGAACCAGGCTGGGCCGGAAAACCCTGGTTTAGAACGGACGTTGATGACCTGTTCGAGGATGGCCCACTTAGGGGAGTTCCGGGTAATGTAGGCGGAGGTGAATGTGGGGTCAGAGATGATGGATTTCCACAGTTTCGAAACGGTCTTGAAACGGCAGAGTGGTTTTGCGGGTAAACGGGTCAGGATTTCGGTTATGATTTTGTCCGGGAATACCACCGGAGAGGCTTCGTCCGACATCTTCTTTACTTAAAATGGAAAGTTTCTGGGATTTCCTTGGGTTTTGGGTGACGTTTTTACTTGTTGGTAATATTTTTAATTTGATTTTCAGACTTCAGAGTCCAGAACATTCCGAGTATGTAGGATATTTTTCAGGTGGATTTTGTGGAGTGTTGTACGGTCACATTCTTGCTGAGACTTGGGTCCAATGGGTCGATGTAGCACATCACCAATGCCTTCTTTTGTTATTACTCGTATCATCTTCCTGACTTTCTATGACGAAATCTTGACTTTGTAAAATCGTTCTAAAAAAAAAAAAAAAAAAGAAATGTAACAACACAAAGAGCGGGTCAGGATTTCGGAGATGATTTTGTCCGGGAATACGAACGTTGGGGCTTCGTCAAACATTTCGTATCATAAAATATGTGAAATTTAAAGGAGCACAATCTTAAAAGTTGTAGGACAAAATCAAGTCTAACGAGCAATTAGCTCTGTGTTAGATTTTATGTTTGTGCTAGGCCTATAAATCAGTTTAGTAGAGATGAACGCTTTTAGTAATTAGAGGTCAGCACCACAGTGCAGTATCGCACCCCCTTATGAGTTATGAGAGTGTACTTGGTTCTTCCATTTCTACTTGTGGATGAGTAGAACTTGCTAACACTTTCCAAACAAACAAGGATTATCACTGGCGCCAAAATAGCCATTGAAAGTGCACAAACTACAAATGAAAAAGCTAATCTTCAATTTCATTCATTTATATATACCTATATAATAATATTAATATGCTAACATTACTAATCCACGTGGCATTACATAGTTGATTTCGCATAGTTGTCATCTGCAAATGCCATGTCATAGAGCTACGTGTCGCACTATAGATAAATATATGAATTAAATATATTAAAACTAATGAAAATATTTTTATAGTAAATATAATAAATAGAATACATTAATCAACTTATTTATTAAATTAAATAATAAATAATTTTCATCTTCCACAATACATCTAAATTTTTTTAATTGAATTTTATGGTTAGTTTGAAAGTTTTTTTGTTGATGATAATCAATGTAGTGACTTTTGGCCGTTGGTTTTCCAAGTTTTTTGTAACATACTATTTCGACATACTATATATATTTTGGTCTTTTGCTTGGTTTAGCATACAACAAATATGTGTTTCATCGTTTTTTTTTAAGTTATCAAAATAATGAAAACTTTGGTCGGGACGAAAAGTGGTGCAGAAAAGGACTCTCATATGCAACAAAGGGTGTTACTGTGTTTGTTCATATTAATTTTATGTACCCATTATCATTGTTTGTAATCCCATATTATTAGGTTCCAAATAGTTTTATCATGTCGCACTATAGCTATTATAATGGATCGAAATTGATCGATTTGGTCATCTATTTTTATGATTTGTTTAGTATTAAGATTTCAATATTGTAACATTGTTCCATGCATCAACTATGGGATTATCGAAGGGCGAAAGTGACAATTTACCCCATACACTTATAATCAATGGTGCACTCAAACAACCCAACTTCTAAATGTGCAATTTAACACCATATGTTTTTATCATGAGCAATTTACCTCCTATGTTACTTAATGTTTATTTTTTGTGATATAAGCATTTTCTTAATTTCTCAAAATTTGAAAATGCAATAATTAATACACTAAATACTTTGTACTCAACTTTTGATGTGAATTTAGGTGTAGATGAGTAAAAAAATGTCGGCAAATGAGAGATTGTTGAAACGAGTCCAAAAGAGATCAATAGTACTTCATCCACATGGTAGATTAGTAAACTGGTAGAAATGAAGTGTTGGGAATACTTATTGGCAGTACTATTGTCCTCAATACGTAAATCACACATTAACTAATGAGGATAACAATTTGAATTTGATTAGCTTAGGTCAGGGGTACTCCAAATGATATGATTACATGATGATGGAAGGTTTTAAAAAAATTGACAGTGATAATGGCCGTTAGGCTAAACCCTAAAAGAATACGAAACGCAAACCCCTGGAGCATTTTTTAGAATGCGGAAACATTGGCGGTATATCAGAATAAGTCGGAAACTACATGGGTATTATGAAAATATCCCTTTAAGATTTAGAATTGTTATATAATTATTGTGATTGACTTAGGGGTCGACTATTTGTTCAGTTAGGGTCTATATTCTATCAGGTTAAGTCCGGGTCATTAAAAAGGAATGTTTTTGCACGAATTAGTTTTGTCGAAATAAACTTCCAGCGAAAAAACTGGTAATAAACATTGATGATCAATTGAAATTAAGGTATCTCACATATATCCTTTTAATTTAACCAAAGAAATAAAAGAGGTATAGAAGAGATGTATAACAGTCCCATGATTGTCACGGGCGCAAAAACTAGTTATACCTTTAATAGGCTAATCTTCACGCCTACGTGGCAGCCTTTGAAAGCATCTAGAGCAAAAAAAATTCAACTTAAATCTTACGTGTCGTCCCACTATTCAATTCCCTTATCTCTCCTCCATGTAATACACCCTTTAATATGTGCGGGCCTATCTATTATTATGATAATATTGATAGACTAATAACAATGTTCATATTAAATCAAGTCTCTTAAACTGTCTTTGCAAACGTTTAGAAAATATTTCAACTTCTTTAATTTTAATTAGCATAAATTTCGTTATTATTGAATGAATCATTAATCAACATCTTAATAACGGTATTATATTGTGTCTCTTGGCTTTTCGTTTGCCAAGTTTGTTAGTTACATATTAGATCGACATAGTATATATATGGCTCAGTTGTTTGTTTGAAGTTAGTAAGAAATAAAAAACACATGCTACCCACACATGACGGTATGTGGAAAGAAAAAAAAGACTAAGGAGAGGAGATATGAAAATGGTGGTGTAAGTAGTTTTCTCTTACAATAATTTAGAGGGATATTGAGAAGTTTTAGTGATTTTATGTATTAATCATAGTTAGATGTTATGAACTGTACATTATCTTTGTACATACCCCCAAGTTATTGTTTTTTTAGGGTCCTAAGTTATAGTTAGTTACACATTCATATAGAAATTATTCGAAATGGTTATATCGTATCTACTTCCTTAATTAACTCTAAGTTGAGTTTATTACACATTAACCCATCAAGCTCTATATACGTTAAGGCATACGCATGACATCGAAAGTAGGACCTATATACAGAACCGTGAAATTACGGGTACAAAAACTAGTTTCTTTATATTTGGCTTATTTTTTCACTCGCATAGTAAAACCAAACATAAATAAATGAATGAAGTGGAGGAACGAAGGAGTTTTCACTCACATAGTAAAACCAAACATAAATAAATCAATGAAGTGGAGGAACGAAGGAAAGTTTCACGGCACAACTGCAAACACATCAAAGAAAATCTAGAACTTAGTTTCGTCGAAAAAGCAGGGCATGCAAGGCAGACAATAGCGGTGCATATATCGAGTAAGAGTTACACCAATCCTTGATCTCCATAACCAACAGAGTTCGATAATTTGAAGGCCGAAACAAAATACAGTTCCTTCTTTGCTTCTTACTATAGCAACTACTAATAGCGCTAACCCACTCTCTTTCTCCTGTCAACTTCAAGGATGAACCTGCACATTCCTCCGCATATCTTCGACACACTCTTTGACCATGTTAGCTTTGCGCACGGGATGCTTGGACAAGGTGCAAAGTTATGAAGAATAAGAGCTTGTTTGGATAGCATTTTAGGAGGGAAAGGGAGGGGAGGGGAAGAGAGGGAAGGGAAAGGGAGGGGAGGGGAGGGAGAAGGAAGATGACTTCCATTGTTTGGTTAACAAAGATGGGTAGAGGGAAAGGGAGGGGAAATACCAATATTTAAATGATAATAATATTAATGAAATAAAAATAAACTCAAATCCCCAACTCCTCTCATTTTCTCTCTCCTCTCTCATTCCCTCTCCCCCGAGCCGCCCCACTGCCGCCGCCGCCATGCACCGCCGGCCACCTTCTCCGGCTAAAACACCACCGATCAACTCGCCCGTCTCTGGCGAGTCCTCGGTGGCAATAAACGACCTTCATTCCTCCTTCCTCTACGCTCAACATCGGTTTTTCATTTTTTTTTTAGAAAACCCTAGATCTAAAATTAGGTGGTGTTAGGGTGGTTTGTGGTGTTTGTGGGTATGGGGGAAATGGTCGTGGGACCAACGCGGTTCATTTGGTGGTGGTGGCGCCGGAGAAGGTGGAAGGTGGTGGTTGGTGTGGGCCGGCGGCTGTCGTGGGTGGCGGCAGTGGTGGTTAGGGGAGGAGAGAGGAGAGAGAAATAAAAGAAGGATAATTAAGGAATTTTTGAAAAATGTAGTTGTGTCTTTATGAAAATTGAAGGGTATTGTTGTAAATTGACATAATTAGGGGACATTTTCCTTCCAAATCTCTCCAACTTTGAAGAGATAAAAATCAAGGAAAATAGAGGAAAACTCATCCTCCCAAATCCCTCCATTTCTCTCCCATCCCCTCTCAAAATTGTATCCAAACAAGGGATACAATTCCCCTCCCTCCCCCTCCCCTCCCTTTCCCTCCAAATTACTCTATCCAAACAAGCTCTAAAAGTAAGCATTTCGCTCAAGATCTCTTACAGTAAATACAGAACTAAACAAGGGGCTGATAAATAGACCAATATGACTTAAAAATGATGGAAATGAAAACTACATCTCATTCAACGAACCAAAATCCGAATTGAAGTTCTTATGGGGCTAAAACAAAGTTAACTAATTTCCTTAACCCTCTAGTTGACAGCTAAATTAGGGTAGCAAATTAGAAGCAGCCACATTCAACCATTTGGCTAGGAAACAGGAGCATATAAAAGCTGGCTACCCCAAATATATCTTTAATTCATTATTAGAGAAGAGACCGGTACACTAGAACTACTGTGAAACTACTTTCATAAGTTCAATATGAGATAGAACTCAATGCAACATGTTTACGCATCATATTCATGGGTATACTCGCGTAACTACTAGCTAGGTATCACTTAACAAAATAATTTTAGAGCACCACACAAATGGGGAAGACAGTCAGTCCAAGGGAGACTATATAGAGACTGAGGTAAAACCACAGAACACAACCATGCCTTTGAAGCTATAACATAACCATTTGGGAATTGTCAGATCAGGAGACAACTCATTGATTTCATGATACTATACTAGAACATGACTCATTTCAATTTTCATTGCAGCCAAAGAATAACTAATTGTTGGTTTGGGGTATAATGGTTTGTTAATCTGCATGCGTTAATGATATCTTGAAGTAGCAATCTGTGGATGCAATTATCGACACAATTTACAATTCCCGGGTAGGCTAAGGTAGAATGGTGAATATGCTTATTATTGATAACATAGTAGGTATTTATAATACAATCTTGACTCGGAATAACCCTAACTCTAGACTCTAGAATCTTCCTAATTTATCCTCAATAATAAGCAAGGATTATTCACCATTCTACAGCTACTCAGCATGGGCATGAGCCTTTAAGGTACTGGAGAATTTCGTTATGGTCATAGCAGTTTAGTACAATGACTCTGCATGAGCAATCAGCATCTATAGTATTAACCAAACAACCAACAGTTGCCATGAAATTCTATACAACAACAACAACAACAACAACAACAACAACAAAGGAAAAAAAAAAAATTGTGCTCCGTGGCAAAGAGCAACAACACATATGTTTACCAAAATAGAACCCAACTGACCCATATCTATGACCTGTTATAAGGAGATGTTACCAAATGGTAATGATACCTTTACATTTGAATCTGACATGAAGTTTCACACTTCGATTAACGATTTGGCAGACTAATTTTCAAGATGAGGGAGGAGAACCTGATAAGAATCCAAATACTAGGTTTTGACAAAATAATAGATGTCTACTCTACTGTTAAATTCACAGGGTGATGGCTTGAACTTTGCCTGATGGTTTAAGAATCTACTCAAAGAATGAGGCCAGTCACAACCTATCAATTTAAGAAACTTTCTCAATACATTTTCGTGAGTAGATGCAATACATTTTCGTGAGCCAGTAAAATTTTCTCGAAATCCCCATTTATTAAGAAACTTGCCAATTAGCTCTCAAAAAAAAAAAAAAAAAAAAAAAAAAAAAACCTGCCAATTAGAGTTAAGTAACATTCTAGTCACCATCTGCTTGTGGATATCAATCGTCAAGAACGTTGTTACAGACTCTGGTAAATCCTTTACATCATCAACCACTGCAAGCCCCCTTAGAGAATATAATTTTACCAACAAGAAGTATTGGAGGAAATTACCAGACCCGTTTATACAGAGTATCCACTCTACTAGTTGTAGGAGGTTCTAAGGGGCACATCAATCTTCCAACCAACATGGATGGATTAGAAATCAACCATAGAAGATGCACAGGTTAAAGTAACTAACGATGAAGGCCTAAAAGGCCACAAACATTTCGTACATGATAGTTTGACTACGATGGAGCATACCAGCAAATGAACAATAAGATTGTGTTTAAGACTGAGGACTACACAAAGGAGGCTTACAATTTTTACTAATCTGTTGATGTCTTCCGGGTTTTCAACAGTGTTGAACTACAGGTATAAAACCTAACTATCTGTCATCAAACGAGTTCAAAGTTACGACATTATGCTGTAGAGAATAAATAAGTTTATGCTCTTTTTATCTCGAAGTTTGAGCTTCACGCAAGTTTCACAAGGAAATTTCTATTACAAATATGGTCTAGGCCTTTTTTCCTTAATGAGGAAGTAACACATTAGCACCGGACTAACATTGAAGAAAACAGGCCAGCTGCTGGTTTATTAATCTATTAATTAATAGAGAACACTCAAAAGATTCACTACTATTTCGATCACCACAGCTCAAGTTCTTCATTCGGAAACACTAATAGGAGTAGTTAATTACTAAATTCTTGAAAGCCTTCAAAATAAGAACTTGCAACTGGTTTTACAAAGGTAACAATTGTATGTTCAAGACATAATAAGCATTCTATCTTCCTCATGGAGGAGTCACCCAGACCAAACATAACCTTACTAGCTGTAGAAAACTCCTGCTAGCGAGACGCAAGCCTCAGTCAAATTGAGAAAATGTCTTGCATCTACTCACGAAAGTCAGAACAATAGTGAAGGTTTTAAGACTTGATCCAGTTCAAGAGTTTCATGAAAATGTTCAGGGTTAAGAAGATAAGAGGTTTGTTACTGTATTGACGTATTGTTCATAGTGTCCCAGCAGTGTAATGAACTAGTAAGCTCCGTATTTATCAATGTAACGAAGAAATAACAACATAAAGTCAATATGCTGAAGAAGATCAGCATGCACATAGGCACTAACACCATAATTATGAATAAGTTATTGGAGGAAGGCAGTAGGTACACCTATGTGTTGACCACTTGACCATACAGACAGAAGTAACGCATTAAGTTTAGTACTGTTTTCTGAGATCAGATCAATTATATCCTACCGCAATTCTTTAGTAATGTTTCAGCTTAGTAAGCACGCATATCGAACTCTCCCCTTGAAATTTACCCGGATCCCAGTATCCTTGTCCAAAATTTGAACAGCGTCCCCGTGTCTAAAATTTTCAACCTCAACGTATTCGATACCCATACCCAAGTCTGGGTAACATAGCCAAGTAGACAATGTAAATCAACTACTACTATTCAAGAGTCATGGTTGCCTCGAAGTGCAACGTCAGTAACAATGTTAACACTAGTCCGCTACTTCAGAAGCAAATGGTAGAAGCACAAAGTACAAAGAAACGGAAATTGCCAACGCTTACCCATGCACAGCGACATAAGTAACATAAAAAGACCACCATAAAGTAGGCAACTTAATCCAGAAGATTTTTGTAACAAAGGTAAAAGCATATAGTTCTGACCTTTTCAAGCAAGGACTTAATTTGAGCACGCAGCTTCAGCATTTCAGGTTGGCCTGGGACTATCTCCAGAGCATGATCTGCATCTTCCATGGCCTCTTTAAGCTTTCCAAGTTCTTTCCGAGCTAGTACTCGACGCCAGCATGATTTCAAGCAGTGGTTATCCAGTTTTAATGCCTCTGTGCAGTCACTTTCAGCTTCCCGATACCTTTTCAGATTCAGATATGAAGCTGCTCTATTTGAATATACAGCAGCTGTTGGTGAGCAGAAGATGGTTCTTGAATAGTATGTAATAGCCTCTTCAAATTTCTTTTTCTTGAAACATGTATCACCTCGTTCTTTTGCAGAGGCAGCATCTGCAGTAATCGTCCATCAGAATGATGCTTGCGCAAATTATTCAGCAAATTACTAAAAAGGGAAAATTCATGGTCCCTTTGTTCACCCAAAAGAGAAAAGGGAACCGCTCACAAATTTCAAAGAACACGAGAGATAATATAACATCGATCTGTTCACAGCAAATGGGAGATTTAATATGCTAGTAACTACGGAAAGTACTAACTAGCCATCCTCGTGTTCATATAAGAAAACTAAACTGCACAGAATCATCCCGTTTCTCTAGGCATTGTACACGAAAAACCGAATAGAAACACAACACAATCATAAGTAACAGTACTAAACTTCAATTGGAAGATACAATCAAGTAAACTACCTACAAACATAATCAACATTTAACAATGGATCAGCAAGTCAGAAACACAACACAATAGGAAACCATAAAGAGATATGCAAGGGAGAATGGTGACATACTCAATTGAGGGAGTGGACTCGAAAAAGACGGGATGACAAAGATGCTATAAAACACTCTGGAAACCGAGTTGATGAATTTACAACATAACTCCACCTTCTTAGTCTTAGGATTAATGAAATAAACATTATCATTAACCTGAAAGTAAACACTATCAGGTTCAAAGGGATGGAATATCCAAGGCTTTGGCAAAACAACAACACCCAATTTTTGCTCAACCCAAATAGACTCTTTATAAATTAAACTCCATTCCCCAGCTTCATAATCACTCAACCTCCACAACTTCAAATCACAATTACTCTCATTCTGAACAACCTCCATAAACTGCACAAACCCGGCCGAAACACCGATACACCTCAAACCTAAATCAAGTTCCTTATCGACGACCCCTCTCAAACACCCCTCAGGGAGAGAAATGTACCTGCATTTAGTCTTTCTCTTACCCACACTCCGAAAAGGATCAGCTTCCCAAACCATTATCCCAACAGAGAAATCAAACCAGTGAAGCCGCCTTCGGAACTCGAAACTCTCCCCATCAGGCCTCCAAGGCCGATCCTTAAGCATCACGTTACCAAAAGGGTCTTCTTTCTCCTCCCACTCCCCACCCTCGGAATCATAACACACCAAACACACTTTGTCACCTAGATAAAACGGTACAAACTTGACAACCATGAACCTATCAACACGCCCACTCACCGGGTCGACCCGAGTGGTGAGCCCGAGGCAGCCTCGGGTGGTAAGGTGCTCTGTCCCGGGGAGCCGGACCCATTCCCGGGTAATCGGGTTACCCACGAAGTAAGTCTCCTCTATGCCCAACATGGACCCCAAGATGAGGAACCCGTTGCTGGCGGCGACAACGGAGGGATAGATTTTGTCGCCCTCCTCAGGGACTTTGTTGGAGAACTTGGTGGTGACGCTTATGTGACTTACAAGTGGCGGTTCTAAGTGTCTGAACTTGGATAGACCAGGAAAACCCGGTTTAGGACGGACGTTGATAACCCGGTCTAGGATGACCCATGACGGAGAGTTCCGGGAAATGTAGGCGGAGGTGAAGGTGGGGCCGGAGATTATGGACTTCCACCGTTTCGAAACGGTCTTGAAACGGCAGACTGGTTTTGCGGGTAAACGGGTTAGGATTTCGGTTATGATTTTGTCGGGGAAAACGACCGGCGGCTGTGGGGCTTCGTCGGACATATTTTACTTAAAATGGGAAGTTTCTGATGGGTTTTTGAGTGGAAAAGACAGAGTGAAGAAGAAGAATGTTTGTGTCGGCTAATATTTTAGTGAGTATCTGATTTTCATAATCGAGAACATTCCGAGTACGTAGGGTTTTTTTCAGGTGGCTTTTGTGGAGTCTCGTACGGAGATTTTGGATGGGCATGGGTCGGGTCCGCTAAGACCCGAACCTGGACTGTAACAACCCTAAATTTTGATCGTCTCATAAATAGAAATAATTTAGAATTGTCACGCCACAATTGACTACCAAGTCAATCGCTAGGCAAGAAATTCGATTACAATAACTAAACGAGAAAGAAACTGCGAAAGACTTAAACATTGTCGGACTACAGTTTCAAAACGAAATCTCAAATTACATAATCCAAAAGAAATAAAGTTTCAACAAATGTTTGTAAATTCTCAATCATGCGACTCGACTCCTCAAGCAAGCATCCAAAGCATCAAGACCTGGCAACTACGCCATCGAGAATGACGTAGGCCCCAGAATATGGTAGGGAATAAACCAGAATAAGAACGGCAGCATACAGGCTGAGTAAGAAATCACAAGAATACAAGACAACAGAAGATACGCGCCTTGAGGCGCGTAGCTAACAAATAACAAGCGAACGTTATAGCAAAAGAAGAATGCGATAATCACCATATCGCCACAAGATCCAACAGTCTCGTTACATACGTTTAGTTAAGGCTGGGCTCCTACCCCACAGCCACCCCCACAATCTCGAACCAACGCGAGCTAGAGTACTATAAAACAGATCCTAACGACTTGAAGTGTGCACACCCCTCTCTAGAGGGCCAGGTAGGATGCGAAGCCTCTAAGAGGTAAGCCAATTAGGAGGCCGGTAGCTAATCCGACCCAAACTACATTGATCAGAGGTACAGAGGTGACCGATCCAGGTCGCGTCACCTTACTCTAGGTGGTAATCATCATCATACTTTTCTTTTCATCCGTTTTAGATACATTATTCAACGGTACATTATTTGATACATGATTATAAAGGCAAACGTCGGATCACATTCTCAAAACAAGAACATAAGCGAGAACAAAATTCAACAACAACAACAATAACCACTCGGCCGAGAAGCCGAGTGGCCGAACGGGAGGAAGCCGAGAGGCCGAGCAAGCAAAAGAGAGAGACCGAGAGGTCTTGTACGTTAGTGTAGGCTCAAAAGCGGTTATAAGCATTCAAATGAATAAGATTAATAGATAGACCAAAGTAGAAGTATGGAATCAAAGGATATGAAACGGGTAATCAACAAGACATGATATTATACAAGTTCAAGTGGTCGATCAACGTTCTTACCTTACAATGCTAATCCTTAATCATCCAATTATAAACTCAATCCACAATTTCCTGATCAAAAGATGTAACCATAAGTCTTACAACTCACAACTATCACTAATATGATAGATTCACAAAGGGACAATGGTAAAGAAACACGAATAACGTCTACCTCCGATATTGGATGACCACCAAATTTTAGTATGTTCTAGAAGGGTATATCAGAAACCTCTCCTCAAAATTTCGTCCACAAAATCCAAGCGGATCGACGGGAATCAACTTCACAATGAACAACGAATAACAATTAGGGTTTACTCACGAAAACCAATTTAACTTTTGATACAGAAGTCTAGGCCTTACCAATTTTGGATATGTTTTCAAACCTATGGTTAGGAACATCTCCACAAAATCTCGTCTTAAAATATCTTCTGAGTCGACGGTAATCATCAGAATATCGAGGAGGCGACACAGTTCTCGGGTAGATAGACACAGCTCTACTAAAACATCTCTGCAGTGAGCATCCCATGAAATCTTGGCACGATGTACATGTTGTTGGATTCGTATCGAAAGCATGTTCCAACGCCACCAACCAAGACTTAAGTAAAGGTCGTATGAGAAAGTTATGTGTGTTTGACGTTGACACAGTTGTGCTGAGATCTTATGCGGGTGGAGGCTACGAAAATGAGAGAGGGGGAGAGAAGGAGGCCGAATGGTTATGAAATAAAGCAAGGGTTTTCTTTATTATATGTATATATAGGTATGAGGGTAGACTCGTATTTGGGGTTTATTCGATTGGTGAGATGAGTGATCCATAAACCCGACCCAAACTCAATTATAGGAACTCATTTTATCTTCCAATAATCGATTTAAAAAGTAACACCCTTATTAAATAATTATCCAAAAATACAGGGTGTTACACGGACCCGTAGAAATTTGTGTAGACCCGGACCCGTCGGGTTTGAGTCGGGTCCGGGTCTCGTGCGGATCCCTGAAACAAATGGTATAACGCTCCCGACGAATAATATTTTGTAGTTAAGAATTTTATTTGCTCGATAATCGGCCACATACAATAAGCAAAAAGAAATTAGCATATGTTCACATCTAAAATATATGAAAGACAATTGGATCAACACAAGAGAGGTGATGACCTTAGATCTTTGTAGATGAAATAAGGACTCGGGGAGTAGGAATACACTAGTTTATTGGCCCGTGCAAAATTGCACGGGTTGTTATATGAACTTGGTTATAACTCTATTTATTACCCATAATTAATGCAAAATAGTAGGACTGTAAAAAACTTAAACGACCAAATGTGACCCGTTGTTCAAGGTTAATATCCCATTTTTATCCTAATCAAGTTCTGGCCATTGATAACTCGAACCCGTTTTGACCGATATTCTTTTAGGCTAAACTTGGGATGGCCCGTTGTCAGTTTTTCTGTAATTAAGACGAAAAGAAACGTGTTTGATTTGGTATCAACTTAGAGAAGTTATGTTTTATTCAGCAAAAAAAAAAACATAAATATAACGAATTTATTTCAATACTTTATGTTTATGTACGAATTACAATTTATGACCCGTGACAAGCTATTTTCGGGTCCCGTTTTTGTGAACTGTATTTCATGTTGACCCCGACTACTATTTAACACACTTTTTTTTAACTTTGACCCCACCCGTTGACATGAAACAAACCCAAGATGTGTTACTTCCTAATATATTGCGGTTATATATATTACTTCCTAAATTATCTCCAAAAATAAAATGATTTGATATGATTCAGATTATCTCGTCCAAAATTGTTTGCGGAATTATCTCCTAAAATCGTAAACCCTTTATATATAACTTTGTCAATAAAAGTATCAAAACAATCAGTTGCCCTAGTGGTTGAAGTGTTAAAATTGTAACTTTAAGGTTACAGGTTCAAATCTGGGGTGGCTAATGGTTAAATTAATATGTAAAACCCATGCGTGACATGCTAGGCTAGGAAGAGTCGCAAATTTTAGATAGAACTTTTAGAAGTTTTCATTTTTTTAAAACTTAGGCGGGTCTGGGTCGGGTCTGGTCGGGTCCTAATTTTTAAGACCCAAACCCGACCCGGGCGGGTCGGGTCCAACGGGTCTGGGTCGGGTCCTAGGTCTATGCCCATCCCTACTCAGGAGTCAGGACTACCATAAAAACGAAACAAACTAAATTGTAAGACGATATAGGGGCATGGAGCTAAGGGCAATCCAAACTAAGGTCCCGTTTGGTTCAAATAGTGGTATCAGGTTGGAATAAGGAATCTGCTTAAGAAGGTATCGGGTTGGAACCTCATTCCTAAAGTCTTGTGTTTTCAACTATAACTTATAACGAGCTTTTGTCCTCATGAATTCACTGAACTGTTAAAATTCTATTATTACCGATGCGTATTCTCAACTCTCGATCGCTATCAGTTTAATCTTTTTAATTCCACATGACGTCGAAAACACTAATGATCTCTTTTGAACTCGCTTCAACAATCTCTACCTCAACGACCTTCGTTTCTTCTCTATTCTTCCCTTTTTCTCCAGTCTTCTTTCCCCCATTGCACAACCACCACCAAAACTACCCCATACTCACCTCGTCTATGAATCACCCCAACTCTTAAAACTCGTCCTGGCCTCCTTCCCCAAATCCGTCACTTTAACCCTCGTGCGTCACAACCTTGTTCAACTTTTATAGATCTACAAATTTTGACCGATATTTGGTAATCTAAAAAAAATAGAGGCCTTAATTAGCTACTTTGTCAAAGACGGTTATGAAGTAAGAGAAATATGTGATGAGGGAAACTGTACTTGTTTAATGTTAATGTTTACTTTTTTAATATGTTGTTATCGATGAAAATTATCTTCTTTCAACACTAAAATAAGCACTTTTAAAAAGTAACAACTACTATTATATTTGCTCTGATTTGAAAGTCGTTCCATTTTATTTTCGAATTCGATATCTAATTTAAACTCCCACTCGATAAAGAGGAAAAACAAAACTTTACATTTTCTATAGAATACTAAATTGTTGTTTGAGTTTGATACCTACCTATTGATATTATTGTGCAGATGTTATACGAAGGTTTAATTTTATTAACCTGGTTCTCTATATGAAGTTGTCATTCAATATTGAAAATTTGCAACACAAAAACTTTAAATTAAATTTCACTTTTCAATTTAAAAAAAACATAATTATGAATTATGTGCACCCAAATTTATAGCAAAAATTGAGTACACTTCAATCAATTTATAGTTGATGCCTGGTTTAATTTACAATACTGAAATTTTAAAACTTATCAATTGAAAATCGTACATATAAGTAACCAAATTGATCAAATTCCATTATAATAGTTCTAGTACAAAATAACCATGATTTGAATGATGGTTACATAAAATTAATATGACCTAAGCTCATTCTATATTGTAATATAGAAGAATCCGTTATTTGCCTTTTTTTTTCCTACCAAAATTTTCATTATTTTGAGAACTTGAACAATTATGTGAAATAATGTAGATTTTTGTATGCTAAATCAAGTAAAAGACAAAGGTATATATAGTATGTCAAACTAACATGTTACGGTAGAATTAGTAGACCAACGGTCAAAAGTCGCTATATTAATTAGCGTCATTAAGAAAAACTTTCAAACTAACTATAAAATCAATAAAAAAAGGTGAATAAAAAAGACAAAATATTTGTTATAAATGATTAAAATAATAAGGTGATTAATGTATGTAAATTATTTATCATATATAATATATTTTATTTTCGTTTTATTTTATTTTAATGTAATGTTATTTTATTGCGACCCGTAGGACTGCGACATGACTTTTGTAGATGACAATTGTGTGAAATCAAGCATATCATGCCATGTGGATTATTAATGTTAGCCTATTAATATTATTATGTAGATAGATAGATAACATTGACCTCAAAATAAAATTTATAAACAACATTTTGCTTCATGAATTACTAATTAAGGAATCTTGGAAAAATCTCGGTCTCTTGACAATTCACAACAATACAGTTTTGTTCAACCTTCGTCACCTTCCACCCCAATTTGCCTTAATTCTTTTAATCATGCATGTCCGGTGCCTCATCCCTAGCTAGTTAGAAATCCATGGCTACTCAGAAGATTCCTCAACCTTTGTGAACTGAGTATGTCCAATCTCGTACCTAGCTTTTTCTCTCTCCAATAAGCTATGATTTCTGGCGGTAAGAGACTTGAAAGTAATGTGTGAAATGTGTGATTGTGGTGCTCATCAGTCATCTTCTTCATTCTTCACGACTTCAAATTAAAGAATCGAAGGTAGCAACCATAGTTCTTGGACGCATAATGGGCTCGGCCCATTATTTAGGCAAGATTAAGTTCTATCCGGCCCACACATTGAGCCCCATCAATAGCCCCAAACCAAATTGAAGCATCGTCTGTTTGGTTTCCCAAGTCTCGAGTGATCCATCTTGGCGGGAGAATTTATAAACGGTTGCCAACCGCCTTTGCCAAGTGTTGGTGGGATGACAGGTTTGGAATTACTTCCCCCACTCTCTCCGACTGTTGGTTTTCCGTCCTTATAAGTAGGCAAAATGGTTGAGGGTAAATAGTTGGTTTCATTTTCCACAAACTTTCCCTTTCCCCTTTCTTTCCATCACGAGAGAGAGAGTTTGTAAGGTGCAGTTCCGTCTATTTCTCCGTCATTCTTGATCTTTTATTGCGGCTGCCCTCATGTTCGTGGTAGCGATTCACCTACGATCTTTCTTCATTGCATCAAGTAAGTTCTCCATCCTCTCTTCATATATCTTTGGTGTTGACCATGTCTCAAGGGTTCGACTCCCAAAATGACCCTGTTAAATCCCTTACCCAATCCGAACCAGAGGGGACACCCCCGTCTAAATCTGAGTCGGTTTTTGGGTATGCTGATGACTTGGATGATCGTTCCCTTGGTGAAAGGATTCCGAAGGTTACTTCACCGTCGTGGCGGAGACAGTTTAATACCCGTAAGTGTGCCCTTAGGACCAAGAGCAAGGGCAAACCAACTTACTACGAGATTGGTAGCAGCGAGAGTTCCGGGAAAAGGAATGAGGATGACGCCATAACAATAGGAGCCCCTAACGATGTCCCTTCTTCAGCGTTGGTGACGATCGACACCACACCAGTCTCCTGTCGCCCTCCAAAGGGATCCATGGATCTGCCTTTGGCTAATCTCATCATGGTGTTGTCAACCAAAGAGGAGCATTTCTTTCATAATTTGATGTCCATAGTGCCAGACCCGTCGTGGAGGGAGGATATGATCCGCCTCCGTGCCACGAAAGCTTCCAACCGGTTGTATGAGATAAGAGAAAGGTACCCTTTCATCTTACCCGACCCAGGAGACATGGTTGCTTATCCTTCGAGAGGGTGTACTGCGGTATATCTTCATGATTTGGAGTGGGGGCTTCGTTTCCCTTTACATCCTTTTGTCACGGAGGTTATGGAGCGTTTTAAGGGGGATATTTGTCAGGTTACTCTTATGGCTATCCGAACCATCTTTTCTTTCACTTGGGTGTGCATCTTCAAAGGATTTCCCTAACGCTTAACCTTTTCCACCACCTCTACTCGTTCCAGAAGAACGGAGGTCCTACCACCGGTTGGTACTCCCTTTTCATTCGGCATGGTAAATCCACTATGCACCCTCGGTTGGAGGGCCTTCGGAACTGGAAGGATTGCTTTCTATGGTTTCATGTTCCAGACTCATACCCTTTGTCCCGTCATTTGGTGCCGAAGGTGAGCCCCATTCTTGTTACTGCAAATGAAAAGAGTTCGCAAGTTGGTGCTCGGTTGGTCGACTTGTCTCATCAAGAACAGAGGGGTTTTGAGTTCTTCGACACTCATGGATCGGGAAAATATTCGGGTCCCAAAACTTGGTTGCCTCATTTTGACGTCATTTCTTCTCCTGACATGTTGGCTGCCGAAGGGCTTGTTCTGGCCGTGGGTTCAGGTACATAGGCGGGAACGCCTTCTTTTTTTTTTCTTTTTGCTTGTGTTGCTCAATTGTCCTCAATTTTTAAACTTCATCTCTCTTGGCTGATTTCACATTACCCGAAGCAATTGGAGTGGAGTAAGACCATCTTACGCAAGTTGAATTTGAATCCAGACCGTTCCCCTATATATGGTGTGACAACATCGATACATTTCAAACATTTACCAATTATCAGGTGTTTTCTTATTATAAAAATATGGTTTTAAGGTGTCCAATTTAATTTGGGTATCTCACTATAGTCAGTCACTAGCATGAGCATAGGGAGTGGTGTCGGCTTATACAAATGGAAGTTTGAAGGGTTTTCGTAGAAAACTCAAAAGTAATATTGTATTCAATAGAGTGTGTTAATCAATAGGAATCACAGAATACTTGTAACACTACGGAATATGGAAAGTGGATTATGGAGTTGGTTTGTCCCACATTGGGAAAATAAGGCTCTTATGATCAGTTTATAATAGATTCCTATCATAATACTACCAACAAGGTCTTCACCTTTTAGAGCCCACGAGAGGATTTACGGGTCTAGGAGGTGACTACCCATCTTATTGGGTTGTGTTGCGACGGACGGTGGTTCGGGCTTTTACAGATGGTATCAAAGCAACCCTGCGACCGCGTGTTGAGTGCTGGGGTTAGGCCCAAACCAGCCGTCTAACGGGGGAGATCTTGGACCTGTGTTGATGTTAGTATGGAATGGCCGAGGCGCGACGGGGACGTCGCGTTCTCTAAGTGGGGGAGTTTGTAACACTACGGAATATGGAAAGTGGATTATGGAGTTGGTTTGTCCCACATTGGGAAAATAAGGCTCTTATGATCAGTTTATAATAGATTTCTACCATCATACTACCAACAAGGCCTTCACCTTTTAGAGCCCACGAGAGGATTTACGGGCCTAGGAGGTGACTACCCATCTTATTGGGTTGTGTTGCGACGGACGGTGGATCGGGCTGTTACAGTACTGCTTCAACAAATCGTCAACTCATTTGAAGGGTTAGTGTAGACCATCCTTTCAAGTCCCACCCGACTAATTAGGGTCTCTTTGCTTAGCATGATGCACCACTAGTACATAAAAGACCTATTGCAACGCCCCAAAAACTATTGCATTAGGCCTAAACACCGTTTCAATATATAGCTAATGCAACACTTTGGAGGGGTTGCACTTGCGGCCGTGACCTTAGGCCTATTGTAACACAATTTTGAGCCTAATGCAACAGTTTTATGGCTCAAATTAGAACCGTTGCATCAGCTTCATAATAGTGTTGCCTTATGTACCCAAAGACAACAATGCTAATGCAACACTTTGTACACAAATGAAATGGTTCTTTTTATCTAATGCAACGTTTTTGCTATACAGTTGTATTTGGGTATTTACAGCGAAATAAAAATTGATAATAATAATAATAGTAATGTAATAATAATAATTAGGCTATGTGAGATTCGAATTCACGCCTTTGTGCAAGGTTGCACAAAGCAAGCTCTAACATTAAGCTAATGGCCTTTTAAAATTATTAAACCCATTAGAAAAACAAAAGTTAACACAATATAACAGTTTTCATTTCCATCTATCCCATCATAACTTCGAAAAACAAGTTCCATCTTGGACCTTAATCATCTAAGCTACTCCTACTTCAACTTAAAAATGATTCCCATGTTTCACAGCTTTGTCTAGTAAAAGATATGTTAAAGAGTATTTAGGGGTCAATCATGTTAATCTCAAACAAAAAAAGCTCTTAAAATGATTCAATATTACAGTGCTACACAACTTGGTCTAATCAAATTAATGAGACAAATAAGGGAAACTGGTCTTATAAAGCAAAAGAGAAAGTGGCAAAGGTTGGAACAAAAAAAGCAGACAAGTATACAAGATAACTTCTCAACACTCAAATTAAACCAACCAACCACTCCATATTTTTCACATGCCTTGTACTTCACTTGCATTGCAAATTAAAAACAAATCTTCGTCACGACATATGACAAGGTACACAAAGAGGCAAATAATTGAACAAATCCCTAAAGGAACGCTATGGTCGCACAAAGGAACCAGACTGATATGTGTAAGTATCAGCACTACACCCTGCATGCTTATGTGCTTCTCAACTCTTCCCAAATTAATCGAAATGCAAAATGCTAGAGGTGCTTCTCAACTCTTCCCAAATTTAACCTTCTCATTAAACTGAAGTGAACTAATGAAAAGGTCAACCCCCCCTAGAGGAACATGTGAGCGCCAAGTTTCAATGCTCAAACTCCTACAATATCTAAGCTACAAGCGTCAATACAACAAATACAATAAACAAAAAAGAATAAGATGTCATCACTTTATCAACTCAAACATGCAAAAAAAAATTGGCTGACGAACTCATCCGACAATAAGAAAATCGAAAAAAGCAAACATTGAAGGTTCAAATTAATGATAGACAATACATTCGTCTATTCTACAAAATTTGTCACTAAGGCATGTTACTTAGAACTACATGTTAAATGGAGACAAACAAATAGCAAAGTGACTCGCAATACATCCAAATACACAAACTAGTTAAATTTCAATAATTCAAACGATCAGTGGAGTCACCTAAGAAAAATCAACAGGAAAATGGACCACACACAATCTCGTTTTGCAATGAGAAAGTCCACGGAGGGCCTGGCCCCTCAAGACGTCAACTAATGCGCGGTTGGTACATAAGATGTGGTGGTGGTGGTGGTGGTTGTGGTGGGAAGATGGTGGTGGTTGTGGTGGGAAGATGGTGGTGGTGGTAGGAGGAACTGAGGTGGTGAGTGGAGGATAGTATTAGGGAGATAAAGGAGTGAGAAATGGGGGAATCGAAGTGAGACATAGTTCTGTTGTTTTGGGCTATTAACTAGAAAAACAATTTCAAAATATTTAACTGCACTATGGGTCTGTTTGGCCAAACTCCAACTTCTGCAGAACTACTTCTGAGAAACAGTTTCTGGAGGAGAAGCTCCAAATACTTCTGAAGAACAAATTTACACTAGAAGTGCTTCTCAGAAACCAGAAACAGTTTCTCAGTTTTGGGTGTTTGGCCAGTTTTCAGTTTCTAGGACCCAAAAACAATTCAGAAACACTTAAGAAGCTTGGCCAAACACACCCTATATCTACCTATACTAAAGCAAGGTTATGTGTCGGTTTGTTGGTATCAACAGTTTAAAGTTCAAACTAAAGGTCACTTCTTTTTGTAGTTGGTCAGTCTTAATTGATGTCGTTACTAGTTTAAAATTAGCGATAAAGGTTTTGTAATCACACAACGAATTGGTGATAATAGAGGTGTCACGAGATGTAGAGGACAAATCAGTGAAATTATGAAAACATTGAATGATGAAAACTGAAGGCGATGACAGTAATGAATTATGTAGTGTACAATGAGGAGGAAAATCAACATATATTAAGTAGTTAGATTGTTGCCCTCTCATTAATGCCAAACGCAACCTAGAAGAATAAATATCAAAATGGATTTTCTTATTACAAGAAAAAAAAAAGATTTTTATACAATTTAAATATTGCAATGCAATATCTAACCTTGGTAAAATAGTATTTCCTTATGACAGATCGAATCATCGATTTTATATTGGTAAGTTTTAGGCACTAACCTATCTTTACCACCTTTTAAAATTACCCCACTATTTAAAGTATCATATATTAGAATCATCGATTGTAATGCACACTCTTATATTGTAACTTGTAAGTTACCATTGATTTTTACCTAGGGCTGCAAAATTGGAGTTCGAATTGGTTTTGATACTTGTTGGGACAAATTTTACTCGGGTCCCAAACGTTATAGGAGACCGATCCGCAACTCGCCTTTTCCTCGCTCTTGTACCTACAAAATGTACTACGGGACCCGGGGGGTATCCCCCCGGGGCGGAGCCTCCGACGCCCTAGTCAGGGGGGCTGAAAACCCCAAGATGAGAGTGCTAGAAATATATAAAAAGTATTTAAGAGAGAAAGTTTAAAGGGGCCGACTCTTAGAGTCTTTATGATGTAAATATCTTTGGAAATGATGATGAATCAATATCTTCCACAAAACTGTTCATCTTCTATGTATGATAGGAGTGTTTATAGTGATATTCTTTGTAGGGTGCATGTGTAAGAAGAGACCCCACTGCCACATGTAGGGTTGATATTCCTCCCTTGGAGAAGGGGTAACTCTTATTAAGGGTGTATATTTGTTCTTCTTAAGAGTTTTACTCCTTTTTTGGGGTTTGGGCTTTTCTTTTCCACTTGCACATAGGGTTAATAAATTCTTACTTTGTAGCCCACTAGTATTTTTGGCCACAACAATACTTATCTACAGTTGCATAATCTATCTATACATCTATACTATACCTTTAATTGTCTAACTATCCCGCCCACGTGTCGAAATTCTATCGTAGTTTGGGGGAAAAAAAAGTCACATGTCATAGTTTCATCAGGGGGTTTAATACTGCGGGGGAAATTTAATCTTGACGTTATGAATCATTTCACCTTCCTATACAATAATCTTATTAAATTTTCTTAAATTAATCATTTAATCACACCATTATTCATCTTAATAACGACATTACGCATGATGTCTTTTGACTTTTCGTTTCCTAATAGTGTCGGTTACATCTACGTGGAATTAGTATATATACGATAGGCTATTGTTTGATTTTGGTGTGGAAAATAATATCATTTCCTACACATACATTAAGTTTATCAAAGAGAGAGTTTTAACTAGATAGAAAGATATACTCCCTCCATTTCATCAGAATCTTTGCATTATATGTATTCATTGTAGTTCGACTCTCTAAAATTTAAGTTTTACCATCAAAATATGATGGTATGTTGTAAATCGATATTGTAATATTGTAATTCCAAATAGTTATATTGTACCCTACAATGAGATGAGAAGTGATTTTTTTTTTGTTCACGATATCATATTGAATTGGTCATTTTTATTTTTCAATATCATGATTGACAATTCATTTTCATTTAAGTTATACCTTACATGTTCTAACAACTCTACAAACAAACCCGTGATTTCACGGGACCAAAATCTAGTATACTTTAATTGTCTAACATCACAGATGACGTGGCAAAGCATTAGAAAGTGTAGAAAAAAAATAGCCACCTTAGCGCTTAGGTGTCAGCTCCAAATTGCATCCTACTTTATTCTTATCCCCATCGGTTTCTATGAAAGTCATAAATTTGAAACAAATCTTTCGCCTTCCCCCTAAGATGATTTATATGCATTGAAATCTATGGTTAGTTGGAAGATCTATTATTCAATAACGACATTAAACATGGTGTCTCTTGACTACTGGGTTGCCAATTGTGTCGGTTACATCTTATATCAAGATACTATATATAGCATGGTTTTTTGCTAGGTTTTGGTAAGAAATACAAATTATCATCATTTCATGCACATACAACGAATAGATCAAATAGTGAAAAGAAGATAGGAGAATAGATGTATGAAGAGTAGTTTGTGGTTTTCCCATAGAATAGTTTAAATAAGCATTGTAGTAACACTTTCTTAACTGTGTTTTACTCCCTTATTATAAGTTGGTACCAATTGTAGTTATAATTTGATATGACAGTATTGTATTTGAACTACTACAGTTGAATACGATAGTCATATTGACTATGTGTATGTTTTACGTTTAATTGTCAAGCTTTTTTTACTTCTAACTGTTATTGTTTTCAAGGTTCGATCAGTATTGCAAAAACATTAAACACATCAATTGCATATCCATTGATAATGTTCTCAAAAATTGATTTGACACATGTATTCAAAAATATACATTTTCACGTTAAGCAAATGTTTGTTTATAACTTTTTTTAAATGGAACTAGGATTGTGTTTTTTTCCTCATATTGATGTGCATGAATTATAAACATTTGTTATTTGAAAATAGTGGGTGGTTAGATTTGCATTGATTTTAGTTTCGAAAAGAATATCAAATATTCCATATGATACGAAGATCAAATTTCTCGTCGCAAAAAGTAATATATTACGACGGAAATCAGTTGCTCGTCGTAGATAATATATCAGCTATGGCGAGTTTTAATTCTCGTCGTAGATAATAGATCAATTACGACGAGAATCTAATTTTCGTCGAAGATAATAGATTAGCTACGATGAGAATCTATTTCTCGTTGTAGATAATCAAGTCATTTACGATGGTACCCGATCCTCGTTGCAAAAAAAAAGAAAAACATAAAAGAACTAAAATTAGAATTAAGATATAGTGAAAAATATTCGAAATTTATCAATTTGTAATGCAACTCAGGTGCATTAATTATAAAAGTTTTCATTTCATCTGTTGAACTCTTTGAACCACTATAAAATAGTCGTTGTGTGATAACAAGTTTGAAAAAAAAAAATGACATCAACAAGCTTAAGGTTAAAATGATCGTGCAATTTTAATGAGGGTTCTAAGATATTTAAGGGCTCATATGAGTGTTTAAAGGAATTGATAGTGCTTATCATACCAACAAAGTTGACTATCAAAGTAGGGAAATCATGTGCTAAGAACTCCACAGTTAAGCGTGCTCAATGGGGAGTAGTCTTAGGATGGGTGACCTTCTGGGAAGTTTTCCAAGTTACGCATGAGTGCAATCAAATTGCGCAGAACGAACTACTCCCGGTCCATGTGAGGGAAAGAAATATATTAAATTGTGCTATTATGTGTTGTCGGGAAAATGAATTACGACGAGAAAATGTCGTCGCAAAAGATCATTTACGACGAGAAAAACAGCTCGTCACAAAAAGACATATTACAACGAGGTATAGTAAACTCGTCGCAAAGTATTTTGCTGATTCGCGACGAGTTTGCTCCGTCGCAAATCAACATGTTTCTTGTAGTGAGAGTCACAAGCAAGGTTTGATACACAAATGGCGCAATTTATGGGTACAATACAGAATATGCAGCAGCATACCCCACATAGCAACGAGAACATTGAGAATCAGGGTTGGGGATATGCAACTGGAATTTTCAACATCACCACAAACCTTGGGTATGTACCTAAACTTGAGTTTCCTAAGTTTGAAGGTAACTGCAAGTTAGGAAGTGTAACAAATATTTTACTTTGTGCATGGTAGATGACAGTAGGGGGTTAAGATGGCTTGTTGTGAGGCTGGAGTTAGGGCAAATCATTATCTTGCCGTGAATAAAAATGCTTCTTGGATTGATTTTCCGATAGCTTTGCCATCAAGATTCAGGGTTGACAGCATCAATGATGGAAATGTTGCAGGTATACCAAGCCAGCTTACAAGTATTATTCTTGTAGAAAAACCTCCATTAATGCCCACCCTTGTACCTCTAATGACAGTAGTCAATAATTTTGTTGTACCTTTACAAAAACAACCGACCTGTTACTCTTGAAAATTTACAAGAAATCCCACCAAAAAACCCCATCTCTATCCCGGGAGTTTCACCGGATAATATGCCCACAAGGATTGTTGAACCTCTGGAAGAAATCCCATCAAAACAGCTAAATGTATTCAATTTTGACATTAAACGAGCAACCAGACCAAAATAAGTTGTGGAAGCTCTCGACAATATAATGTTTTGCTTAGGAAGGTCAGGAAGAATCAATCTTAATGGAGGTTATGGGATCAACAGGGTGCAAAAAGAAAATGTTGCTCAAATAGTTGATCAAAGAACCTCCACGCATGCCAGGAGACACAAGGGTTGAAAAAGAAGCTACAAGTTTCTGCACTTATGGTGATCAGTCCTCTGATTACATTGAAGAAAGTTTGGTTGTTCAAGAAAGAAGCATTACTAGCATTGTCGTGTCTGTTTACCACGGGTACCAAATTCTGTGTTATGCGAGGCCAAGGAAGAAGTTTTATCTTGGAGTTAAATTTGTATTAAGACTTGAGATCAAGTCTTCTCCTAAGGAGGGTGGGATGTTACAGGAACTCGGAAATGAGTCAAGATACAGGGGCAAGGAGCTGAGGGCAATCCAAACTAATGATCATGGATTCAATTGAAAAGAAGGGTGAAAGTTAGTTAGGAAAAGTTAGTTACAAGCAGTTAGTTTTGAGAATTCTGTTAGAAAGTTTGTTACAAGAATTTCGGGTATAAATACCTCTAGGTGTAATCAGATCATTTTACGCAAAATGAAATAACAATTCTGTCTCTAATGCTCATGTTCTTTTTCTTTCACTCTTCGTTCTATCTTCTTCTTTACACTTTACCACCATTGTTATCTTAGGTTGAGCTTTGCTCCCTATCTCATTCTTCTTTCTATCTTCTTTATACTTCTTCACCATTGTTTTTTTTTTTTTTTGTTGAAAAGTAAGAATTTTATAACAAATGAAAGAATTACAAACTTAAAAGGGGTATACCCCAGTAATTGTTCAACAAAAACAAGCCAGATTAAGACTCATACAAAAATCACCTAAGCGTACTAAGGCTCATAATAAATCAATGCTTTCCAGCCATAATCTATCCTTACTTGACAAGTTTTCCACTATATTTCTTAGTCGACTTTTCATTTCCTTCCATATCAACTGAATCATGTAGTCAGGAACCCATAGGACCTGCTCATGCCAACTTTTGTTCCTCATAAACCATACATAATAGACCAGGTTGCAAACAAGTGCCCCAATAACTTGCTTCTTGATCCTGGAATCAAATGTTTTCGCCAAGCCCCAGAGAATAGCACTAGTCTCAGGAATCAAAACACCAATCTTGCTTCTTAGTTTCTCTAGGCATTTCAGGCTATACTGACACATGAAGAATAGGTGGTCATGTGTCTCAATTCCTGCTCCATATAGCTCACAAACATCATACAAGCAGATGCCTAGTGCCTTGAGTTTTATGCTAATTCTATGCTAGATTACAGTGGATTATTCTCTAGTGTAATAGACGACTAGATGAAGAACAATGATGATTGAGAAAAGACAGTTTCCTGACCAACATAAGATGGTAAAAAAGGCCAACAAGTCCTTGAAATAACATAAGAAACACATCTAAAGATTATTTCATTCTGATGAGACCAAAGAGCGGGAAAGTGGTAAATGATTTGCACCAAAATGCTCTTGTGAGGAACCAATACGAAAATGACTTGGAGGAGGAGAGATTGACCATGAGAACTTGGGTAAAAGGATGAGCAAACCAGGTTGAACTAATGGCAAGGAACGAGCAGAAGAGATGTGTTGTAAGTGCTCATTTGTATACTCCACATGTGAGTGTCTCACATTGCAAATGAGAATAGCAATTCTCTACATTATAAAGCAAGGAGTTAGTTTTCCTATTACCAATTGGTTTTAGGATGTAAATCCAAAAGGATTGGGTTTATAAAGTGAGCTTTCTCTCTCCTCCTTTGGGTGTGGCCAAGCCCTTTTAGACTATCCACTTTGGTGTCCTTCTTTGCCTTACAGCAAACAAACAAAAATAATTTTTTAAATACTTTGCCTTACCTCTATGTCTTAGAAAGCCTCATTGGTGCCCTTGCTCACCCCAAGGGCATAAACACTAAATATTTACTTCTTTTTGTTTTATTTCATTATAGAGAAATAGAAAAATTGAAACGTGCACCAAAGTATATCAAACGTGGTCTCAATTTATAAACAATTAAAAACTATAATTGTTGGTGTAAATTTTGTATTTTATTAAAAATTTTATCATACAAAATAGTTGTTGCAAATAGAAAAAAAAAACATGTCTTATTTATTTCTCAACCCTTTTATTGACTTTGCCCCAAGGTAAGCTTAAAGGCAAAGTGAGGCAAACTTTGCCCTCTCTCCTCTCCCTTTTCCCCAACTAAATTTTTTTTCTTTATTTTTCCCCACTTTTTCTTTTGCTTTTCCCCTCTTTGCCCTACCCATTGTGGGTAGTCTTATGGTTTTCACAAGATGCACATACGATTCAAGGTGAAAGCCGCATAGAGTGTAGTTGGGGGCCGGGAGATCAGACAATCTTTACTTTGTAAGGAGTGGGTAGTAGAAAGAATGACATGCATAAATGAACTTCCAAAGAAACAATTTGGTTTTTGGTCTACTACGACGGTGTTAGAGGTGTGTCCAAGTAGAGGACGGCAATGCAATGCAATGCAAAAAAAAAAACCTACTGCTCAAAGAGTGTTGCAAGTTTCGATCGATACATAGCTCCAAGGGTCTCACATACTTGCATGAAATTTGTTGCACTCGCTGACACTTTTAGCATTCAAATCATGTCATTAGAATGCACATTCTCCTCATGTTTATACTAAAATACCATGTTATCAAAGAATAATTAGAATTCTCCACAAACTCCACCTTGGTTGAATACCAACCTGTGCAACCAAGAGCAAAGAATTTTGCACTGAAACAGAGGATTTTATAATCGTGTCAGTGCGGAACTAGATTGCAGACATATCGAAACTCATGGAGCTAAAACAGGTCCTATTGGATAACTATCATTCTCAACTTCAATCACCATATGAATTTGAGCAGGGCCAGCTAATTGCCCGTGTGAGCGGTGCACTCTCACATGGACTTCTAATCCCAGGGGCCCCAAATAACTACTATTGTGTGTTGTATAAATCATTATAGAAAAACTGCCCTGGTGGTTCGTAGTTCAAACCTTGTAGTCGGCTGCTCAGGTTCGAACCTTGGGATATGCTTTTTTCCCTTCAAATTTTTCCAGTGGGCCACTGGCTAGCATGTAATTTCTGGCCTGCACTTCACCATACCCTTCATTATGGGCCCTTCGTTGTATTTACTTAGTTATTTTTTATTTGAATGAATATTTACTTTATTATTATTGATCTTAAATGTAACATTAGTTTTTCGGAAAATTGTTATAATACTCCGTAGTATTTTCAGTTTGAATGGAATCTATTTCTAAAACTTATCGTTCAAGGATTACAATTGACTATTAAGATAAAAATCACATGTTCGGAAATTTCGTGTTCGTCCACAAGCGCTTTAAGGCCCAATATCAAAAGTCCCGCACATGGCCCCCGAAATCTGCAAACCGGCCTTGATTTTAAGTTTTCTCAGAACTGGTGTCTGAGCAAGGATGTATGAAAACTACGGGCATGTTTGGTATCATTTCCAGTTTTGAGTTTTTTTTTTCTTTAAAGCCAAAGCCCTGTTTCGGAATAAAAAAAAAAGTGGTATTTAGTTTTCAGTTGTCAATTTTCATTCTATATATGATTATCATAAAAACAAACAATTTAATGTTAGCTTGTAACTTATTTGACTAAATTTTTTTATGCAAAAAAAAAAAGTGTTAATTCACGTGTACCCTCGTGTTTTTCCAAATTGCATGTGGTACCCCATGTTTTGCATTTTTTGTGCCAAAGATTTAACTATTTGTTCATGGTACCCTAAACTTTAGCGCTCCCTTTAACGCCATTAACCTTAAAAAAAACAAAAAATTTAGCCATCCGATTTCTCGAAATGGACGACGAGGGAGCTGTTGTTTAGGTCCGAATAGTTTTGGTTGTCGGGTCCTAGTTGTGCTTAGGTGATTAGGGAAGCGTGGGAATGAGCGAGAGGAGTATCTATTTTGCATAGAGTGTCAGCTTTTGCTGACAGTCTTACCAGCAGGGCGGCGCGGGTCTTTGGTGATCTGAAGAAGGAGTTGCAGACTAAGGAAAAAGAGTTGGGTCGGTGGCAGAGACTATGTACTTCTGCTGATGTTCAGCAACGATGTGAGGAGCTGGCTGCCGAGTTAAAAACCATTCGGAGACAGATTGAGTCCTACTTGTATACGAGATCATGAAGTGTGAGCTCCGAGATGGCGACTAGAATACATGCTTTTTTCACCATAAAGCGAGTCAGCGGAAGAAGCGGAATATGGTGAAAGGAATGGAGAACCAGAATGGAGAGTGGTGCACTTCGGGGGATCAGGTGCAGAGGATCATTAAGAATTATTTTCAAGAGTTGTTCTCGTCGAGTTGTCCCGATGATATAGACCAAGCCCTGGTTGGTGTGGAGAGGGTTATCTCGGATGAAATGAACGCGTGTTTTGATGTCTTGCCTACTGTTGGTTCCACGGATGGTCTCTATAGCGGCGGACGCGCGAGTCATGCGATGATTGCACTAGGATAGGAGTCGCCACCAAAAAATTGTGGGGTATTTGGAAACCTTGCAACGCGATCTTGTTCCGTGTTACCGAGGGACTACGTAAACGCTAGGTGAGTTTGTACCCATTGAGCATAAACGCTTGGAGAATCGAGTCATGCCAAGTACAAAACACGTTTGCGAGTCGTTTACCGAAAGGGACAAAACCGAGGGAGGTAAGGAACAAGATGCGTATTGTGCCCTACGCCAATATGCAGTCTACAGACCGCAAGACTGGGTTCGGGGGTGACGGTACGTGTTGGGAAGCCATAAGACACCCAACCCCGCCCACGTATAAAGGCCTCTACTAGTTGAATTATCGTTTACAAGTCGTTGAGAAGTTAGCCATGCAAGTTACAATCATTTACAAGTTAAATACAACCTAATAAGATTTGGCTAAGTCGGTAGTTTGAGCACATAAAACTAGATCTTTGATCATAGAATTATTAAAGTTGATTTAAGGTCCCTAGCTACCAATTTGTCCAAGCGCTTTGCGCTATGTGTGTTAGGCGTGATTCATGTAATTCGTTTTAGATCTAAATCTTGGTTAGGCAAAATATAAATCTATGTTGTACAAGCAATAAATATGCGCACGTAAAGAGGAGGTAGAAGATCAGAAAATGTAATAAGACAAGTTTAGAAATGAGGGGGTGCCCTCAGGACTTACGTGTGTCCGCGATACCACTACTTGCTCTACTATGCTTCGAGATCGATGCGTTGATCCTTAGTATGCGTCATGGGAGGCTAGATTTGTTCTTAGAGCGATGCGTTGCTCTTCGAACGTAGGTATTTGTGAGGAGTTTTGTTTGTATTGTGTTTTGTGGTGTTGTATTTGGGGATGTCCTAGAGTGTAAGGTTGCCCTAGGGTTTTTGTAATTGCGTTGCTAGGGTTTTGTGGTGGAGAAAAGGAGAGAGAGAGAGAGGCAGAGATTCGGGGTGGAAAAATTGGTGTGTGAAGGTGTGAAATGGGGTGGAAAAGGGTTGTATTTATAAGTGTTAGAGGAAAGGTTTTGGGGTAGAAAATTAGGGGTGGCCGGCCACCCTAGGGTTCCGTGCGTCAGGCGCACGGGGTGGTGCGTCTGGCGCACCGTGGCGTGCGTCATGCGCACGGGGTGGTGCGTCTGGCACGCGAGCTGCTGCGTCATGCGCACGGGGTGGTGCGTTAGGCGCGCGCGCTGGTGCGCTAACGCCTCTGTGCGCGCGGGTGCGCCTAGACCCCTTGACGCACTATACAAAATTGCATTTTTGGGCTTCTTATGACATGAGTATTGTACTTGTGAATTTGGGTGGGCAAATGACGTACAAAAACATGTTTTGTTGATGATTTTTGGCGGTTTAGACACTCGGGTTGTTCCTGAGTTAGGTCAGGTGTAAAAAGGGAGGAAAATGGTTGTTTTTGGCCTTGTTTTAGGTGAAGACGCATTTGCTAACGGATTCACGACAACGGTGGTTCACATAGTAGAGCAAGTAGACGCAATTCACTGTAAAATATCCTTTCATCATCGGGCATTTGGGTAGGGACAAATGCAGGTGTCTACACCTACTGATGATGAAATTCGTGCTGCTCTCTTCCTGATGCACCCTAACCAGCATTGGGACGTGGTTGGAGTTAGTGTATGTGGATTTGTTCGGGATTGGTGGGAGGGCCGGGTGGATCTACATGATGTTAACAAGATCGTTGTGGTGTTGATTCCCAAGTGTGCGGAGCCTAAGAAAATTACTGAATTTCGCCCAATCAGTCTGTGCAACGTTATTTACAAATTTATTTCGAAAGCCATGACGAACAGGTTGAAGCCGTACCTGGACACTATCATTTCAGAGAACCAAAGCGTGTTTACTCCTGGTCACCTGATCACTGATAACGCAATTGTGGCGTTTGAAATCTTCCATGCTATGAAGCGTAGGGCGGAGGGACTCAGTGGTAACTTTGCTCTGAAACTTGATATGAGCAAACCTTACGACCGCGTCGAGTGCGCGGTCCCGAAGAAGAGGATGGTGAGGATGGGTTTCTCGATGAGTTGGGTGGGGAGGATGATGGCGAGTCTTGGCTCTGTTACCCATGTGTTCGAGGTGAACAAAAAGCTCTCTAGTGAACTGACCCCCGAGGGGGGACTTCGTCAGGGAGACCCCAACTCACCATATCTTATTTTATTATGTGTAGATGCCTTCTCGATGATGCTCCGACGAGTTGTGGGTGTTGGGAGCATCTATGGGGCAAGAGTGTGTCGCGGGGCCCCAAGTGTCTCGCATCTGTTCTTTGCCGACGATAGTATTCTTTTTGCTCGAGCAAATATTAGAGAATGCTCGATGATAGCTGATATAGTCAGCAAGTATAAAAGAGCTTCCGGTCAGAAAATTAACTATTCGAAGTGAGATATTTGCTGGTAGGCAAATGTCGTGGGTTGCACCAAATTAAATCAATATTTATCCTAAAACTATGTAGTAGGGCAAGCATGTTCGTATCCACAGGGAATTAGTTAATGTTTATGTATGTAACGTCGATTAGGTAACCAATTAGGGGGGTTTCGATTGAAAGTTGATTAATAAGCAACTAATAAAATAATGAACGAGTTAAATTCAATTAAAGAGAAGTCTTGGTTTATGTTTCAATCCACCAACAATTATCAATTGATCATCGATATTCACCTAATTCAATCATGTGAGCAAATCGTTGCGAAACTGTTCCTACCGTTCCTGTAGTAATTAACTCGAATGAATCAGCATATCAAAGTTAATGCTAACTATTAATCAATCTAGAACGCGCGCCTAGATATATTTCAATAGAAGCAATAAGATCTAGAAATTTGTCAACGAAGATAATCAAACACACGCGGCTCAAATCGAATATCAATCAATTCTCCCTACAACAATCTAACTTTAAACCAGCAATCAATTAGAAAGATGCAGTTGCTACAAATTGAGCGATAGAACTATACAAGTACTATACTAGTAGGGCTCCTAGCAAGAACAAGTCTAAATCATGCAATATTAGGACAAGAGAATTGAAATTACTCACAAAGAAATTGAATAAATGAAAATCTCACAATCTGACGATAATTGATGGCTTCAATCCACAACTACCAAGTTGGTAGATTAGTTCTCCATTAATCTTAAATACAAATCTCATTAACGGTCTCAAGTTGCAAAGTTATGAATAAAACGTAAAACCTAGGTATATATAATGTCTAAGAATGAAATGTGGAAAATATAAGAATTCCGGAAACCGGGCTCTCTTCGTCCACCGCGGATCGCCCTCTCTTAGCCGTGGACCACGCCAAGCCATCCCGCGGACTGACGGATTTCAGCCGCGGACCGCGCTACACTTTTTGATCTCGTTTTCAAACTCGCATAACTTCTTCGTTACTTATCCGGTGAAGGCGTGTGACCACTTCTTGGAAAGGTAAGATCATGATATTTCATCTCCAATTGGTTTCAATGCAAAATTCCAAATATTATGAGAGATATGAAGTTTCAAAGTTGGCCTTGCATAACCTGACCAAATATTGTCATAATAAACACTAATTCTTGTATCAAACACAAATCACACCAAATAATATAATTAGCAGTCAAATGATCCTAAAACCAACGTTAAACACCTCAAAAACCCGACTTTAAGCACATCGAAATAGCGCACATCATTTGCTTTAGAAAAAAAGTGTCGTCTTTGGTTAGGGAGGAGATAAGAGAGATTCTCAATGTTCGTGAGGTCGATAAGCATGAGAAATATTTGGGGCTCCCTACAGTCATAGGTGAATCGAAAAAAAAAACATTTTTGCGATGCTTAAGGCCCAGGTCTGGAAGAAGATCCAAGGATGGAAAGAGAAGCTTCTATCAAAACCGGGGAAGGAAACTCTCATAAAGGCGGTGGCACAGACCATTCCCACATACATGATGAGTATTTTCCTCCTTCCGGAGGCTATTAGCTGATGAGCTGCACTTTGTGATGGCCTGATTCTGGTGGGGATCCTCGGACTCCCATCGGAAAATTTACTGGCAGAGTTGGGATAAGCTATATCGCCCGAAAGCTCACGGGGGTATGGGGTTCCGCAACCTGAATATCTTCAATCAGGCCCTTATGAGAGTTATGTAACACACCACAACGGTTGGCTCATAGAGTCTTGAAGGTGAGATATTTTAAGAATGACACCATCTTAGATGCTCACCTTGGTCACGATCCCAGCTATTCCTGGAGAAGTCTTTGGGGCTCCAAAGCCCTTTTGTTGAAGGGCTGAAATGGCGTGTAGGTAACGGGTTAGAGATCCGGGTTTGGGACTGTACGTGGCTTCCTGGCAACAATTCTTCAACGGTTCCGCGGAGAGGAAATAATGTTGACGCGGATCTCCGGGTCTGTGATTTAATATATCATGAGACTGGGACGTGGAGAGAGGATATGATGGAGACTAACTTTGACGTTGAAGATAGACGGTTGATCAGCGATATTCCCCTAAGATGACATCTCCTCCTCCAGGAACAGCTCTACCGACGAAGGATGGTGTGTATTCCGTTAAATTAGGCTACTAGCTTGGAGTTATGGGTGTTGACAATTCTCGGATAGGTGTTGATGGGAGAAACTGTGAGCTCTGGGAGATCATTTGGGGCCTCAATACTCCGCCTAAATAGCTCACTTTGTCTGGAGGGCGTGCTCTAATATTCTTGTTGTCAAAGTTAACCTCCATAGGCGCCATATAGCTAAGAATACGAGGTGTAGCGTTTGCGGTGGTGAAGAGGAAACTACTATTCCCGCCATCTTTGAGTGCACAGATGTCCGGGACATTTGGGAAGGCAGTCCGTTCATGGCCCTGCTGGTAGATGCCCCCACATCGTCTTTCAGTGAACGTTTGTTGTGGATACTGCATAAGACTGATGGTGAGCACGTATGTAACTTTTTGACTCTTTCTTGGGCGACATGGACTCTTCGAAATGCTTTGTTATTTGAGGAGGATCCTCCAAATGCAGCTCGAGTTCTTTTTAGATTCACCGGTCTTGTGGCCGATTACAGGGAGTACGCTAGGAGGGTTTTCTCTCCTCCTCAAGCTGGAGCTATAAGGTCTACATCAGGGTGGAGTTTCCCAGGCCCGGGGTGGATGAAAATTAACACCAATGCGGCCATTTTTGATAGTGGGGGATGTGGACTGGGCATGACGGCTCGGGATGAGTTAGGCGCTATTCGAGCCCTGGCTTGCGTGCGGCTGGCTGCACGGTGGAATCCCAGAGTGGCCGAGGCGCCAGCGGCTCGCTTCGGGTTGGAGGTGGCGTGTTTGTTGGGAATTACAAGAGTTGCCCTGAAGTGTGATTCATTTGAAGTAGTTAAAGCAGTTCGACATAAGGAGTTCAGTAGAAAAGGAGTCGGGCCTTCTTGAGGAGGACGTCTATCTTTCCTTAAGATCGTTTACGAATTCTGTATTTCTCATGTTAAGCAAGGAGTGAATTATGTTGCCCATAGTGTTGCTCGTTTGTGTAGTAGGGTGGGTAATCGCATTGTATATATTTTCGATTTTTCCCGGACTATGTTGTCTTTAGCGGAATTTGATTTAATATAATCACCCCATCCCCATTTGACCCTAAAAAAAAAAAAGTAAACATCATAGCCATAATCCTTTCAAACACAAAATTAAACTTGAAATTTTATTTTCCCTATATTCATACCCTTCATCGATTTACTCCAAAATTCATCACTATCTTCATCATCATACACCCATATATGACATCATAACTACTTTTTTCTTCCACATGTAAAACCCATAAAATTGCCCAAATTTGACCAAATTTTTGAATAAAGAGAGCCATAATATTTGTTAATTCAACAATAATTTTCATCCCTTTAATTTTCGCTTTCAATTCTAAGAATTAAGGGTTTAATTGAGAATTCGGGTTTTGGGTCCAATTCGTCTAAATTAAAGGTTGAAAATCGAATTTAATTATGGATTTGATTGTGGGTTTGAAAAGTGGCGTAAGGTGGTTATGGTTTTACATTTGGGTGAAGAAGATGGAGATAGTAATGAAGTTTGGTGGAGAAGGATGAACTGATAAAAGTAAAAAGAGAGAGAAATGAAATTTTTAGTTAGCTTCAATTGTTGGGTTGACGGGAGAACTAAACAAAAATGGTTATGATGTTTCATATGGATAGAAAGGTCGTTGGTGGTGGTGGAAATGATGAAGATGGTGATAAAAGTGGTGGGGAAAGAAGATGTTGGTGATGAAGGTGGTAGGGAAAGATGAAGATGTTGATGATGAAGGTAGTGCGGGAAATTAAAGATGCAGATGGTAATGAAAGACAAAATCAAGTTTTTTTTGTTTTTTTTTTTTTTTTGGTGCATGATGTTTGCAAATGATATAGTGTTGATCTCATAAATGAAAGAAGATCTGTAGAGGAGGTTGGAACTATAGAGGCACACTCTGGAGTCTAGAGTGTTTCGGTTGAGCGGAAGCAAGATCGAGTATTTGGTTTAGCGACATTAGTCACCCGGAGACAGGGACGATCATGTTGGATGGAAAGGTTGTTCAATGATCATATTTCTTTCGATATTTGGGATCGATTCTTCAAAAGGATGAAGAATTGGATGGAGATGTGACCTATAGGATCAAATCAGGTTTGTTGAAGTGGAAGAATGCCACATGATTTCTGTGTAATCGAGGAATGCTCAATTAGTTGAAGGGTAAATTTTATCGAATGACAATTAGGCCGACACTATTGTATGGCACCGAATGTTGGGCCGTGAAATAGTGTCACGTTCACAAGATGAGTCCGGTGGAGATGCGCATGCTACGATGGATGTGTGGACATACAAGGCGTATGATCGGTTAACAAAGAAGTTATTAGGGAGAAACTAGGGGTTGCACCCATTGAGTAAAAGATGATGGAGAACCGACTGAAGTGGTATGGCCATGTGAGAACGAGGTATAGTGACGCACCAATTATTTCTTTGTTGATTTTCCTAATTTATTTCTTTTATGTGTTCAAAGTTCATATGTTTTTTTACTATTTTCAAACTTTTTTTGGATGACTTTCTAAAACTTTTTTTGATAGTATATATTTCAATATTTCTAAATGGTTCACAAGGATTTTGAAATTTTATGTCATACACAAGACGGTTATTAGATGTCGATTCATGTTAGCCGACCCCAAATCATTTTGGGAATAAGACTTGGTTTTTTTTTTTTAAAGTTAATGGCGTTAACGGGACCTTAAAGGTAAGGGTACTGTGTGCAAACAGTGAAATCTTAAGGGTGGGAACTCTGTATTGGTATGGGCTGACCATACGTTGTCCATACAATATGTTCTTTTCTTCTTTGATATTCGTAAGTAAGAATTGCAACACCCCGATTCCACTGACCACACACGTCAATTCGACGCGCTTTGATTTCACTCTCGCGCTATTTGGAAAATTTTCCAAAAGATCACCCATCTTTAGATTATTTCAAAGTAAGCACGCTTAACCGAGATTCTTAAAAGCATGTATGCCTATTGACACGAGTCTTTTCGAGACTATTTTCGGTCCATATTACATGAAGTCTATGGTTCTAAAATGTAACTATAGCACAGAAGTTGATCAGGGCCTTCAATTCTTGATGGAAGCAATCGACGTTAATGGTGATGGGGAATTGAACTACGACATATAAATCGTTATAGTGCAGCTTACACCAAAAGGTAGCCAAGGAGTTAATTTCCAACATCTGGTGCACATGGTATTTCCAGACACTGACCATTACACCTCCACAAGTATGGGCTTCAGAGAGATTTATGAACTTAGCCACTACCTTTCTCGCATCATTTATTTGACAGAAACTTCATATTCTTCTTATACCATCTGTGTTTTTTACCCGGATGGAATTGCAACAATCACCACGAAAACGGGCATCATTGCCATTCTTGTTTCACTCTTTTATATAACTTTTTATATCTTCCTTTATTTAGTTAAATGTTAGATTGGCTACGAAGAAAGCTCCATTATATAAGGAGTGTTGTGTGATGCAAGGGTCGATTATGAATGAATTAACCAAAACATCTCTTTTGAGAACGTCTCCATACAAAATCCATTTCAATTCCTTCCATTAGTGAATCCTAGGCAACTCTCTAGTACTTGGTACAAATGTACGATCATTATTGAACGTATTAATCGTTGATTAAACACCTCAAACACTCTCCTAATCGTATATCGATCATTTTTTCCTATCACATGAGACTATGAGTAATTAACTTTCAAATGCAATGTATGGCACCGTTGCGTCCTAAAATTGATATCTACCACCAGCAAAGGAAACGCCTCATCACGCACTTGAGCAACTAGTCAAATCTAAGAGCAAGTGCAATTGTGCAGTGGTTCTTCACCTTGAGTTCTTCAACAAGAACTGAAAATTTGTAGTTCTTCCACTGCAAAAGGGCCATAGTTCGTTCGTTAGAACTTTGTGCGTAAACACGAACTCAATTCGTGAAAGTTGCAGTAAACACAGCGAACAGAAGAAGTTTTATGCGTGTTTTGTAAGCACCGAGAATTGCAACACACACACACGAGAAATTTTCAATTAAAAAGACAAAGTTTCTTGGAAAGTAACGTGAAGAAAAGTATTGCGGGCCCATATGTCTCATTCCAAAGCAATAAAAAATAAACTATATTAAATCTAACGGTTATTGTTTTATATATGGGATAAGATCAAGGGTTGTGTTTTTTTTTGTGTTGAATAATTGTAAATAATTTTATTGCCCAAGTGTCGACCGAAGAACACTATTCTCGGTTCTTCCATTGCTAATATTTGTGCTCGATGAACAAAGTTACACACTTACACATCATTATCGGTGGAAAAAAAAACGTAAAATAAAAAGTGACACATCATCAATGAGACAATAATCCTACGGACCCACTTACTCCAACTCTCCAAGCGCCCCCATCCAATAGAAGATCTAGAGATGTCCTAGTTTCTCCTCCAAACAATAAAAAAAAAAAAAAAAAAAAAGACGTACTTAATTCAGAGTTCAGACCGACCCGAAAACAACACAAAACCGAAACTTAAACCGAACAAAACCAAACAAAACCAAACCCAATCAAACAACAAAAAAACAAACCCTTTATGTTCCCCTTTCAAATCCACATCGCATTTTTTCATCCCTTCTCTCTCCTTCCCCCTCCATTTTCTCTCTCCTCTCTCCTCTTCCAAATTCCCCCAAATTAAAACTCCATTAAATTATCACAAACCCTAGAAAATCAATCGGAAACAATGGCGACGACGACGAGGGTGGAAGGCGAAGACAGGGTTCTCGCGACGGCGCAACAAATCGTCAAATCTCTCCGTACATCCAAAGACGTCACCGATGACATGCTCTTAATCCTCTCATCTTTCGACAACCGCCTCTCCAATATCTCCGACCTAATCTCCGACCCTCACCTCAAAAACCCCGCCAACATCACCCTCCTCTCCCGCCTCACCTCCGCCGAAAACACCGTCTTCCGCCACCTCTCCCCCACCACCCCCCTCTTCGACGACCCCGACGACTCCTGCGACTTCCTCGCCGCCGTCGACGAGCTCAGCGGCATCATCGAGGGCCTCACCCTCCAGGACCCGCATCCGACCGAGTGGATCGACCGGGCTGAGTCCGCCGTCCAATCCGCCATGTCCAAACTCGAGGACGAGTTGAAGCGGCTTGTTGTGTTGAACACGATCCCCTTGGACGCCGATCGGTTGTACGGGTGTATCAATCGGGCGACGCAGGTGTTGTCGTTTGCGTCGCACGACGGAGACGTGGCGTTGGATGTGGAGCTTGGCGGCGGAATTACCACGAATAATAATTTCGTCCACGAGCGTGGCGGCAGTTTAGCGGGGGATATTTCCGTCGATGTGGTGCGGCCGGAGGTGGTGGCGGATATCCGAGACATCGTAGAAAGGATGGTGAATGCAAAGTACGAGAAAGAGTGTTGCCAGGTTTACAGTAGCTGTCGGCGAGACGGGTTAGAGGAGTGTTTGGGGATATTGGGGGTTGAGAGGTTGAGTATCGAAGAAGTTCAAAGGATTGAGTGGAGTCAATTGGATGAGAAGATGAAGAGATGGGTTCAAGTTCTTAAGATTGTGGTTAGGGTTGTGCTTACCAGCGAGAAGCGCCTTTGCGAGGCCATTTTCGATGGCGAAAAAGCCGATTTGATTAGAGAGGTTTGCTTTGTGGAGACTGCTAAAGGGTGTGTGTTGCAGCTGTTGAATTTTGGGGAGGCCGTGGCGATTGGGAAGCGGTCGCCCGAGAAGCTGTTTCGGATTTTGGATATGTATGAAGGCTTGAGTGATACGCTAAGGTATTTGAGGAGCTTGTTTAGTGACGAGTCTGGGGTGTTTGTTATCATGGAGGCGAATGGGGTGTTAGATGGGTTGGGGGAGGCTGCTAAGGGGACGTTTGTCGAGTTTGAAAGCGCTGTTAAAGGCGAGGCGTCCAGAAAGCCGGTCCAGGGCGGGGAAATCCATCCTTTGGCGAGGTATGTGATGAATTATGTTAAGTTGCTTGTTGATTACGGTGATACTTTGAATAAACTGTTGGAGAATGATTCGGATGAAGAGGAGGGGTCGAGAGCGGATGAGGGTAAGGAAATGTCGCCTTTAGGGAAGAGATTGACGTCTTTGATAAGCTCTCTCGAGTCGAATATTGAGGAGAAGGCTAAGTTTTATGACGATGCTGCTATGCAATCTGTGTTTCTTATGAATAATAAGCTTTATGTAGTGCAGAAAGTTAAGGATTCCGAGTTAGGCAAGCTTTTGGGTGATGATTGGGTGAAGAGACGACGTGGGGTTATTCGGAAATACGCTACTCAGTACCTTAGAGCTTCTTGGAGCAAGGTTTTGGCTTGTTTGAGAGATGAAGGTATTGGAAGTGGTACCAGCAGTTCCTCGAAAATGGCTCTTAAAGAAAGGTTTAAGAGTTTTAATGCCAGTTTCGAGGAAATTTATAGAACTCAGACGTCTTGGAAGGTTCCTGATTCCCAGCTCAGGGCTGAACTTCGGATATCTATATCCGAGAAGGTTATACCTGCATACCGTTCCTTTTTGGGGCGGTTTGGTCCTCATTTAGAGAGCGGCAGACATGCCGGGAAGTACATTAAGTATACAGCTGAGGATTTAGATGGATACTTGGCTGATTTATTTGAGGGAACACCTGGTGTTCTCCACCATATAAGACGCAGAAGTTCATAGACTTGTCGCCTGTATAGTAGGTAACGATTAGCCCTTTCTCACATCAAGGGTTTGTTGCACCCGTTTTGTGACTGTACCTGTTGAATCAAGCTTGATAACATGCCTTTACTCTTTTAGTTTGTTGTTTGTTGTTGTCTTGTTGATGTTATAAAACTGTGATCACAGGGTCTATTCCCCTCTTGGGATACGGCAATTTGCACGACATAATGTAATCATATTGTAAATGTGATATAGATGTTGCTGTTTACTTTGTCTTGGTTCATGTTTGTATAACTGAAATGCACCAAATCAAAGTATGGCCATTGTTTCTCTGTTTTGCTTTCTCTGCAGTTGTTTGTTTGTTGCAAACCTTTTTGTAGACGCTAATTGAATTCATCCTCTGTCAAATGTTAATCTGAATTGGCAAAGGTTGTGGTTGTTACCTGTCATTTTTAGTAGCTAGTAGCATTAATAGAAAACATTCTAGCATTTTATGGTCGATAATTCTTGCAAAAATAGTTAGTCTTTCTAAGTTCTGTTGAGTGTTTGGTCGTGATTTGCATAATTTTCCATCCGAGTGATGCCTTACTTAAGGAAAAGCATAGAGTACAGGCATAATTCTGCATTGTTCTTTCTGAAGTTCTATTCAAAAGTTGAGTGTAGGATAAGGGTGATGCGGAGATGATGCTCTGCTGCATGCTGCCTGTGTCTGGTTCACAAATTTAGTGAGCTAAGAATCAAAAGGGAAAGATTCTTGTTGAGTGAGTGGGAGAGGAATTTCAAGTGTGGGCCTCCATCCTTTTCCATAGGTGATTTCTTCATAAGCCCGGTGCTTCTTTTCTTATGGTGTAATATTCCCTTCCTCTCCTATTAGATAAAACTTTGCCGGAATTTTGCGCACAAGTATCCTTTTTCATGCTGCAACTATGATGACCTTAAGGGAAACTTGTTATTTTGTGTTAGTGTTTGCTATATTTTGAGAAGCTATTGCTTGCTGCATGTAACTTGTTATTTTAAAGGTAGGTTAAGTCCAAATAGGGGCACTGGTTTCTCAACTGAACTGTCCTAAACGATAGGGTCGAAATTCAAACTCCCTTCTGGTGGTTTGGTTCAATGGGAGTGTAATGTGCTACGACAATTTTTATTCATTTATTTATTTATATAGGGTCTTAGGACAATACTTTTGAAGATGGTCTATTGATAGTTTAGAGCAGTTGGATATCTTGCGACCTGGTTTTACACAATTGCTTCCTGATCTTATGGGGATGTCTGATTCACCATTGCCTATACAATGTTTTCCAATGCATTTCTTCTGGCTATAAACATTTTGTTGTGTTTCAAGCTTCAGAAATTCCTACTTTCTTGGCCGTTTAAAGCCGTAGATTAGCGTTAAAATTTGTATCTTGACATCTGGTGCGTTGTAACCGTAGGCATGTTGATTGATGTTTATTCAACCATGCCTTTTAGGATGATGTCCCTTTGCAGCATCCATCTATTTTCCTCTGATGGGTCATGATTTCCTTGTCCCATAAAAATAAAATAAGGCAAGACTGAATTGTAAGAGTGTTGAATTGATGATATCCTGTTTCAGTGATTCGTTGTTATAGCATATTAGTTGTCACTGTAGAATTGTCTTCGAACTTGTCATTTCTTTGTGTCTACCGAACTACCTTACGAGAGGCTGTTTCTGTACTGAGAATGTTTATGTTTTACACTCTTTAAGAATCCAGGCTATCTCTAACTAGTATAGGACTATAGGTGCAACAATCTTAGTAATAGCTGCACAATACAATACTGTTTGAAGCTGCATAACGCCAGACTGTTTAATTTGAAGTCGTTCTGTAACCTGTTACCTGTTAGAACTAGCACAAAGGGATTTTCATGCTTGAAGCTGTATCGTATCACCCATAGTTTTATGTGCGGCTTTTTAATCTTAGGTGTCCTGCTCTGTGTCCGGTGGCGTTTAACATCAGGGTTACATCAAACAGGGTTACATTTGGTTGCAAGTAAATCGTACAAAAATATTAGGGGAGAAAGAGTACTCGATGTAATAACGTAATGAAATAAGTACAAAATAATCGAATCAATGAGGTTTTTATTTTATTTTATTTTATTTTTTGGTTTGGAAGAAAGAGTCGTGAGGAATATGGTACACAAACATTCCCTACGTTATGACTGCAAAACTGCACGGCGGTGTTTTCGCAAGAGCAATGTAGTAATAACTGGGGATATAACGTGAAACGAAAACTTGCAAAGAGTCAACGGTAGATCAGGATTCATGATTCAGATGTCCATCACGTCATCTCTTTTATCTGGGGAATCAGATGTCCAGACTCAATCACATAACTGCTCCAAGTAGCTCGGCAGTTTTTCTGGGACTGACTCAGCCTTAGGCTTCCATTGCCGTATACCGTAAGAAACATCCAAGAATTTTATACCACATTTGAGGACCTGTACATCTCATTCCATGGTTTCTCCCCTCTCTCGAACTACTACTAGTCGTCCAAACCTTTATGGTATGCTATGTTACTCAAACACGGCTAGAAGTTTATGACAAAGGTGCGTGTCAAAGTGTCGAACTGGGCAATTTTGAAATACCTTCTTGTTTTCGACCTAAAATGAGGGGTCGAAGTGCTACACCCATGTTAAAGTGTCAAGTGTGATACGGGTGCGTAGGGTAATACGAAGAGTCGGAGTGACATAGATCGTAAAGGAACCTGCTGCTTATGCTTCTATGCTGAGAGTCGAGCGATCTACTTGCTCTGAATCTCAGGTGGGAAGGGTTTAGATGTCTATTACACTGGGGCCTTGCGACAAGCATGAAGCATAGGATAAGGTTTTCAATGCTTCCTTGCTAAATCAACCAAAAGATTCTACGAAGCCCTACAAACAGGTTTCCAGTGAGTTTACTATTACTCGATTTCCGATTCCACGGAGCTGGTCTCCCGATCTCTGTGGAAGGTCGGGAAAGATACCAAGTGTATGGAATCAGTCGTTTCAGAGACCGAGTTTACGGAAAAGAAAAACCATCTCAAGTCTCATAAGAGTAGTAATTACACTCCCCAGTCGAAGCACTCAGTTCATGTATAAAAGAATTTGAACTGGTCTCCTAAATCAGAACTCGGAACTCTGCGGGTGTACGCGTGTAAAACATCATTAATTAGACGACCAACACCAATCAACAAGCTAAATCGCTCACGACCATAAACCTGCACGCATGCCTCTAGGCTCTAAAGATGTATAGTCAAACGGACGGAGACAGAGGAAAGACATGGTCACATGAGAATACCAACTTTGCCACAATTTGCAAGGGGAAAGTCATACACGAACGTCCATATCATAGCTCAGGTATAATACATTAGGTACGTATAAAATATCTTACACAGTCCTATCAACGATAAGGACCTCCGATACTTACACATCAGTTTGCCACAGTGCCTATTAGGCTATCCCTGCATACTGTGCTCATGCTTTCTGTTCAGGTTAGCCAATGACGATGTCATGGTTAAGGAAAGAAAAGAAGTTAAAACGATCATTGTTTATACCCTACTGTTTGGTGGCATTGGTATCACTCCGTCAAAGAAATCTCCAAAGTAGTTGCGTGGTTCATGTACGAGCTTTGAGATGATGTCCCTAAGAGTGATAAGTCCTTCAAGACCTCCGTTTTCATCAACCACGTAGATGCGATGGATCTTCAAAGCATCAAGGGTGCGAATAACTTCATTCAGGGTGCTATCCTTTCTGCAAGTAACCATCCCACTTAGTACAGGCGCAGAACCCTCCTTATGCTCTTCTCTATACTTCTTTGAAGCAAGTAAGAAGTCCTTAGCTGTGATGGATCTGCAATAAAATGAAGAACATTATTTCTGTGACGATGATAATTTTTTTTCATATGGGTATGGTCCGCTATCTGCCTAAATTAGTGAACAGTTCACTATTAGAACCAAAGGGTAATACAAAGCTGATTAGGTAGCAACTCTGATTTTATGAATTGATAAGTGTTTGAGCACAGACCTGCAATTCTTGTAAATCTCTGGTGCAGTTAGAAGGAACTGAACATCTCTTATGCTGATATTGCCAACTGCTTTTCCGTCACGTCCAACAATCGGGATCCCTCCTATTCCCTTCAGCCTCATCAGTTTGAAGGCCTGGAGAACAGGCTCATCTTCATATACCTATGAGGAAGCATGAACACTTTATCAGTTTCTTCGACAAATCTTCATGTCGTTCACTCTTGTAATGATCCTCTTAACAACTGTCTTAAGAAAGTGGATGGTTAAGTGAGGTAATCAAGATCTCTATCTCCACCATAGATCTCTATGACATAAAGCTTGATTGTGATGAAAATTAAAGTCTTACTTGAGTATTAACATTTCAAACAGGTTTAACTAGATTTATCAACCTCTAAATAACATTTCGGTGAGTGTGTTACATCAAGACAGAAGCCCTCACCTTAATTACTTGCTTGCCGCTCATTAGTGGAAGACCGAGATCAGTTATTTTCTTGGTTCCCCAGTTCTCAAACCAATGAAGACCAGCACACTCAACCAACATGTGAATTACAGCTGATTGTGTGATGATATTGTCAATCTTTGCTCCACCAACAACAGGAACGCTCTTCATTTTGTATTTTGAGAGTAGTAGCAGGACTGTCAGCATAGAATTTGAGTCCTGCAAGGCCAGAAATGGAGCCCAACGGAATGAACCAGAAATATCTCGAACCTGTAGAAAAACGAGTTAGTTGGTGGCTTGGTGTTAAACTTCTGGTGATTATAAAGTGGCTGATCTGTGAATATTTGTGAGACCAACCTTGGTTTTCTTATACAGCTCAGAAGCAGTAAGAGCACCAAAGAAGTTTCCAGAAGTAACTGCAGCTGATCTTGGGCTCATGTTTCCAAGTTTTGTAGCCTGATTCACTGCACTTGCAGAGAATGCAGCAACACAGCCATTATTCTTATCTTTGGGCAGTACTCGATTGGACTCATCAGCATCCGACTGACAATGACATCAATAAAACATAAACAAACTATCAATAGGACATCATTATTTACATTAGATGCTGCAACATTTTTGCTTTATACCTACATTTTAACATTCTCACTTTTAGCAACATCTTTATAAACACAATGCCCAGGAACTTCCCTTCAGAGGAATGTCCAAGTCTTTATTTAATCTTGCTTTTCCACACACCATGTTACTGTCTTACTGATGAAATACGCCTCTAGGTCCTTCCGGATATTTATTTCAGACTTTGATCGTATATGTAATTGAATCATAAGACAGCCATAAATGTATGTGATCAAACAATTCATCTCGTACTGTAAGAACTTATAGAGTCCTGGAAAGTACTATGGGCATGAAATTTAACAATTCACCAAAACAGACGAACTTATAGAGTAGGATCCAGTTCGGAGTTTGGCAAACCTGATGTAATATCCAAACAGCAATTCCAGCGAACTCCACAACGCCAATATACCTGTCAATCCAAGTAGCATCCTCTGCCGCCTGATCATCAACAACAGGCGCACTAAGAAGTTTATGTTCGGAGAGTATAGTCACAGCTTCTGCTAGACTGCAATCTGAACTTATCTCAACTGCATAAAAGGAAATTCGGAAATATCAGTTGCGTAACTAACAACCAGGACAGTGTACAAATGACATCTACTGATCTACATTCTCTCTGGTATGCCAATTTCAATAATTAACATCTACTACGACAAACAGAAACTCTTTCGAAAGTGTTCCAGCTAGCATTGCACTCAATCCTAGTTCTTTGAAGGGTCATGGTGCTAATCTAATCACACTAAAACTAGATGCAAAACTTAATCAACACCCTTTAGAACATACCAATCAATTACCCTTTAGAATAAGAGCAGTAAAGTACTACAGTGTACACCCCCCCCCCCCCCCCAACAAATCAATCTTCGTGAGCACGATTCTACAGAATTATACAGCCTTGTATCTGCCATATCTTAATTTACGGGTGAGGGTGACAAATATGACAAACAGGTCAAAACACTCTGTCTTTCATAATTTTCTAGGCAAATTGAACATCTTCATTTACGTTAATTCATACTAGCCGACCCCACATCATTTTCATGGTCATCGTATCAAACATATGAACATTTTCAATCACCTACCAAAAATGATCCCTCATCAGACCAGACTATAGCTACAAAGAAAAAAGCTAATGGAACACGACTAATTTACGTTTTTTCACGTTAGCCGTCACTAAATCATTTCGCCACTAATCATTTGAACGTATTCCCACCCATTAGATTTTCATGACCACTCAGGCACTCATCACATGTGACACGACCCAAAACAAACATACCAATCAAAAAATTAAATAAAACTTGATCGTAAAACCATATCATAACCTAACAACATTACAACAATAAAACCAACCTGCATATAGATCATATCATATATGAAAGCAAATACGAAGCGAACCAAACCAAACGTAAAACAATTCAATGAAACAAAACGCGACGAATAAAAAAGTAAACCTTGAGAAGCAGAGGCAAGGGGAAAGGAAGAAACAGGAATGCTTTCAAAACAAGCATTGAGTTTCTCAGTAGGACTAAGCTGAGGCTCTTGAGTATCCCACAAGTCTTCAACTTTCTTACCAAGCTTTGCTTCTGGACTCCATTGTTGTTGTTCCTCTTCAACAACCCCCATCATCATTTTTCTCTCCTCCTCTTTCACATCAAACTCATCCCTCCTCAACTGCACCTCCATAATATTCTTTTATTACAAACCAAACCCCAATAATTTCCCCAGACAAAATAATAATATTATTTTCCAAAAAAGATGATATCTACTGATTATGATCACTTTGGTTTTTTAAATGTAAACAATGTTGAGATGTCTTTTTCACAAGTGATATAATTATGGGAAGGGGGGTTGATTGTGTGTGGGGAGGAGCATGGGGGAGTGGGTAGGGTGGATGAATATGGGCCGTTGATTGGAGGAATGGAGGGTGGAGATGAAAAAAGTGGATTGGGTCAAAAGAGAGTGACGTGGGAGAGAGATTAGGATTAGTAGAGGTAGTGCTTATCCGGTTTTGGTAAATCCGGATTTTGATGGCCGCCACAGAAAAACAAAAGGGAGTCCTATGTACACTCCACTGTCTCCACACTTACTACAAAGGTTTGTGTGTACGCCCACAGGACTGTTTTTATCCTGTCCTGGTTTGACACGTTCGTTCCTTCGATGTCGCCTTTTGGACCCTATTCTTTCGACATTTTTTCTTCTTCTGAGAGTCGAAAATTTGATCAATGTGGTCATGTTACAAGGCAAAAATTATACTAATCGTAATTCACAAGTTGGGTGGTAAAGCTAGAGCATCTATATACAATAATGATTTGATGGATGAGCTTATTTTGATTTATAGTACGAGTTAGCTCTGTTTATAGTATTAAGGGCGAATTTACAGGGTAGTTTGGAGTACATGAGCTATCTTGAATTTCCCTAAAACAACTAATATTACGTAAAAAGTTCCAAAATGACAGATTGCCTAGGTTCGCCACTGCATCCAATGAATAATGGGTTCTTTCGTGAACATGGCCGAAAAGTTTCATTATTTTACATAATCGAGAGCATCTATTATTGAAATGTAAAACACTTCTATAATTAAGGGTTAAATATTTAGTTTGAATACGTGAAAGGAATTTGATCCAAATGCTAAAAATGATCAAAAGGATGGAGGGAGGTGGGGATGACGTCAAGAAAGAAGCTCCTGAATCAGAGCAGGGCCAATTGAAATCAACAGCAAGAGAGTTGTCCTTACCTGCCACCGGTGACACTCTTCCTTGCCAATCGTAATAACAACTAATGAATGTGATTGTGTGTTAACATTTATTTCAGCATACCATTTGACAAAAGAAGCGTGAAATACAAAATGAAGGGGGAAACCCCGGCCTCTGCAAAACAAATTAAGATTGACTTAATTAGAGCTAAGAATGAATTTTTATCCCCTACCCACCCTTATAGTTTGCTGGTAGCAAGAATTGGTTCCTTAAAAACTAAGGAATCGAACACTTGATCAGCTTCAAGTTTGATCATGTCTTCTTTTATCAAGTTGATAGTAGCGATGACATCCTTGCTATACGGTCCATCTTGAGAGAGAAGTACCAAACCATCCACCATTGTTCCGGCTACGGCCCAAACCAGTTTTCCCCACCCGAAATCAGGTTCAAGTACTGGTAATCTCGTCACATTGCTAAACCCGAAAATTCTGATTTCCCCTCTTTTCACCCTCTCGAATTGGTCAGTCACAGAACTCAAGTCTTGTACTCCACGTTTAATCTTCATACCCAACTCCTCATCGTTCCGAAGTTTGTCTACAGATTCTTTCACTTTCTCCATGAAATCGCAACATAAAAAATCAGCATCATAACCATGAGCATCAGCTAATGATACACAAGACGGCTTTGCAATGGCATTGACAACAAAGTTACCAAAGTAGAATGAATTGTCGTCTGGTGTACTCACTTTAGCCCGAATATTAACTGGAACAAACACTTCATAGGGGATTATTTGGTTAGCAGTAGCACTGGAACTAGAACTTTTGCATGCTATGATAATTCTACTCCAAATGAATGCTGACAATACTGCGCCAACAGATGGAGGACTAATATTCTTCAAATTATTCTTGGACGAATAACACAATCTAGACCTTAAAGCCTCGATTGTTTCCCTAGTAAACTTGAACCATTTCGTGACAGGTTTATCAAATAAAATGTTTGGATTTGGGTCTTCCAAAACATCACCGGCAATCGGGTTTTGTCGTTGAGGTGGAAATAACTTATATGTATCGAAGTAAGGGCGTGGGAGGAGGTCGGGATGCTTACCACGAGTTATGTGACCCCACGCATTAATGAACATTAACATACCAAAAGCGTCAGCAATACGATGGTTGGTCTTCATTCCGATGGCCACCCCCCCACATGAAAACGAGTTCACTTGAACGGCTAGCAACAATCTCGGGAAACCCTTATTGTGCTGCTGCTCTAACAACAAAGATGAAGGCAACAAGTTGTCAAGATCAGATATCTGCAACTTGCGGACGACATCTGCCATGTTAGTGAGCCGCACCTCGGCCTGTAGATACGGCACACCCTCGTCATTGCAGGCGACATAGTTCGCGTTGTGGAGACGGCCAGCTAGTGGATAGTAGATAGATAAGGTGGTGGACAAGGAGGTTTTGAGCTTTTGCAAGAAGGTATTAGTTTGATGATGAGTAGTATTATTAGGACAAGGGAAAAAGTAGATCGAGGGAGCGAAAAATGGAGAATTTAGCTGATCGAGTAAGGAAACTTGAAGGTAACGCAGATGGTCAGGAGTTGGGAGGGATGGTTTCAGAATTTCTTGAGATATCACTCTCACATTCATTTTAACACCACTGCAACTTTTTAGGATTAGGAGGCAACTCTTGTATCTGTAATTTGGACTAACAACATTAGTTGTAACTTGTAACTAATTCCTTTGTAAATTCATGTCATATTTTAGTTCAAATTTTCTTACTTTAAATGATGCTCCGTACTCTGTACTAAACAACTCCTTTCAACTTACATGGCTACATAATTAGCCTAGTTGCTTTGTATTAATTATTGTATTTTCTTGACCGATCGAATGTTCACACACAAAGGCTAATTAACAATGTACGTTAAGTGGAGATCTAGATATAACACCTACTTGATCCTTTTGATCACGTCTTGTTAGTATTAATTATCTTGGATCCTTCCTCTCAAAAAAAAATTATCTTGGATCTTGACTTATATCTTCAACAGGTTTTTATTTGATGTGGTATTTTAATTAGTTCAACGGAATAAAATAGCTCATGAGACGAGCAAGGGCCACTGCTTATTCTTTATACTCTTTCCGTCTTCCTTTCACCATGCATTATTTGCATACGGTGTTTAATAATCCTAGCTAATAATGTGTTTGTATATTTGTTTGCCGTGTAAGAGAAACCAAGACTAAATTACCTACGGCCAATGTAAGAGACACAGTCGAGTGAAGCACACATCTTACAAAAATGAAGCTTTGCAAAGAAATCAAAATGATAGTGAAAGAGGATGGTCAAGACTCAAGAGTATGTAATACCTGAAAGGCCGAGTAGTATCTACATATTTACAGCTCCAGAATCTTCTATCTTGTACACTGGTTTAAACATAGGCAGACAAATCCACCAGCCCTTGCATATTCTCATCCGTTTCTCCGACAGCAAACACCGGGGAAAGAAACGTCAGGGTCACGCTTCAACCAAGAACCATCACCAATAAAAAGATGGAACAGTAAGCAAAAACCATAAATTATCACAATTGATGTAGTGTTTTAGCTCCACAAACACAACAATAACAGGACAAAGAGATGACAACAGGAAACAGAATCTGAGAGATCAGAACAAAAGGGCATCTTTAATTTAAAAAAACTGCAGACTAAAGAAATAAATCATGAGCAAGACAATTTTGAGCGGATCCAACACAAAATGAGGAGGAAGTTAGGTAATTAATAAGGACATGTCTTAGCTAAGAAAGGATAAACTGTAAAAAGGATCAGGAAGAGGAAATTGACATGGAGACAGGTGAACAAATCTGTAGAGATGACGAATTAGCACAAAAAACTGAGCAATCAGATCAAAGGTTTGCATGGATCATCAAGTAAATTTGTGCAGAAATAAATATGATTATCACGACTTACAAAGTTACTGATGTATGTGAATCACACTATGCAAGAAAGGAATCTAGTTGTGATCCCTTTGTGTGCTCCCCAACGAGAAAAGCACGAACCACGTCACGGCCATGAACACAGCTATACGCGGGATCTTTCTTGACCCCCCGGGACTTCATGAGTTCCCTGACTTTTGTTGCCTCATCCCATCTACCTGCTTCAGAAAGCATGTTGGAAAGCTGCACATAATATCCAGAATGCTCAGGTTTGAGCACAAAGAGATGTCCTGCAGCCAATTTTGCCAGCTCTATATTCCCATGGATTCGGCTGGCCCCAAGCAAAGCACCCCACATGTTAGCATCAGCATCAAATGGAAGGTCTCTTATAACATCTAAAGCCTCCTGCATCAGTCCTGCTCGGCCAAGAAGGTCAACCAAGCAAGTGTAGTGTATATGAGTAAGCCTGATGTTCAAAGCTTGCATCTCGTCAAAATATTGCTTCCCTTTCTCGACAAGTCCCCCGTGACTGCAAGCTGATAGAACCGCAATAAATGTAATTGAGTCAGGATTTATAGTGTTTGTCTTCATCGTTTCAAAGAGATCAATGGCAGTCTCAAATTTACCGAGCATCCCATAACCTAAAATCATGCTATTCCATGAGGCAACATCTCTGTTGTGATTCCTTTCAAATATCCTTTGAGCTACCTCAATCTTTCCGCATTTGATATAAAGATCCAACAGAGAATTGGAAACAAATAGATGTGTATGAAGTAATCGTCTCATGACAAATCCATGAATCTCCTTCCCGGGCTTCACCGAGATACTGTTTGCACAAGCCGCAATAGCACCCACATAGCAAACAGTATCATGCTCAAACCCAATGAGCCCCATCTCTTTAAACAGATTTAGGGATTTCAAGCAATCTGAACCTTGTGAATAGCCTACAATCAGCGTGTTGTATGAAATCCGATCCAGGAAGGAGGTGTCAAATACATTTTGTGCCAAATCAAGGAAGCCACATTTTACGTACATGTCTATTAGTGCATTTGAAACAAATATGTCGGCTACAGCTCCACTCCGGATGCATCTTGAGTGGACTTCTTTGCCTGAGGACAGTGCACCTATTCGAGCACAAGCTGGAAGAAGGTTTGTGAACGTAATAGAACTGGGAGTTTCCCCGAGAGCTTGCATTTGCCTCACAAGTTCAATTGCACCTAACTCATTGTTATTTTGAGCAAAATTAGCAACCATGGCATTCCATGTGACCACATTTCTCACACCCATCTTGTCGAAAATACTAGAAGCTTTAGCTGAACAACCTAGTTTCGCATACATATCTATCAAAGAGTTCAAGATAAAAAGATCCGTATTAAGTCCATTGCGAATGCTAAACCCGTGAATCTCTTTTCCTGATTCAAAATACCTTAATTCCACTACCACTGGTAGCATACTCGAGATAGTGACGCCGTCTGATTTTACCTTTGCGTCAATCATCAACTGGAACATGCGGAAAGCATCACTATAACACTTGCTATGAGCAAAGCTAGTAATAATCGTGTTCCAAGTCACGACATTCTTTTCAGCCATTTCATCAAAAACTTGCCGAGAACTCTTTACCTTTTCGCACTTTCCATACACATCAACCAAAGCATTGCCTACACGAACCTGAAAAATCAACCCAACCTTAACCACATAACTATGAATCACCCTTGCTATAACCTCATCCTTGCACTCAGCGCACGCTGGCAAAACACTTACCACACTAACCCCATTTGGCAAAAAACCACCTCCTACCTTCATCTCCAAGTACATTCCTACCGCGTCCTTGAAACACTCATGAGCAGCAAACGCCCCAATCATAGTATTCCACGACACATCATCTCTCTCAGGCATTTCATCAAACACAACCTGTGCACTCCCCAAATCGCTGCAACCACTATAAAACAACATTAGAGTATTTCCTAAATACACATTCCCATCAAAACCCACCTTAATCGCAAACCCATGAACCTCTTTCCCCTTCTCAACCAAACAAAGGTCAGCGCACGCCTTAAGAACAGAAGGAAGAGTATGATCATCAGGCCGAACACCGGACCGAATCATCCGATTATACACACAAAAAACGGCATTTCCATCAGAAATAGCACAACCCCGCAAAAGGGTATTCCACAAAAACGAAGTTTTACAGTAATCAACCGTTCCCTCGAACAAATTTCGACTCGAACTCGGTTTGCCGAATTTCGCATAGTTCATAATAAGAGCAGCACAAAGAGAGACGCTTGACGGGAGAAACCCGTAAACGACGGCGAGAGCGTGGGATTGTTTGGTTTGTTTCAAGGATTGTATGGAGGAAAGCAGAGGGAGCAAATCGAGTGGCATTGTTGTTGAGAAAAATTGGCATGGTGATGTTGGTAGTAGGAGAGGGTAAATTTGTGGGTTAGGGTTGCAAAATAAGGGTGAAATTCGAGGGAACCAACGAGAATGACGGATCATAGTACAAAACTTGATATTTTAGAGGCTTCTACTTGAAGTTTTATAATTAAATTCAACATCTAAAGCAGGAAATTTGAGCAGAGTAAATTTGGCGCGAAATAATTTAGGGGTTTCATACAAAAATTACTCACAAGTGGTCATGTTAACAATGGTAAAATCACGGTAAATTATCAATAATAGAGAGGATGAATGATAGGAAATATTTACCAGGTTAAATTGGAGCAGAAAAAATTGACTGAGGATCATCAGTTTATCACAGCAGTGTTTTCTGAAGGACTTGAGAAAACTTGAGCAGAAATTCGGCGCGAAAAGGGAGATGAAATTGATTTAGGGAGAGATGTCAAAATGATTCGAACTTCAGAATTTACTGCGTCACCAATTTTGTAATGTTATTGGAGTGAAAGAAGAGTAGGAGGGAAACTGGATTTCTGGGGGAGAAGCTGTTGTGAGTGCCTGTGAGGCTGTGACCATGAGCCGGCCCTCTTTCGATATACTCCGTAATCGGGCCAACCTAGAGTGGTACTCGTAATTGCGTAATTGAGAGTAGGGTAAGAAGGTCTTTTAGAATTTAGACCAACGTGTTAGAGACCGGCATTCCGTCCTTTCAGATAAGAGAGGTCAGTGAATAGTATAAAAGATTCTAAGACCAACAGGTAGGAGAAGGGGATGAATATCTCGAGATGATCATAAAGTTTGTAACTTTATTGGATTCACGGAATTAGTTAATAATATGTGATTTATTAATGATTCGGCCCTCAAAGTCCTAATTAGTATCGGGTTGCCAAAATAAATTATCGTGGCTTTGTAGACAAAATCATATTTTGTTTGAGACGGTCTACAGTCTGCACAAAGATCATGGTTATCTATTTTCATTTTTCTAAAGAATACTCGTAATCAATCGTGAAATCGATAATTGAGCCACATGTTTGCTCTAAAATCAAGTTCACTACATTTCTGGGTGTTGGTTCGACTCTTTACCCATCTATGAAATACAATCCTAACATTCCTAAGCATGGCACAAAATAGGTTTTGCCCTCACTGCAACGTTATGTAGGCCGATATTTGACGAGAAATCCATGATATATACTGATATATGCGAAACCAAACTGAATACACCCTTTTATACAACATTTGATTTACCCATTTGTGATTAATTTTGTGTTCGGCGAAAAGAGAAAATTAACCCCTTAATCAGTTGCGCTAAATTATTACTCCCAACAAGGTAGCCACTAGCAAGTATATAGGGAGAGATCACTTGTTCCACTGCCAACAAAAATCGAGGAGTCCCAGAAAACTACTTGACCCAACACTACTTTCCGCTCTTTTCCGCATTTTAAAAAAATAAAAAAAAACAAAAAAGAAAAAAGAAAAGAAAAGGAGACGGCGGCAAACCATGGAAGCCGGCTCTTCTTCTTCTTCTGCCACCAATGCTCCACCGCCGGCCGGTGGCTCCGCCTCTAAATTCCTCACCAACCTCCCTTCTCGCGGCCTCTTCTCCTCCACCGTGCCCCCCTCTAACTTGGTAACTTACCTCTTTTTTTTTTTTTACTCTCAAACCCCCTAAAAAATTATTTACTTCTCATTTTTTTTTGTAGATTTACCGTCTTTAAATTTTATTTATGCTGTTCTTCTCTATTAGTTTTGCTTGATTATTATAGGCTATAGCATTGATTTTTTTCCTGAATTGTTTGTTTGTTTGCATCGCCGTTATTTTGTTGGGTTTTCGATTATTGGGACGGTGTCCCGATGTTGATCAATTACACTAGGGGTAAGGCTTGCATACATCCGATCCTTGGGGAGCCTTTGAGACACTGGGTAATGTAGTAATTATTGTAAGAATCAAGGCGAAAAGGTTGGCCTAGTGGTTAGGAATTTTAACTTGTCTCGGTGATGTCCCGGACTCCTGGGTTCGAATCCTCATATCCCCACTCCCGCAGCATTAGTTGCTCTTTTGTAACAAAAAAGAATTAAGGCGTTTGAAATCGGGTTGGTTTCCCTTGGTTGCTTGTTTGCTGTGTCCATGTCGAAAGTTTGTTTGGTAATTGCCATGATTGAGGGCATTGCTAGTGTTTCGAACTTGTTCTATTTGGTGACTCGTCGGGTTTAAAAATTTAGTTTTACTTCATTTCTTGACCCGGGTGTGTCAATGACTTTCCAACTTGATATTAGGAGAAAGTGTCTGATTTTTGTGGATGATATTTCATGATTAGTTTGGACTAATCATGTTCATTGTCTAATCTCAATTGCATTGGCTTTGATTTTCTGTTTAGCTTGGATCAATCATGTTCGTGTTTTTTCATAGTTCACTGATGTGAATTGGTTCGTAGTTGATTCCGGTTTGTGGAATTTGTTTTTGGAACCTTGTCCTTTAAATGAGAATTGGTCTTGTTGTGTGTTTGAGTTTGGACTTTGGACTGGTTCCATGAATGTTGTAATATTTTTTTTTTATCAGTATTCAAAGTTTAGTGGGTAATGAGTAATATTGACTATCAAATGGATTGATATCATGTACATAGAGATTATTTATATGTGTAGACAGAAGATATGGTTTTTTGAAAAAACTGCTGGCTCTATCCTCCTTTTTACTTTGTTTTACTTCGAACCAGGATCATTTCCACTTGTTGTATTTGATTTGTGGCGCTTTCATTTAGATATTGAATGCCTTTTTTTGTACTTGGGTTGAAGGTTACTCTCTGTTATCTTTCTTGTGAATTTGACATATGGAGGACTGGCTTATTATGTCTTATGTTTGGCTTGTGAGTTTAGTTTAACCTAGTGTAGTGGTTGTTCTGTTCTTTCACATGGCATTAATGCAATGAGGATCAGAATAGGATGATTTCCCATCTTAGTACCCTGTTAACGGTATGGTTGTACTTTGTTATCTCCTAAAGTAACTACTCTTCTGTGCAAATGATTTTGGATACAAAATTGGATTGATTAGTTTCTTTTTGCAAATACTATTATTAAAGTTGGCATGTCTGGTTTATCATGAGGAACTTGGAAGTTTACTTGGGTGAACTTCATATTCTTTTCCACACTAATGAGGTTATAGAAGTTTTTTGACAAACTTGATGAGACCATCATAGTCATTACGGTCTGAAAGTACAACAGAAGCAGCATATACATGCTCACTTTCTGATACATACTAAAGATTTAGACTTCCACTTGAAATAGCTGTCAAGCCTCTCAATGTGTTGGCTCCATAGCCCTCTCACCTTCCCTCAACTGAGCCATTTAATTATATTTATCCAACCGTCAACTCCTAGGAGCAGCTTCTTGTCCAAAAAATGACAAGGGAAGGCTTGTCCTATATACCCTCTTGTTGTGGGACCCTTTTCCTGTCCCTCACCTTGCGGGGATACCAATGTGCACCGGGCCTCACTTTTTTTCTTCTTCTTTTGGTCTTTTTGGAAAAGGACTATGGAGAGTTGAAGACAATGGAGTTGATATCTGCTGGAAGATTATCTGATGTCCTTTTCTTCACTCTCCACTGATTGAATTAGGTTGCAACAAACAGCAAAAGCATGTACACTTGTTCTTAGTGCTTGACCATGTAGATTATAAGCATAACAGTAGCTTTCCACAAACCCGTAGCGGTTTAGAGTTCAGCAAGGAAGAATCTTTCAAGATTTTTTTTTTATTTTTTTGTTTTTTTTGGAAACCAACTAAGTTGTACTGTTTATGACTGATTTTTGTGGACTGCACCTTTTAAATGTTAGTAGAAGGCCACACCTTTTAAGACATTCTAATGGTAAGGCTGCACCTTTAAGTTACTTTTACTTGCAAGGCTGCACCTTTTAGTTGCCGGAATTGACGAATTTTGGGCGTAAAAGGGACAAGTTGTAGTTTAACAATTAAACATGTTTTGAAAGGTGTGGTCTTGCCAAAAATTCTTTAAAGATGTGGTTGCATAAAGGGGAAAAAAAAATATCAAATGTTGCGGTTTGACAAAATATCCTAATTTTTTTTATTTTGTAACTGTGTTTGTCATCCAAGACGTTCCTTTGAATCATGGTTAGAATTTTAGAAGAATTAACTATGAGTCATGACTAGAACTTTTGTAAGTGCCTAACTATATTTTCAACGTAGGGGTAAGGCTTGCAACCCCACCTTAGGCAGGAATCTTTGAGGCACTAGGGTAATGTTGTTGTAATATGAGTCATGATTAAATTGCCTTATCTTCTACATATTGGATTACGTTATCAATCTCGAAAAATTACTTAAAAATCAGACACTTTCCTCAGCTTGAGTAGGAATTCTGCTCAAACTATCTGTAGTAGGTAAAGGTTATAAGAGCTTCTCCATGTGTAGTTCTAATTAGCTTTCTTGGAATTTCAGTCTCAGGATTATAGATTATTGCTGGTACGTGAAAGTTCAGCTAGCTTTTACTAGTGCCCTTCTGGATATCTCAATGTTTGATTTGCATCAAACCTTTTGTCCAAAAAGTCGAGCACTCTGAAAGCAGAAACTTGGGGTGGATTCTATGTTGCATTTATCTATTTTTATTTTTTTAATCGATGGATTTTGTGTTTTGATAAATAGAGATATCTAGAAGGGGATGGAGGGGTACAGAGTGTAGTTAAATGGTTGCAGACGCGCAGAGTTGCAGTGACTGAAGTAGGAGATTGATCTCTCTTTTATTTCAAAAGCTTCATTTTCAATTTTTTTACTAGGTGATAGTTCCAGTATCTTCACAAAAACTTTTTAGAGTGCTATCACTTACTGCTGTGTCATGCGTCAGAGCTGTGTATTAGCCATTTCGTAACATGTGCAAAATGACTTTACATATATGTGGGGACTTGAGTGGGGTAGTTTGTTTTGTGCACCTTAATCATTTGACCATTTGGGCCTAAATGTCACATTGTAGCCTGTCCTATTAGTAGCTGCAGTATCTTTTGTTTCACAATCTTTTTCTTCATGGTAAACCAATTTTGAGTAAGAGTGACAAGATATTGATAGAGTTTATGATGAACTTTTCATATTTTCATTGATCAAATTATGAGAAGGTTGTATGTTGTGTGTGCTTTTATGCGTTACGACTTATGACCTTCATACGCAAGCTTGTGTTAATATTATGTGCCTCTTTAACTTCCTTCACTTGTTAGATTGTAATGATGAAACCTTCCATAGTGTAGGTTTTTTTTTTTTTTTTTTTTTTTTTGAGGAGTAAACCTTTGAAAATCCGCAGTTTATGCTTGGAATTAGTTATATCTTCAACTAAATTTTTTAACTGATGCTTGAATGATTTTTTCAGGGTGGGATGCGGGTTTATATCTGCGATCATGAGACAGAACCCCCAGGTCTGTTTCCAATCTAATTGACATCAAGTCATCATGTGGCCAATTCCTCCTAGTGTTTGAGAGTCATTTGAATGTCATAGATGCTCTCATTCCTCTGATTGTGCATTTCTTTGGCTGTCCTTTGTTTTTGTACTCCTTTCTATCTGATGGAAATGGTCATAGGATTGAATTTGTGCGTTTTAACATAAATTTGGTCTTGTAGCTTGGGCCGTGGTCAGTGCGTTGAGATTTTCTGGTTAGCATGTAATTGTAATCTCGCTTCTGTTCATTCTGTCTCATTGGGCTTGTAATTTACTCTTTATTTCATTTCTTGCTTGCTTAAGGGTCCGTTCCGTATCACTGCCGTTTTCAGGTTTAGGTTTTTTGTGTCATAAAATTTAGTTTAATAAGTTTTCACATGAAAATCAAATTGGTTGACTCAATAATAGGCATATAGAAAATGAAAATTGACCACTAAAACCCAAAAACCACTTTTTCTGGTTTTCTAAATAACAGAAAACAGAAAACCAAAAACGATACCAAACGAGCCAAGTAACACTAGATACTTATATAGGTTTTTGGTCTTCCACGTTTTTTAAAAATATCTATAATAGTATTTGTTTTTATTTTCTTTCAGAATTCTTCATCACCACCAAGTAACACTTAATACTTATGATGGTTCATGATCTCATGTTTGCCAAGGTAGAGTAACCATAGTGATAAGACCCGAGCTGCACAATCTTTTTCATGAAGCCAGCTTTATTCACAAGCACATTCTTGGTTTTGATGATATGTTGTGCCGAAAGGAACCTCTCTTTCTCCCTCCCACCCTTATTGCAGATGAGCTTTTGCAATTTCCTTTTCCCCCCATAGGAAAAATGCTGTAGCTTTATTGCCATGTAAGCTGACTGAGTTCACTGCCTTTTAATCACCATAGCCACTCAGCCCACTCTCCCTGTCCACTATTTTTTTCTCCCATCAACTCTATAGGAAAGCCATCTCTATCTTTACTAGCGTTGTTGTTGTTGGTTTACAAGGATAAACCTATACAAGCTAATTTTAATCTTATTACGCTCAGTTAACCTCAAAATTTTACAATTATTGTCCAATTGAAACAAAAAGTTTGAAGCAGTAAAAATGTCCACTTCCAGTTACTCTTTTCTCGCATATTCACATGACATGGATACTTGGATTGTTATTTAAAACGGTCCATCCACCATTGGCTGAGGACTGGCCTCTTGGACAATAAGGAGAGGCAATGGATATCATTATAGAGGATTGTGCTTGTGGTTAGGAAAATGTAGGCATTGGTGTTCAGGTCTCTGTAATTAGGGTAGAGGGTGGGGCAAAGTGGTCATAGGTGGATTTTTTCTGGGATATGGAGAGAAGAATAAAGAGGAAGGGATTGACATATATCGTGTACTGATAGTATCATGATAATTGAAAAATACAATTCCCCTTTTGCCTTTTTGCCCCTTTCCGTACTCAGTTCATTTAAATTGAGTGATGTCTGTCTACCAAGGTGCTTTGTTCTGAAATTTAGGAGAAAAATGGGGAAAAGAAAAGAGCCAAAAGACCACACGAAATTCACTCAGGTACAGAGTGGCACTAAATTTCTGGTGCTGAGTGATAGATCATAGATCACACTAGCTGAATAATGTAATAAGTTGAAAAAAGTGTGATAAACTTCTGTAAATATTTATAGAAGTTTTAACAACATCCAGGCCTTATTCCTAAAATGAGCCGACCCCAAATTATTTTGGGAATAAGGCTTGGATATTGTTGAAACTTCTGTAAATATGTGTATGAAGTGAACTTTCAAGTTGATTTTTTCAGACTACGATCATATTAAAAAATTACAGCCTGAATTGTTTTGTTTAGGAAAAGGTGATGTGATAAAAGAATTGATGTTGAGTTCATTCAGGTAGTGTTTGGGAAGTCGGGATGTGAAAGGAGTAGGTTTTGGAGGGGATTTCAGGTAGAGTGTTTGGGAGTTGGCCCTATTCCAATTGCAAATTCCATTAGTTCCTAAATTGACCCTTGTTTAAATTGAATTTAAATTCATTGTTCTCAAACATAGCGTCAGGTTTTTCTTCAAAAAAAAAAGAAAAGAAAAGAAAATGGCAATAGGAACCTTAATTGTTTGATTTGAGTACAGCACTAAACAATGGACTGTATTCAATTGGTAAACAGACCATCAAGGGGTACGATGTCAATATCTAAAGATGGTTAACTCATGCTATTGCTGGCAATCTGAATAATTTGTACATCATTCTCCTAATGCAACGTGTGTGTGTCCGTCCACCTTTTGCATGGGATTTAGCTTCAACATTGTAAATGAGTCTAATCTTGTTGCAGATAGGTATTTGGAGTTTCATTTACTGCAGCCTTGATGAAAAAAGAAAAGCTAGATTTACATCAAGCAAATTTTATGGAAGAGAACATACTGAGAAGAAACAGTATATTTGAATCAATTTCGGAGTGGTAGAGGTTGTTTGATTTAAATTAGGTTATATCATAGGAGTATTTGTTATAGTCTTCTGAGTAATTTTCCTTAATTGCATATGTCTCCTTTATCTTTACCCTATGTATGAGCAATTGTCAGAAGTTTAGCACTGAAAAGTTTCTCCTACAAGGGAATCGTGTCCAACAGTTGAGTTATTTGTCATAGACAGCAGTATATGTTCCTTGCTTATTCTGAACACTGTTTTCGAATCCACCATTACGAAAAACATCTGTTTTGGAGATAACATGATTGGTTATTCGTAAGATATAGGGAATTAGTTCTTAGAGTAGTTAGTAGTAATTAGACTAAGTGAGTTTTAGTTGATTGGTGCAGTCATAGATCTTTATTCTGGAGGGCAGGCCCAGCCTCCCAGAGGTTTGCATAATAGGCTGGGGTATTGTGACTTGTGAGCATCATGTTTGATGGGATCCTGTCACCTTTGGTTTGCCTTTGTAATCGAACTTCATTGTGAAAGAAGTTTCTTCCCTTCAAGATCTCTGCCATCTCTTGTTGCCATTTTCATTATGTCCTCACATCATCATCATCGTGACTCTAGTACCTTCAAGAAGGCTTCTTCATAGCGGCAGCGCCAGCCGCTAGGGTGGGGGTTGTGGGTGGGGTACACATCATCATCCTTTGCTATATTAATCCATTTTGTTTTAGCATTTAGAGAAACTCGCCCTTGTCTCTAAGTGAACGCTGATTAAAGCTAGTTCTTCTCTTTTCGGGGTTATTTTCAGAAGCATTGTCTTCACTCTGACTTTTTGCTAATCCTGTAATACTGATGGAGAAATCTGGTTCTGTATACTTGTCAATGCAGAAAATCAAGTGATTAAGACAGACCAAATGAACATACTGATTAGATCTCTTACTTTGAAGAATCAAAAGGGTGCCATTGCTAGCAGCAGCTCAAAGAAGAGGTAATTTGTCTCTAATGTTTTGATGATCTTTGTCATGTACATACTAACTCTAAATTGATTGCCTGTTTTCTGTATCCTGCAACTTTGTAATGTTTCTTTGCACATATGTATGTATAAGTTGGAAACGTTGTTTTTAAGACATGGATTATTTTGTGTTTTTGCAGAGCATCCGATAGAAGTAACGATGCAAGGGCTCCAGCTAAGAGAGCAATGACAGCTAGTCAGAATAGCACCCGACAAGGTAGGTTCTCGCTTTTGGGAAGGAGTATATTGCCTCTCTAGTTGACATTAATCTTCTCTATACATTACTTGATTTGATGGTCCCTTGCCTCCTACGGCTACCATCTGTTTGAAATGGACTTGTTTTGCACGCTTTATGTTGATGATTTTTCACGTGATGTCTATCTCTGTATGTCTGTTCTCTATATTGTCAGGTGGATCAAGTAGTCGTCCAGAAAATTTTCAAGGGTTGAAAGTAGAGAGCCTACGGGCGCTTTTAAGGGAAAGGGGACTTTCGGTTAAAGGGAAGAAGGCAAGTTCTTTTCTGCTTGCTATTACGATAAATCTATTTTCTTGCTCACTCCTTTCACTAGAACTTTTTTTTATTTCTTTCCTTAAATATACTACCCACTTCTTTCTTCTTTATTGATTGGTTTTAGAGATTGTGTGAAAAGATACCTACTGAGTGTGACCCATGCACAAAAGAGAACATATAGCCAAAAAAAAAGAACTTCATCACCCCCCATTCAGAAAATTTGCAAAACGTAAGTCGCGAAGTTAGTACATCACGTGACATCAGATATTTGCCAAACATGACCAGTCTTAGTTTTCCTTTGTTTTTCTTCTTCCTTCCCCTTGCTCAATCTCCTCAGCTGTTTTAACACTTTAAGACCTTTTCAGAAAGTTGATTTTTGGCTAGTTGGTTCTTGTTTTGGGCTGTGCAGTTTTGCTTTTGTTCAAGGTTTAAGTTTTTAAACGCTACAACTTAAGACTTCCATGGGTTTTTTTGTGGTGTTTTACATCAAATGGAGTGGTAAGGACCACATTTTGCATACTCTAGCGAGTCTAGTCTAGCCTGCAAGGTGTTTTTTTAATTATGAAAGTTTAAGAGGTGGTGTCTATCAATTTACTCATGGTTTCACTCTATATAGACGTAGTCCAAAGAAAAATTAAAAAGATAAAAAGAGATTCGCGTCTTCCTAGATGACACTTGTTAAAATTTATATCATAGTTCAGTAAAGATTTTAAGTGGGTTCGCGAGTGCAGCGTAGTGCATTGATAAATTTTACTGAGATCTATTATATTGTGCTATAGGATGAACTGATTGAGCGCCTGAAGAATGCCAGTAAGTGATAACAAAGAGATAAAAGAGGAAGCTGATTGTTACAAAGTGTATAGAAAACATCAACGCAGCCACGGACATCGGACTCATCAAAGTTCACTGCTATTTGAATTCGTCATGCAGTGTCTTGTGTGTTCTTCTGGCGTCAACTTAAATCTGGGCTCTTTCTATTTTTGTGGGTAGTAACTCTCGGAACTCCCTATTCGATTTTTACACTCGTTTTTCTGAGAACAAATTTCATTATGGAAGTGTAAAAATCAATGTAAGGAGTGCAGAAATCAGTTCTTCGGCTTGTAGATGCGCCGGACGAGTTACCAAAGACGGGAGTGATGAATGATGTATGCTATGATGACATGAAATATTTAAGCACATGTAATCAGAACCTTTTGAAGCTGAGAGATGTAAACCCCCCCCCCCCCCCCCAAAAAGGATTTTTGTCGAACCATAAAGTGAATATGACGTGCGATGTGATCAGCTATGACCATTTTTGGTTTGACCATCTAGGCCCAAAAACAAGTGTGGTCGTCTATTTTTCAAAGAAAATGACATTGTGCCACGGGGTGATATTTAATGAATTTTGAGATATGCATTCATTCCACTGATAAAGGACAGTATGTCAGCATCGGAAGAGTACATATTACATGCTCACTAATTATAGTCCTATTCTGTTGGATTCTATTAACCATGTTCGCTCGGTCTTCCGAATCCCGGAATCAATTTGCACTAAAATAGATAGCCTCGTGGCTGCTTTCTGGTGGGGCTCCGGCTCAAACTCCGGTATGCATTGGGTGAGGAAGTCGATCATGCATATGCCAAAAACATGTGCGGGATTAGGAATTCGGAGTGCAGCAACAAGAAACCGGGCCCTCCTAATGAAAATTGCACATCGTATTACTCGGGCTCTTAGCTCACTAGTAGCTCGTGTGCTACAAGGTAAGTACGGCAAGCTTCAATCGATGGCCAACCAACGTATTTACAGCGGGAATGCATCATGAGGGTGGCGCAGCATTTATCAGGGATTTCAGGATCTAAGTGTGGGTTTGAGATGGAAAATCGGCAATGGCCGATCAGTAAGTTTTTTGTCCTCTTCTTGGCTGGGCTCTCAGCAGCTACACATTAATGATGATGCTCCCCTCGGAGACCTTCTCCGAATGCGTGTGAGTAATTTTATCCATCCAGACCAACGTTCTTGGAACATTACGATGCTGCGACAATTTGTGGACTTCCAGTCAGTTCGAACCATTTCTGCTTTGGAACTTCCGGAGACGCAATCGGATGATTTCCAGTACTGGGCGAACACAGAGTCAGGCGAATTTTCGGTCAAGTCTGCGTATGCGGTTCTTCAATTGGCAACAACGGAATCCATTCAGTGCACTGAGTCTCAGCAGGGTTTTTGGAAGCAGCTTTGGGCCTTTGACCTGCTTCCCAAGTGGAAAGTATTCCTCTGGAAACTTGTCCACAATGGGCTACCTGTAACACTACAAAATATAGAAAGTGGTTTATGGAATGGTTTATAGAGTTGGTTTGTCCTACATTGGAAAAATAAGACTCATATGATCAGTTTATAATAGATTTCTACCCTCATACTACCAACAAGGCCTTCACCTTTTAGAGCCCACGGGAGGATATTCGGGCCTAAAGGGTGACTACCCATCTTATAGGGTTGTGTTGCGACGAACGGTGGTTTGGACTGTTACACTACCGGTTAGGGGGGATTTATAGCATAGGGGGTTGGAAATCTTTACTTTGTGCCCCCTGTGTGGCCACATCTCGAAAACCGTATAATAAATAATTTAGAATTTTTATATGTGCATCAGTTACATAAATTAATCATTGTAATGTTGTAAAATTTAAAGTAGGGGTCATAAATCTAATGGCGTTTATGATTGTTATTGATCCTTTGAGTTCCAAACTCAGGGTTGCAAGTTGAAAACTCATGCCCTTCAAATGATATCTCGAAGGCTTACGTGAAAACTCAAGCTTATAAAGCGAAAGTGATCTTGCATATTGTACCTGCTTACAGAGGATGTTTCGTTGAAAACTTTGAGTTTTCTATTTGTTTTCTTAAAAACATCGGCTATAAAATTAACGCTTGAATTGCTCGGTTACTCTTACCTCAAGGGGATAAGCATCTTATGGTCGTTGTTACATAGTTTTAACAAAACACTAGAATCTAGCATCAAAACCATGAGTTTTCAAACAAAGACCCGTGTTCTTCAAATAAAAGTGTGACGATATAGTTATTGCCTACTATAATCGTGTACGTTCATCATCCTTGACTTTTGAAGTGACTTATTATATAGCCGATGTGAGATTTGAACCCACACCCTATGCATAGCATATGCTTTTCCATTTGAGCTAATCGGCTTATGACAAAAGTGTAAGACAACGAACCTAAAACAAGGAGCGTTTCAACTAAACAAGATATTGAAGAAAAGACATTATTATAAGAATATAGTTTAAAACCGTAAGTCTGCAACTTAAAGTCTAGAGTAGCGAACTTAGAAACTAAGTTCAATTCGAAAGCACATTCGAACCACATTGATAAACAAATTACCTATCAAAAGTTTTAGTAGTCAACTAAAAGCAGCCCCAAGCAATCTCTTTAAAAACAATAATGCTTATGATCTTTCTCCTGTATACATCAACATAGCCCAAGCAGACAACTTATCCTAATCAAGTTAGAACCACAAGTTTCCATGTTCAAATCAAGAGTTATCAAGTTAAAACCACCACGTTATGGGCTGCAATGCGAAGATGAGATATAGGGTGTACAGGAGTCCTGGATACCAGTGCCTTCACAAGTGAAACGGTCTTTTACTCTTATGCAATTTGCATGAAATCATGTTTTAGATAGCATTTTCTTCTGGAATATTATTGTTTGGGTACGACCTTGGAAATGTAGTCAAAGAAAAAATAAATCAGTAGGAAGGCAGAACTGAAAAATCTCAATTAAACCAACATATTTTCATTAGCATTACCGTCATGTCAGACATCATTCGATTACAAATATTAGTTCAAGAGATTAAACCCGGATTTAACACTGACACAGAAGGGAAAATACCTCAGATTGTGTGACTACACCTCTGTTTTTCAATTGGCGTCCGGAATTTCTTCGCGAATTGAACATTTTGATTAGATAAATTCTAGAAACCCAGATTTGATCAAGTGAAAAGGACTTGGAAAGAGAACGAGAATTTGAAAAGAGATCAGAATTGGGAGATGATGGTTTTTTATTTTGGAACTGCTTAAGAATAAGGAATATTTTTCTCTTTTCAGTTGAACATTCTTTTTTAATTTTCAAGAATATCAACTATTAAGTAAAAACAAAAATTAAGTAATTAATCTATATTGTTTTAGGCTAGTGTATTATTGGGCTCGTCTCACCTGTGAGACCGTCCTATACAAGAATTTGTCTTTCTATAAATATGGGTAAGGTTTACTAAAGGGCCGGGCTCTGGGATGTCCATAGAGCCCATAATACACACTTAACCAAAAAAAAGAAAAAAATTTAATTGAATTGACCATCAATTCAATTTCTCTTTCATTGAGTCACGCCATTTTTTTTTGGTGAAGTCACACATTTTTGGTGACTTGTATAATTGCATAACTTTCTATCTTCTCTCCTACCACCACCGTACCTCGATTGCACGGATCACCGCCGCACTACCCCTGTCACCATATCGCTTCACCATCCCCAGAATCCTCCGGCGACCTCAGCGGCAAACCCCCGTGCCACCGTCTTCCACTTTTTCCTCCTCCCTTTTTCTACCTCTTTTCTCATCGTTTTTCGCCCTCAGTCGAACTCGGCGGCAACCGACAAGCATAGCGGTGGTGGTTGGTTGGACGGACGTGCTTTCGCTAGCGGAGGTCGCCCGTTAAGGGAAGGGCGGTGGGAGGAGAGAGAAGATGTTGATGTGGGGAAGTTTTTATTTTATTTTGACATTTTTTAATTGTTCTTCTAATATTCATTTGTTTATTTACCCGTGGACTGACCTAATCCAGCTTATTTTATTATGGATCGGTCCTACCCAACCCACGTTAATTTTAAGGTAACCCTAACCTAGCCCATATAAATATGGACCAGTCCTAGTCCAGCCCAGCCCACCCAATGTACAGCTCTACACCCTAATGCCAGGGCTGGAAATCTTGAGCAATGGCACCACAATGCTTTGACTTTGACCGGGTTTGACAAGCTTGATCTTAGTGATCATAATATTATTTGATGGTCTTATAGTAATTAGGATGCCTACGTATCTCGAAAGAATCAAAGCACACATAGTTCTTCACTAACTTACTTACCTTCATTTGGTTATTTGATCGCTTCATCTAATTTTCGAGGTTCTCATTGGCGGTTAATACTCCCGATTCCGATGTAGTATCCATTGTCATGAACGGATCATCATCTTCTTCATCATCATCATCATCCTTCATTCCTCTTCTTCTTTTTGATGTTTGATCCCAATTTTTTTTGTATACAAATATTTTCACGGAGTCGGGAGCCAAACTTGATCATTTTTCATCCAATACTCGTCTACTTGCACTGAAAGCCGACTTTGAAGCAACAATTGAAGTTGGAACTACAAGAATATTCTTTGCAATTTGGGTAAGAACCGGATATGTGTGGCTCTGTTTATGCCACGCACCAAGTACACTATTATCATTTGTTGTATCATGGACTAGTGTTAAATATTCACTAATGGAAGATGGAGTACCGTCCGAAATAGTTTTTTTTTTTTTTTTGAAAATAATTGAATTGGAACAAAAAGAACTACCTTGTACATTAGTACTACTACTTGTATCATACAAATCATGTTATTCGGCAATAATAAAAACACATTTGTCCACATAATTTTATACATCATATTTTTGTTAAGTTTTGTAATTATAATCTAAAAGTTTGTCAAACCAACGGCTTTTACACCGGGATCAACAATAGATGCAATGCCACATATAATAGGAACGGAAAATTTACGTGGTACCCTCGAAATTTCAACCAATTAGTTATAAATTTAAATTTATCGGTAACTAACCACAAACATATATTGTGCACATGAGTTGCAACCAAAATTTCAACTTTTCTTATAAATACCATGTTCTTGGGACAAGAAGATCAAAATAATTTAGTTAAGCAATATTCGATTAAAACATGATCAATCTGGTATACACGATCATAATGTACGAAGTAAAATATAAATATAAATCGCTAATTGTGAAATTGAAGATCACAAAACAATATCAAAAACCAATGCTTTAATAAAAATATAAGCAATTAGCATCATAATTTCGAAAAGCAGAACTTACACTAAAATCCGCTTCTCTCTCTGATCCTTCATCACTTGTTTGATGATTTTATTTCCTCTATTATTCCTCTTTCGATCCCCATTTATATAAGAAATCATGGGTAACGTAGAGAGAATTGAAGAGCAAAACAAGTAAAATGTGAATTGGTGTAATATGTTTTTCATGTGATGACACTGGTGGAAATCATGAATATGTTTTTCATGTGATGGCACTGGTGGAAATCATGTTTGGAATTCTAAAGCCCTAATTCGTGGGATTTTCAACCATTGATTAGATTGACTCTAATTGAAACGCGTTTTTTAAAGTTACTTATTAGGGGATAACAAGGTATTTCTCGTGAGTTAGGAGTATTTGTCTTTTTTTTTCTTCTTCTTATTATTCAAATATTTTAATTATAATAACGAAGAATCAATATTAATTTACAAGAAATTAGCAATTATTATACTCTTATTATTATTATTACTATCAAATAATAATAATAATAATAATAATAATAATAATAATAATAATAATAATAATAATAATAATAAGATTAATAATAATAATAATCAAACGAAAATTTTTTTTTGGATTTGTTTTAAAAAGTCAAAAAAATTATTTTTATTTTTATTTTTTGATTTTCTTAAAATGGAAAATCATCATTAATATTAACTAACTAGATGTAAGCTCGTGCGTTGCACGAGTCTCTTAATGATGATATTCAATTATGATGATGCCCTTACATAGGAACTATTACGTGCATTTTATTTAACATGTGTAGACAATTATTTTCATCATATGAACCTCATTTACAAAATTGGGAACTTATATTTTCAAATCAACATTTTTAATGTTACTGCAACCATACTTTTTTTCAAAGGCATTACCTTAAATACTGTTACTAAACCTTTTAAAAAAACTTATTATCTAAAACATTCACATGGCACCATTGTGTTTTTATTTTAGCTGATTTCCACATTTCAAGTTTCTGTATAATATGCACCATAATTTTTGCCCCTCGGACACATAAACTGGAAAAAAAATCAGACAGTATAATCTAAAATAAAAAATATCCGTTCATCTTTAATTGTATAATTTTAAATTAGCACCCGCTAATAGATTAGAACTAAATTAAAGTTTTGTTCAAAAACACTATCTCAAATTAATACTTAGGAACATTCCGATAGTGCCCTTGTTGTTTTATTTTTCTCATGGTTTCCACGTTTTAGTGTTTGTGTATATTTTTGAGGTTTCATTTATATGATCATGTGTAATATTTTTTTTTCCAAGCATTAAACTCTAATTTCACATTGTTTTCACTATTTAAACTTCTTATTGATGCAATGATAGATAATAACTTCATAATTGGGGTCTTAATGTTATTATTTCTTATCAAAATTTAGCAAATGGGTATAATCTTCACAAAAATGAAACAATGTGGGTACCATTTACACAAACATACATGTGAATGCAATACCTTTTAAAAGGGAGCAAAGAGATAGTAAATTTCATTTTGAACAAATTTACTTATGATGTACTACCTTTATATGTTTTAACATACGCTCCTAGCCTCCCACAAAAGGTCACATGTATCTTAAATTTTTTATTCTTACATCTTATCACGTTAGATAACATCTGAATGCTAATTAAGTCTATTACGATTGTGAATAATCATGGAGTATATAACTACACTATCATCAAAACTAATCAAAATATAAATTTGACTGTTCATATGATAAAAATAAAAACACACATGAAAGATGGCCTTGGCTCATATGTATCTGTGTTGTTTTCCGTCTCCTAATCTACTTGTACAACACTCTTATCCATAGTAGTATATAGAACAAACATATGCTTAGTGGATCGTTGAATTGATTACCTTCATGCATATTATACTTATATTATTTTAGTTTAGTTATGCATCCTTGACAAATTATTAGCTTGATATATTGTTTCAATCCTTTCACCTATATATCCACTTCTCTAATAAATTTCCTAATGTACGATTTTTAGTAGAGATATTATATATTCCACTTGGTCTTGTTTCAATAATGTGGGTCAAATTTTTAATACTGTTTTTTTTTTTTGTCAAGATTAGAGATTGTCCCACATCATCCAAGAAGTAAGATTATATTATTTAGGCACGCTGTAGGTTAGGTTATTTTTGTCCCATATCGTTGAATAGGAAGATAATAGTTTTATTCTACTCGGTATCGTAATCTTTTTTTGCCAAGATTAGAGATTCTCTCACATCGTCCAATAAATATTATTACAATATTTTGCCACACTATATGTTAGGTTATTTTAATTTTGTCCCACATTGTTGCATCAGAAGAAAATAGATTAATTCTACTCGGTATTGTAATCTGAACGGGATTAGTTCTTGTGTTCTTAAACAAAAGTTTATTAGTGTATACATATATTTCATTTGCTCATGTTCACAACGTGAGAAAATTTTTTAGTAGAGAAATTAGTACACGCGCATGAGACTTAGTGGGGTGGAGCAGTCCAAATGAGCTCTGGCGATATCATGGCCAGAAATTTTACTTTTTTACGTGGTCATGATTTGACAATGTGGGATGACTTTTTATTACTCTTCTTATTTGCCAATATTAGAGATTGTCCCACATCGTCTAGTAAGTAAGATTATAGTATTTCTACACACCATACGCGGCTAGATTATTTTTATCTCACATCGTTGTATCATATTATAAGTATATATATATATACTTATATTAATTAATTCTTAGTTTTCCTCTAAAGGAAAAAATACTATTTGATTGCGATAAACCTGTTTTAACAAAATTGTAGGTGAAACAAACAAAACGTAGGATTCTCTATAGAGTACTATAGGTTTATGTGATACTCATGTACTCTCCTACTATATTATGATTTATTATTACTTCTACCACTTATACTACTCATATCATAGTATCATACACATCATCAAGGGCATTTATAATGCATCTTAATTCAAAGACGTTTTTTATAAAACTAAAATATAATAATGTGTCATTTTAAAAAAGACATCTTATTAAAAACTTTTTTTTTATACTAAAATTATGAGGTTACTCAAAAATTTATTAATATGTTGAATATGCATACAAAGGACAATGTTTAAACTTGCCGATCAATACTTTAGCAACTTATTAAAGCCAGCCGAGTATATATGATCAGGCATTATGATTGTGAATGTTGATCTCGAACTTCAACTATTTATAACCAGCTGGTTGTTTAACTTCGATTAGGATTATGATAGATCAGAATTAGTAAAATATACCAAAAATCTTGCCCGATAAATCTCTCCTTCATCGATTGATATGGAGTTTCTAGAATGTTCCATTCTATTTAATTATTTTTCACTTACCAAATCATGTACAATTCATATTAAATTGAGTTTCTAGAATGTTCCATTCTTATCTATTTTTCACTTACCATATCATGCACAATTCATATTAAATTGAGTTTCCACAATTTTTCATTTTTATTTAATTATTTTTTATTTACCATATCATATACAATTTACATTGAATTATTAGGTGACTTACCATATGTAAGATTCGAATATAATTTTTATAATAAAAGATATGGAAATACGGACATTCTAGAATGTTCCAATCGTTGTGGGAGCTCAAAAAAAGCTTACTTTAATAATATATATATTGAATTACATAACAACTACTCTAACACATCATCACTTAACGGAAAATCTAACGGAAGTTACTATTTGGGTACCATGTATACATAGTGGGTAATTTCGGGGGTACCACGTGCATAAACTTGCCAAGTTGGGTACCATGTGCAATCAGTCAAAGTTCGAAAGTACCACGTGAATTTTCCGTATAGAAAATTTAGAAAATTATTCAACCATTTCTCGCGCATTAAAGAAACAACATGCTTTAAACTTTCGTAATTAGAATTCTCAACAATAGACATAGCGAAAACTATTTTTATGCATTGTAAGATCACCAAATGAACATTTGACCCATATACTTACGAAAAAACTTTTGTAGCATCATAATAAGATTTCAAAAGATCATAAATAGGTTCAACAAGCTCCTAAGTAACATCATCGAGAAGGACATTTGGATCGCTAGAATGATGTTCGTTATGCAAAGTAGTAATAACTTGTTTATACCTGATTGCAGCCCCTGACATGATTAAGGTAGAATTCCACCTTGTTGGTGTATCAAGACTAAGGTCTGTTGCAAGTTCCAACTTCTGCAGAAGTGCTTCTCAGAAATAGTTTCTGGAGGAGGAGCTCTAAGTGCCTGTTTGGACAAGCTTCTAAGACTGATCCTGGAGTTGAGAAACAGAAACTTGGCCAAACGGAGGTAATAGTAGAAGTACTTCTTGTGTTTTGAGAAGCTGAAAACAACTTCTAGAGTGCCCAGAAGGAGAAACACCAAATCGAGGCTTCTCCTTCTCCTCTTATTTCTGTTTCTCCTTTTCCCCTATTTTTTCTCTCTTTTTGTTTTTCCTCATTACTATTAAATTTTCTCTCTTCCCCAATCCCACTCAACCCCGCCTCACCTCCCACCAGTCACCACCATCGGTGGTCCCCACACCAACACAACTAGCCCTCCGATCTCATCACCACGGCATTGATACGCCATCCACCACTTCCCCTTCCCCGCAAGCCGCCACACTGTGGCTCTTTCTCTTTCTTCTAATTTTCTCTCTCCTCGATTTTTTCTCACCGACAACAACAATGTCTACTAGAAAGTCGAGGGAGGCGCGAGAGGTGGTTTTCGTGAGGAGGGGGCCAGGAATCGGTGGGAAAGAAGGTAGAAAAGAGAAGTTTTGGGAGGAGAGAGAATCGCGCGTGGAGAAGGTAGGCCTCGACAATGGGCGGACGCTGATGGCATAGAGGTTGGATCGACGTGTCGTCGACCGGAATATGGTGAACGTCGGAGTAATGGTTGGTTTGGGTGATGGCCGGCGGTGGTGTTGCGGCATAGCTAAGGTGGGCGAAGGCCGAAGGGTATTGAATAGAGAAAAAAAAAGGGTTTGGGATGAATGATAAATCAGGATGAATTTGAATTGTTTTTCTTTTTAATTATTATTTTCCATCTTATTTCAAGACTTAAACACTTCTCAAAGTTTTCTGATTCTTAGAAGCACTTCTCAAATAAATTTACCAAACACCCAATAATTTCTCCAGAAACAGTTTCTCGAAAACTATTTCTCAGAAGCACTTCTAGAGAAATAGAAGGTTGGCAAACGGACCCTAAATTGGAGCTTCCTTCTGATGAACAAATTAAATTTACACTAGAAGTGCTTCTCAGAAACCAAAAACGGTTTTTTCAGTTTTGTGTGTATGGCCAATTTCCAGTTTCTGGGACCCAGAAACAGTCCAGAAACACTTCAGGAGATTGGCTAAACACACCCCTCTTCAGTCTCAATTGATGTTCTTCATACAATTATTTGTATCTACACTTTGTTGTACTCGTTCTCTAAGCCACTTGATAGGTTTTCTAATAGGCCTTAAAATAGGAGAAATATAAGTAATCCCTTCTTAAGCGGATACATTAATAATATGTGCACAACATCTACCATGTAAAACATACTATCTAATAATAAAATTGAAATATTACTCTTGATATGACCAATACAATTAGTATTAATCGTACCATTATCAAATGAAATAGTAAACAACTTATATATCAAGCAATTTAAAATCACCACAAGTGTTGGAGTAGGTGTCCTACGACAATAATGCGTTGACTAATTAAATCTAATTAGGAATAAGCTTGGGATGTATTGAATATAATAATCAGTTGATTAACGTAAATCGATAACGATTGGCTGACTAGAATTTGACGTTATTGTAGTTTGACACCGTTAATCACACGATCTCTCTCGGTCACACCGATAGAGATAGTTTCTCCAAAGGGTATTAATTTTGTATTTTAATATAATACAATATAAACTCCAATGTTTCAGTTAAAGAGTTAACTGATTGTATCAGATAGAGTTTTACGAGTTCGAGACTCAAGTCGAAAAAATTACGGTTTTTGTGTAAATTGTCAAATTTGACAGTTGGCTATTTAAATTACAAGGAGTTGTATTTTTAGCTAAATTATATAATTAGTAATTATTTATAATGATATAATAGTTAACTAACACTTAAATAGATAAGTGAACAGATTATACCCAAATGTAACATTTGATGTTTTGGGTACCATTAGTAAGGGCAAAATAGTAATTTTTCCACCACTATATATAGTTTGTTTTGTGGTCAAACAAACACAACACATCATTTTGACACAAACACAAATTGATTTTAGAGAGAGAATTAAGAGAAAACTTCCATTTTCTCTAAAAAAATTTAGCCAACTTCCAACACCTTTAAGATCAAGTTTTCTTCGTTACATGTCAATGAACACTTGATCAAAACACTTACTTAAACCTAGAATAACATTGAATAAAGTGTTAGCTAATTTTATTTTGGTTTTAGGGTTTAATTCACCTAATAATGCAACCTTGTTTTGGGTGAATTTAGGAGGGCTACTTGGTGCATCTTGAAGGAGGTTTTCTATATTTAAAATTCAAGATTTAAGGAGGAAGATCTTCATTAATTAGCTACTCAATAACCTTCTTTAAAGGTGTGGTCAATACTCCTCCTAATTAAGGTATAAAAACTAGTTTTATACATTTTTTTTATGCTTTTATCTTACATGCAACTAAAGATCCTTAGCTAAATTTAATTAGGAGTAATTAACTACTAATTAGAGAATAAATAACTTTCATGTGGTAAAAGAGCATCGGTTTAAGTTGAATGTTAATTTTAAACTTTAATTAGCATAGCCTCCAAGAGACCAAGATAGCATAGTATTTAGGATATATAATTTAGCTGATGAACTGCGAGAATTTAACTTAAAGAACATGATGATCCTCAATCTTTTTTGTTTACATTATTAGAAACAAATCTTATTTATGAACACCACTCGAGTACAATCACCTTATTTATGTACATCTTCAAATTCCAATATCATGAGAAGGACATTTTCTTGGACACTCCAATAATCTTCTAGATATCCAATTTAATGCATTGTTGTGTGGTTTCACCATTATTCGGTCCGGATAGAGAGTCAACGCCACCGCGACATGGTCCATACTCGCATACGCCACCACATGTACGATTACATAGGGCACCATATACATGATTTTTTGGCTCCAAGTTCGAATCAACGCCACCACGACATGGCCCATACCCGCATACGCCACCACATGAACGATTACATAAGGCACCATATACATGATTCTTTGTCTCCATTTCAGAATCAACGCCACCGCGACATGGTCCATACCCGCATACGCCACCACATGTGCGATTACATAGGGCAGCATATACATGATTCTTTGGCTCTAGTTCTGAATCAACGCCACCGCGACATGGTCCATACCCACATACGCCACCACATGTACGATTACATAGGGCACCAAATACATCATTCTTTGGTTCCTGTTCGGAATCAACGCCACCGCGACATGGTCCATACCCGCATACACCACCACAAGTACGATTACACAGGGCACCATATACAAGACTGTTCTTTTCGTCTACATTGGTATCAATACTCTCTTTAATACGGCCTTCTAAAGTCAACTCACTGTGCCCTTCTCCTTTCACTTTATACGATTGTATAACCGCCAAGGTAATGCACGGAAGGACTATCCAATCTTCTATTGCCTAAACAAAGGAAAGATGGTTAGAACCCACAATGCAAGAATGACACTAAGCATATAATATTAATATGTTTGACTAACTATAGGTTGAAAATAACCTTGATAGTTCCTGTCTTTACGTTGATTAGGGCTACAGCCCTTCCGTAAGGATTGTCTGCAGAGAATTCGACAGCAGTAATCAAGTCTCGTTCCAATAGATCACATTTGTTGTGCCTAGGTTCAAATTCCAATCTGCCCCCAGGAAAGAGCTTTACCTGTAAAATGGTTTATATCTTAGGCCATAAAGAATTTGAAGCAATAACGTTATAAGATAGACTTCGTGGCGTATAAAGATTATGATGAATTGTCATAAACTAAAATTCAAATATTAGATTTAAGTTTTGATCTTCAAATCTGATATTTCTATTGAAATTGTGACGTTATATGATTAATTGTTGATGCATTTATGCTAGTGAACAAATGAAAGCATTACAAGTCTTTACCATCTTATAACCAACCAATTCGAAGAGACTATCGTCATTTCCAGAAGATTTATGAAGCTCGAAGGACCCATGAGTTCCTTTTACACACCAAGAATTATCATGATATTCTATGAGGGCACACTTTTCTCCTGAGTCTGTGATCGTATACACATCTGCCATCAAATCAGCAGAGGTGCATTTTGTTGCATCATTGCCTATATTCCTGAAAATACAATAATATACCGACAAGACAATATAGGAACGATTAGTTTGGTTTAGTGCTCATTCAAGTAATACTTGTACTAATCTTCATTCAAATCTCAAATATAAGGATTAATTTTATTAGTTATTATATTGACTGTGGTTTTCGGAGTGTAATAAAGAGAAAGATTGTCTTCTTAATTAGGTGCGAAGCTTACCGGTGGTGAAGACTAAATATCATTTTTTCATCAGAATCCATGACACGAGTATGTGTGTGATCGTCTTTGTGAGGTGGAGAACTCACCAATTGAAATAGTTGAGGTGCCATTGTTGGAGGTGTAAACGACACAGAAACATGAAGGAGTATGGGTTCACAACTTTCGAGGCCATATGCAAGATCTATGGAAAACCATTTATTTGCTGAAAGTTGAGATTGAGAAGCCAACAATTCTTCCAAAGAAAGTGAGCAATAACCAAGTAGCTTCTTCTTCGGTTCTTTTGGTTGCAGCTCATTGGAAACAGGAGATTGAGACATGAGTTCAAAAAGAAACTCTCCTTTTGGTTCACAATTAAAATTTGCACAAGCCTTATCCTTAGAATTAGATGATATTCCCAACAAAGTCTCTGTGCTGAAAAACTTATCAGCTTGTTTCTTACTAATTGCAAGGACGAGATTTTCTTTGTACTCATCTGGTATGTTCTTTATATCGACAATGTCAATAAGAACCTGTAAATGAAAACTGTTGTTATTACAAGTCCAACCATCATCAAGCATAAGGTTTATCCTACAAGCAACAAAATGACATTAATAATTCATTTCAGTTTAGCTTAATTCTAAGGAAAGTGCTATTAATTTAGGACATAATATTTAATTTGTACCCTGAACTCGAATAATTGACATAGAAAAATTCAGCAGTTCAAAACATTTCACTATTGTCAGGAGCATAAAACATATCAAAAAAGAGACATGTGTAAGAGAGTAGAAGCTTAGCACAATTTAATCATTAGCTACCTCCAAAGCTTTCAAAGATGAAAACTGAATTTGTTCGTCACGTTTTCCGAATGCGTTGAACATCTTGCTCCCGGTGTTAAATTCATACGGAATTAGTGTGACTGGATTAGGGGAATCTCCTCTATACATTGCCCCAGCCTTCCAATAGCCAAAGCCAAATGTGCGCTCCCATTGCGAGCGTGTTTCTGATTGGCCAACGTCTAGTCTACTTCCTTTTGTTATATCGGAATCAGTGTCATCATGTTGTATAACGAAACCCACTAGTTCAATCATGTCTTTGCAGTAAGAATCTGCATATAGCTGGTGTGTGTGCCACATAAGATCAATATCGTACGCAGGGACAGAAAATTGTTTTTGGTTAATCTTCACGTTTGTTCTAATGAGATGAAGAAATCCTTTATATCTAGCCATTGCTTCTCGAAGAAACAGTTCGTCTGACATATGTGGTCTAGATACCTATCAAACAAGAAATAGTTAATTATGCTACTACATGGTAACTACTAAAAACAATCATAATTCCAATTTGAAAAGAACAACAAAACTTTAGAGCGCCTTGTGTTACCTGAAAAGTGAACGAAATTTGTCTTTTAATAGCAGACTTTAGATCATAATTGGTAAACTTTTCAATTTCAATATCTTTTTGCAAGCAATCTCTTGAAAAATGTCCACCTAAGTCCAGCTCATAAGGTTCCTCAGGGTATATAGTTTTCCATATCTCCTCAGTTGAGTTCTTAGATATGCTAAGAATAGATGATATCACATTTCGATTACCAAGGATTCTTCCAAATAACTTCATACAATCGAATCTGTATCTAACCTGTGTGACAAAAGATGTGCTCGATGTATCATTATTTGTAAGCAAGTAAAGATAAAAAATTTCAATTTTATGAGACACACACAAGATAAAAAATTTCAATTTTATGAGACACACACATTAAGTCATTGTTTAAAGTTTTAGTTCATACTGGATTCAGCCTGTGACAATGCCATATCCATTCACAGTCAAGAGGAACAACCAATGGCCCTTCGCAAACAGGAGTATCCAAGTGTTTGGCGAGCAAAGGGAGCCAAAAAGCATTGTACCTAAAACATGCAATGTGATGCGGTCAGAAGAATCAAAACAATCTTAGCTTGCAGAATTCTACTTAGTGGTAATTTTGCTAACATATGATATAGGATTTGGAAAACGTATGAAATTCTACATCATAGAGTATGAATCAGAGCATTTAATTTCGTGAATCGTCCACATTTTGTTTGGTGGACAATGAAAAAAAGAACAGATTCTCGTGGGAATTACAACTACCAAATACGAGTATGTAAGCAATTCTTCCATTGATTAGGCTTATAATTTTCCGGAAATCGTTATTTACCTTATTTTACAAACATTTTGTCAATTAAACAGAGCGCACATCTTAAAATTCAAATGAGCTAAAAAAACTAAAAAAAAAATGTTAGTACTCTCGTGTCACCGAACCATCACTTAGTCAATTAATTAAATTACTATTCATGCTCCATAACTATCACAATTCTACTTCCACTTTTAAGTGTATTGATTGGAACCTGATGAGTAAAACACTTGCATTTCCAAAGGAACATTATTAAGAACACACATGTTAGTAATATAAGTATGTAATGTTTCTGCATATCCTCCTTTAACAACACTAGATTTGAGATGCAATTCATCTTAATCTTGCAAGCGAATAAGGTGTAAGATCGAAGCATTGAAAATATGAGAGAATTACAAAAAAGTGAGTTATATATATATATATATATATGACAATGCTAGAGGTCTAAAGTTTAGACACCCAAAAGTGTCTATAATTCCTAATAATTTTACTACACTATCAAAATTTTACTACTCACACAATTAATTTTACTACCTGAATTTTTTACTACAATTAATTTTACTATTCCGATCTCAATTTTACTACTACTAGCTCAATTTTACATTGTAAACAAATAAATTGTGTCTACACTATAGACCTCTATCAATTTGCATATATATATATATATATATATATATATATATATATATATATATATATATATATATATATATATATATATATATATATGACACGGAAAGAGAATAAAACCACATAGCACGCAAGGTTAACAACTTAATGATTGATGTCTTTGCCTTGGCGAAGTCTCCTACGCTTTTGGGATCTCATATGAAATCATATAAAGACAATTCTGAATTCTCATTTAATTGAAAAGTTTCAAATCCTAAATTTTTAAGTGAATTTTGACACACTTGGTTATGTAATAATGATACTAGGTCTGAAAAATTCCCAATTTTCATTCTTTCAATGTGGTAATATTTATAGAACAAAATACATTGCAATATAAAATCTAACATAAAAGACTAGAGCTTCCAAATGCAATATGTATCATTGTTCACACACACAAAGATACGTGTTTATAAGTCTGCCATGTAAAAGAGGAAATGAGCAAGCTCACATCAGTTGGTCCAAAATTATTTTACCTGTAGATAGCTCTTTCCAATGCATGATCTTCATACAAGAAGCGACTACGGTCAATAGCGCCAAGGAACTTTAGATGGTGTTTGGTGGCCTCAACAAGATCCACACTTACATGAATTTTCTGCGCTTCAGCCCACTCTTTTACTTGCTCCTTCTCCATAGCAACCCTATGTATTTGTTCTCAGCAAAAATTAATAACATTTAATGATATTATTCACAGTATTTTAATACCTAAAACAACTTCGCATGATACTAATGCACTCATATTAATTATCTTTTTACTATTGCATGAATTGAATTTATTTTGATATCGTCCTTTGACTAAAACGATTGAAAAAAGTAACATAATACACGGTGAATTTGGAGCACAAAATTCATTAATTAGGAATTGCTCATTTGATGAGATAGGTAATGCTTTATGTAACTAAATTGCAAGTGGCTACCCTTTTATTTTTTGTGAAGGGTGGGAAGGTATTTCTTCCTCCGCTTAATCATACAAAAAAAAAAATTAATACAAATCGTACACGTAGGTTTATTTGAAAAGATCAACGACAAAACATTTATTTTCTTACCAAACTATTAACACCTAGCTCTGATTCTAAGACAATCCATCATATGAACAAGTAATTAAGATTTTCAACCAATTAGTTATAAATTTAAATTTATCGGTAACTAACCACAAACATATATTGTGCACATGAGTTGCAACCAAAATTTCAACTTTTCTTATAAATACCATGTTCTTGGGACAAGAAGATCAAAATAATTTAGTTAAGCAATATTCGATTAAAACATGATCAATCTGGTATACACGATCATAATGTGCGTAGTAAAATATAAATATAAATCGCTAATTGTGAAATTGAACATCACAAAACAATATCAAAAACCAATGCTTTAATAAAAATATAAGCAATTAGCATCGTAATTTCGAAAGCAAAACTTACACTAAAATATGTTTCTCTCTCTGATCCTACATCACTTGTTTGATGATTTTCTTTCCTCTATTATTCCTCTTTCGATCCCCATTTATATAAGAAATCATGGGTAACGTAAAGAAAATTGAAGAGCAAAACAAGTAAAATGTGAATTGGTGTAATATGTTTTTCATGTGATGACACTTGTGGAAATCATGAATATGTTTTTCATGTGATGGCACTGGTGGAAATCATGTCTGGAATTCTAAAGCCCTAATTCGTGGGATTTTCAACCATTGATTAGATTGACTCTAATTGAAACGCGTTTTTTAAGTTACTTATTAGGGGATAACAAGGTATTTCTCGTGAGTTAGGAGTATTTGTCTTTTTTTTTTCTTCTTCTTATTATTCAAATATTTTAATTATAATAATGAAAAATCAATATTAATTTACAAAAAATTGGCAATTATCATACTCTTATTATTATTATTACTATCAATTTTTTTTCTTTTTCTTTTGATTATTATTATTATTATTATTATTATTACTACTACTACTACTACCACTACTACTACCACTACTACTACTGTTATATTGAATGAAGAATCAAATAATAATAATAATAATAATAATAAATTAGAGTCAATCTAATCAATGGTCGAAAATCCCACGAATTAGGGCTTTAGAGTTCCAGACATTCATGATTTCCACCAGTGCCATCACGTGAAAATCATATTCATGATTTCCACTAGTGTTATCACATGAAAAAAATATTACACCCCACCAATTTCTTGTAATTATTCTTGAATTTTCATTCAATATATCATAATAATAATAATAATAATAATAATAATAATTATTATTATTATTATTAAAATGGCAATGTCTTATCATGTGAAATGGTTTTAACGTGGATAAGCGAGTAAATGAAGTAAGGCTTCTGAATATGAATCTTGTCTTTTTTTCTGTCTCATGTTTCATTACAAAAAAATTGTAAGGAGCTAGCTACTTCATTATTAAAACAAAATTAATGAATTGACTAGCTCCATAAATGCTCCAATGTTGGGACTAGACCTGTTTAAGGGCGGGTCAACCCATTTCTCCCGACCCAAACGACCGATGACAGAGAAAATTAAATATGGGTTATAGGCTGACTTGTATTTAAAATTATGTCGGTCAGAAATCAACTAGGGGTTTGCAAAATCGGTTTCGATTAACCTACCACACACTTTTTTCGGTTAGCGTCATTTTCAGTTAGATCCAAACCCGACCCTAAAATGCAGTTCGGGTAATGGTACTTTTAAAAGTTTTTATACATGCGCAATAGAGATTTCGATTATTAAAAATAATGAAAATAATCTACATATATGTTTAGGATAATCTGGGCACAAACACTATTATTTCTTACTCTCTTTAACTTTGTTTTTTTTGTCTTTAACTGGTTTTTGAGCTCAGAAAAAATTAAAAAAGATGGGTGATATTTGAGGGTTTGATTGTTTGAGGAGAAATAATGATGGTTATAAATTACAATTCCCAGTAAAACTTTAATTAATAAAAAAAACCTTGGATAAGGTGGACAAAGGCTTGACTGCTGCTATTAATGCAGTACATGCTGCAAGAAAAAGTGTCTTTAATGTGTTCTTCGGTCAGGTCGGTTGCCCGATCAAGTGCATATGGGCGAACCTTACCCGCCCCAAAACCCATAAAAACCAAAATTCTCGACCCTAACTCACATGTTTTCGGTTCGGTTACCCTATTTTTCGGATCCGTTTTTTCGTGTTTCGGGTTCGGTTTCGGTTAGCCGATTATTTTGCACACCCCTAAAAACATGCAAGGCAATAGCCCACAAGCCAGTCAGGTTAGCCCGTGAACATATTTCAATTTATACTTGTCCGTAATATTATCAAGATCTCAAAGTCAAAAATCGAATTATATGAGAGTAATTGTATCAATCATAATATTTTATTTTTGTAAAGATTTATGTCAATAAGAGGAAATTATGTATTCTTTACTAATACTACAAACACGATCACAAAAAGAAAGCATGCAACTAGGCCTAAAGATATCATTGAGACAAGAATATAAAGAAGTCTCTTCACTCTTTGTTGTGCCATATCAATGCCTCTGGTAAGTTCAACTTTACATATGTTCCTTTATTTAACCTTTTCAAATTTTTATAATTAAGATCTATGGATGCTAATGAGTAAATGATGAATTAAGTCATGGATGATGTCATATTTGTAGTCTAGTAATCAATTTAATGTGTAAGATGCAATGATGCATGTAGCGTTCTAACTATTGGTATTCTCGTTTTATTGTTCCTTTAATTTACCATAAAATCATCTTTAATATGATGTTGTAATTTCTGCAGAACCATGACTATGGGAAATGCAGATGAACCTATTAATTTAGACCTCCAAGATGTTGTTGTAGTACTGCGAAGGGCAAAACGTTAACATCAAATGTATGAAAAGTTATGACCAGAGAAGTCCTTCCTTCGGGTGAGAAACGAGCTACTTGTAACTACCGTAAATTTTTTTTTAATGCTATAGCTAAATAATGGTACATCTCATATGAAAAGGCACATGGACAAATGTGCTATACGATTTAAATTTGACATTAGAAATTTCTGCATTAGTGGCACCCCTTCTAATAGTGGTAATGGTCTAAATATGTCCTTGAGAAATCCTAATGCTGATTTGCCTGAGGTTCGTCGAGTTATTTCTTTCCATGTGGTTGCGGGAGCGCACCCATTTACTACCTGTGAGGAACCTGCACTACGTCAATTGACCTTCCAGATTCAGCGTCAGGGAACGGAATTTCCAAAACCCGTTCTCATATAGTGTATAAGAACGGTTCCGGTAAATAAAGATAATTTCTGAAAGAAGAAACAAAAAAAATACACTTTGAAAACGGGTTTGGCCAAAGAAGGACCAGAACAAAGGACGGAACCTTTGAGAATGGTTTTGACCAAAACCGTTCTCAAAGCTTAGGTTTTTATTTTGGTTTCGTCGCGACATTTCCCTATTTTTCGTCGCCGTCTTCATCCTCTCTACTTCCTTCTCCTGCACCGGCGATATTCTACTCTCATAAAAAAAACCTACTTATTTTCGATCAATAATCATCAAAATATATTACCCAGATTATTACAAGTATAGTTCATCTTTCTCAAGTTTATTATAGTCGAACTTTCTTCTCCAATTGCGTTGAAAATTGCTATTACAAATTAGGGCAACCACCATCGTTCCCCATGACCACTACTACTTTTCCGGGAACCATATATCAACTTCAATTGCCAATTACCCATCTCTAATTCAATTGGAAGTAAAGTATTTTCTCTAGTTTTTGTTTTTCAATTTCAATTTTAGGTTTTTGTTTCTTGATAGATATAGTTGATAGGTGGAGAACTTACAATTTTTATGTACGTAGGTTGCCCATTATATAGATACCTATCTATACTATACCTTTAATAGCCTAACTTTAACGCCCACATGCATGGCAACGTATGGAGACGTTCTTACCAAAAAACAGCCACGTCATATGTGAGGTGTCGGCCAACCGTGGGTCTCTTCTTTCTCTTCTATGTCACGTGGGCTTTAATATTTGTATGAGCCCAAAAAAAATATATCTCAACGGTAATGACTCTTCGTGCGCGTGCGTCATGAGAAAAAACAGAAGTCTCTTCTCCTTCCACTTCAGTTCGTAATTTTTTTACTCTTTCGTTTTAATAGCGACGTCGAAGATGGTGGCGGTTATGAAGTTGGAAGGCCTTTTCCGTGCTGCCATATCTATACATAACTATTAATAGCCTAACATTAGCGTCCTACGTTGCATTCTCTAACAATTTTGAGGGGGTTGTCTGTATGGAAAATAAGCCACGTGTCACAACGAGATGCTTTCACCACAATGTTATCAATATGATGGAGATATTTATCTTTTGGACTTTGAATCTAGACGTTATGAATCATTTGATCTTCTTATACATAAATGTGTCTTTAATGTTGCATAAATTCATCATTATTTATCTTAATAAGGATATTAAATATGGTGTCTCTTGGCTCTTCGTTTGTCTATTGTGCCTGTTACAGCCTAATTCGAATAAGTATATATAGGTAAAACTTTGTTTTATTTTGGTGAGAAAATTATCATTTCCTATTCAATGAGTTCATCAAAAAGAGAATTGAACGTAGGGGAAGTTATATATATAGAGCATATTTTTATGTGTTTCTCATAGTAACACTTTCTATATTTTACTATCAAAATGTTATGTGCGAATCGATATTGTAATTATAAATAATTATATTGTACATCAACTTTTGTATTTTATTCAAGTTATGATCATCTTCAATTCGTCATGTTAATTTTCGATATTGTGATTCACAACTTTATTTTTATTTACATTATAGCTAACATGTTACTAAAAACACTCGACATATAATTTAAAATGATCTCGTGAATTCACGGAACATAAATCTAGTTTAATTGGTTTTTGTGATTTACAAAAAAAAACTGTAAGTGCGAAACTAGAACGGTTCTTGGAAGAAACGTTCTCATATGAGTATTGCTTTTTATCTTTGTATTTTTGTTCAAGTTTATCACTTTATGAGTGTGGTAGGATAATAAAACGGTACGTTCTACAAAGATGTGTTCAATTTTTTTATTATAGGTGTTCCACTAGGTCAAAAATTATAGTATATTTCTACTAGCTTATTGCAAGTGTATGTTGATGCATGGTTCTATTTATTAGTAAGTAAGTTAATTAGACAAATGACTTGGTGAAATATTATGCTAATTGGTGACTATAATCTATAGATATGGGTTTCGGCGATCGCAAATGGATAACAACCTCAAACATAGGTGACAAAAGAATATGAGGATGGGATTCTAATTTTTTTTTGCATTTGTTGAAAAAAATTATTGCAAAGATTTAAACAATGTGTGTTGCCCTTGTTGGAAGTGTCATAATATGAAGTGGTTTTCTTGGCAAACGGTAAAGATACATTTGAGAAAGTCAGAGTTTGATTCAAATTATGTGAGATGAATTTTTCATGGGGGAATCGAATTAGTTTGCCGAACCTAACATTCATAAAGATGGTGATGTGAATGTTAATAAGACTTTTATCCGACAAGTTTGCGTGGATGGCATGGAGCACTATATGGATGAGCCTAGTAAGCCTATTGATGTTATCATGGGGGTCGATGATGATGACACTAATGAGATCAATGGTGATGTTGCTAATGAGGTCGATGATGATGTTGTTAATGAGGTTGATGATGATATTGTTAACGAGGTCGATGATGCTGATATTAGTGGTGATGACCCAGAAATGATTAACAACTTATTGAATGAGAATTAAAAAAGTTTGTTCAAAGGTTGTTGAAATTACACTAAATTATCGGCTGTTTTGAAATTGTTTAATTTAAAAGCAACAAATGGGTGGAGTGATAAAAGTTTTACTAATTTGCTAGAGTTGTTGAATGATATGCTTCCCGAAAGGAATATACATACCCTCCCCACTCGTAGAAGATGATGGCTTCAATGGGTTTGGGCTATAAAAAAAATACATGATTGTCCAAATGATTGCATCTTGTATCGTAATGGTTATGAGAATGGGTTAAACTGCCTTATTTGTCATGTCTCTCGCTACTAGGAGAATCGGGATGGGGTTCCGGCCAAAGTGTTGTAGTATTTTCCAATAATACTAAGATTTAGAAGACTATTTGCAAATCAAGAGGATGCTAAGTTGTTGACATGGCATAAATTTGGAAAGGATAGGAATCATGATGGTAAGTTGAGGCGTCCACAAGATGGAGCTTAGTGGAAGTTTATTGATACTAAATATTTTGATTTTAGTAAAGAGTCGAGAAACTTACGTCTTGCTTTCTCCACCGATGGGATGAATCCCTTTGCCAATATATGAGCACCACTCATAGCACTTGGCCCGTGATTTTGGTGACTTATTAATTGCCTCTACACTTATGCATGAAAACAGAAGTATATGACGTTGTCTTTGTTGATATTCGAGCCTAAACAACCTGGAAATGATATTGATGTATAATTGGCCCCTTTTCTTGATGACTTGAAGTTGTTGTGGCATGAAGGTGTACAAGTTTTTGATATTGTAATGGGTGATTTTAACAAGGTCCTCAAGCCAGAGGAAAGAGTTAGGAGCAAAGTTACACTAGCAGAAATTGCACAGTTTCAGAATTGTGTGGCTGTTTGTGGGATTTCAGATATAGAAGCAAAAAGGAGCTTTTACACTTGCAATAATAAACAAGAGGAGGAAAGGAGAGTATTCAGCAAGATTCATAGAGCTTTAATAAATGATGAATGGCTGATGCAATTTCCTAATAGCTATGCTTACTTTCACCCTGAAGGATTATTTGACCATAGTCCTTGCACTATCAGCGCTCATGATATTCCAAAAGGAGGAGAGAAAAGATTCAAATACTTCAATATGTGGAGTAAGATACCTAGATACAAGGAGATTATTGTGAATGGGAAAAGGAGAGTGCAGGATCTCTAATGTACTAGGTTGTGAGGAAACAAGCTCCTGAAAGGTCCTTTAAAAGAACTAAGCAGGAATAACTTGTCCGAATAACTTTAATCAACTAATTACCTAACAACTAACTAACACATCATCACTTAACGGAAAATCTAACGGAAGTTAGTATTCGGGTACCATGTGCACATAGTAGTAACCTCAAGGGTACCATGTGCACAAACTTGCTAAGTTGGGTACCATATGCAATCAGTCAAAGTTCGAGGGTACCACTTGAATTTTCCGTAATTTTAAACGTAATTTTAAACTTCGGTGCACATGGTGTCCCTGACTATACACCCTAGTGTACATGGTGCCCTCGGGTTTGCATTAAACTGCACATGGTAACCCCCTATTTTTGATTTTTGATTGCAACGACTAGTTACAAAAGTAGTCGTTGTAGCTGCATATATATGTAAAAATGGACACAGATTCTCCTATAATACTTCTCTCCTTCTTTCCAACGCATACATTAATATCAAATCAAATCAAATTCATGGATTCCATTTCATCCCATAGATCTTCATTTTCTTCATTTTCGAAAGGTGTTTTCGTGGAAAACCGTCTCTGCCCTCCATGCAAAACGAAGACTCACATTAGGTCTCCTGTAACACCTTCAAATCCTTCAAGGCTATTTCACTCATGTGATGGTTGTGAATGGTTTAAATGGTGGTTTATGAAAAATGAATACCCAAGCCATGTTGGAGCACGACGCTTAAAAACACTTAATACGTCGGTTTAAGTAAAAAACCGATGCCTAAAGATTGTGGAATATACGCGTGCTCCAAGAGACTATTTTAGGCATCAGGTGTAACCGTAAACCGACGCCTTAAGTGAACATTGGCCATCGGTTCACTCAAAAACCGACACCTAAAACAACAATTGACACTCTCCTTCTCGACTCTTGTACAACATGTCTTCTCTCTCCTCAGTGTCCTCACTTTGTTTTTTCCGCCTTACTTGTTCTCTCTCTCCTTTGTCTGCAATTTCTTCCTCTAACTTTGTCACGGCCATTGTTCTCCACCGTCAAGACTGCGCTATCATTTCTCAGTAAAAGGTAAGATGTTTCTCTCTCTCCTCAAGTTATCAATAGCCTCTTTTACAAATCAATTTTTGTTTTTCGAATGTATTTCGATTTCTAGAATTTCATTTTTGTTTGTTCAATTTCTTTGTATCTGGTTGTCTTGTTCGATTGTTTTGTTCATCAGATATACGGTTTTCGTTTTTGTTCAATTCGGTTGCTTGTTTGTTCTGATTTCTAGGGTTTTCCTTTCTATCCGATTTGTTTTTTATCCGATTCAAGAGGTTAATTGTTTTCCTTCAACTCGAGGTTTAGTCATCGATTATTTTCTTCTAGATGATTTCTAGGGTTTTTTATTTGCTATAATTTCATGCTTTTATTACTTGTTTATAAATTCCCAAATTCGAATCTGAAAATTTGTGAAAGTGGGTACATAGTAGTGAGCAATCCATCATCTTTTTTGTTTTTGAGAGTTATTTACTAGGAATGATTGAAATGCGGTTTTAATCTTGAATAGTAATTGTAGGATCAGAAATTGAGTAGACGAACGAATTAGGAAACGTTTGTTCCATTCTATGAACATAAAGTTGGCCTAAAACTACAATTACATACTGCTGTTTTTTTTCCTAGCTAGTAATGTGTGAAACTATATCGTTTTCTGTTGAATCCGCCTAAAACTATCACTTGGGGTGGAAAATTTCATGCTTAGGTGACCACTTTTTGTAAGCACTTGACCATTCTGCGAGTCCCATAAACCAGAGTTCAAAGTCGTCTGTTGTTTCAACTTGTAAATACTTTTGTGGTGGCTTCTTCATATTTTGGCTCTGATAAAATCTTTGAATCTTCCTGAGTGGAATCACAACCTTGTAATGACAAAGTCTTTAATTTTGCTATTCATGATAAATTAAAATATCAGCAAACTAGTCTACCAGATTATCTTAGCTAGGCCGTTGAAATGAGAAGTTGAGGTCAGTTTTTTTTATGCATTCCCATGTAAGAATTGAAAATTTTGGGTTGAAAATTAACTTTGTGATGGCCTTTCCAACAGTTCGAATACAAAAGGTTGTTACTAATTCCTTATTTACTTTTGAATCTACTGTTGGTAAACATTGTTCTAGAGTTTTCAGTAACTCAATTAGACCAGGTTCTTTGATCTAAAACTTAGAACTTTTTGATAGAGGGTGATTATCTTATTCTCAGATAGTTGATCGAATCGGTAAATGGATATTAGTGTGCTGCCTCGATGAATTTGAATGTGGGATCCTTCTCCGGCCCTGATCATCTTCCTGGACTCGCTCATTTTCTTGGTATTTTCTTCTTCTTCTTCTTCTATTTTAATTTAATTTAATTATCTATTTTTAACCAATCTTAAAGCATTACTCTTTGGCTTTTTTCATTCCCAATTGAGTATCTAAATGTATTTCTATGTCATTACTCGAATTTCCATGGAGAACTTCTCAGTTTAAGAAAAAAAAATAAAAAATAAAAAGATAGGGACTTCCTCAAAATTACAAAGAAACAACAAGTTACTTGTGGATGATCATGAGGAGATCATAGAGTGCCTTGACGGTTAACTAGTGGTTCTATATTTTTTGTAAGATTTTTCTTTCCCCTTTTAGGGATGAATAAAGCTCTAATTTTCTTGCAAAAAAAAAAAAACAAGTTACTTGTGGAGTATTAAGCTTTGTGAAGTTAGGATCAGTTTGTATATATGCTAGAGAGCTCCAACAGGTGTACTATGTCCTTGTTATATTAGGATGTCAACCTAGTAAAAGTAAAACCATCATCTTCTAAAGATGGTAGTCAGGGTACCGAGAATTTTGCTGCATCAATCTGGTGGACTTTGTCCTTGTTAGGACCTGTGTAATCTGATGTACTCATGTGAGTTTCGGCCTGATTGTCGCATGAATCTGCTTTTCCAAAATGCAAATGTTGGTGTAATAAATATTGTTATTGTCATCCTTAAGAGTTTTTCTTAGTTTGTAAAATTGGAGAACATGGTCATGATTCTGAACTACCTTACTATCAATGATGACAACCTTGCCGTGTAGTTCCTGATATGGCGTTTGTTATTTCAGAAAAGATTGGTTGTCATTCGGAGGAGGGGAAGCTAGGGAGACTTCTATGTGAAGCTAGAAGCTAAGCTTTAATTTGTTATTCGTATTGTATCTAGCTTGTTCTGATTTGTTTGTATTTTATGTCAGTATTCAAGGGAGTGGTGGTTGATTATGTTTGGTGTTTTCTGCAATATCTACGCGATTTACCCAAAAACAAAGAAGATCTTGTAGTGTCTTCGTTTGAGACAAGCATACTAACTTCCTACAGTCATTTGTGGCTTTATGTATTTGTTAACATTGTTAATCTTTTGTTGTTTGGTCATTGAAAGGGCCACATTTGTGAGGGAATTACAACTAACAACTGATTCATCGTAACGCCTAAATCATCGTTCAGTCCGGCTTACTGCGTCACAACAAGAAGAGGTAAGTTAACTCTCATTCCATGAATTTTCTCTTCTTTTGTTACAATTTTTTTGCTGAAATGCTCCCACCATATCTTGGTTTGAATATATAAGGAATCCATGTCAAAAGTAAGGAATTTAAAATGATCGAGGGGAGTTATTTTTGTGTGTATATAGTGCGTTAAATTGGGGAGGGAGTTAGTTTAGTTATTGTCATAGGTTGGTTAATGCAATTTTGAGATGACATGAAAAGAATTGTGCTTACCAAGATGTAGGTGACCCTTTATCTAATTGTTGATTTGAAAAGGTTTGATGTTTCACATACAGTTTCAGTGGTTTTAATGTAAGAGATGTTTATTTGCCTAATACGTTTGTTTCTGATAAGGTCATATCATGTGTTTTTGGTGGTGTTTAGCAATCTCCCTTTTGTTGTTTCTCAAACTTGTCCCTGCCCCTACATTATTGTTAGAATATGTACCTCTTTTACTTTCCTGTTCATTTGTAACTTATCCGAGTATACCTCAGAGTGCAAAATTGATCAGCTTTTTCAGTAGTCTTTTTGTTGAATTAGAGAAACCGGATTCTTCTACTGGCAAAGGGAAAGCAAAAACGTCATTGTTAGGATTTGGAATTCGGATATGGGTATGATTTCGGCTTTGGCAGCACATGGAAGTTTGATGGTCCTTCGTATTGTGCTCTATGGGACTCTTATCAAACTCAGTAGTTTGGAGTACAAAAAATGTATCTTTGGTCATCGATCGCAAATCTTTGTTTATGATTAGAATCTTTGTAATTGTAATCTTATTGTGATTAATAAAGCATCATTTTAGCAAAACAATAAGGGTGCACAATGGACGTGGAAAGCAATTTGATTTTTTTTTAATTATTATGACCACTTTTGGTGTCGGTTGTTCAAATGGAACTGATGCCTAAAGTGGTTTTTTTTTGGGCTTGACAGAAGGCTTAAGGCATCGTTCAAACAACCGATGCCTAAAGTACCTATTTAAGGCGTCTGCTTGATCCGCGTCGATCAATAACCGACGCCTTTTGTATTTTACGACCGACGCCTTTCAAGTGTTTTCTACTAGTGAAACTTCCAACAACCATATTGAGAAGCTAGTAGCAGATACAAAGAAGAGACTGAAAGAACAAACACAAAAGATAGACGAGCTATCCAAAATGGTGTACTTTAGTGTCAAAGTATCAATTCTTATGTACATTTTCCTTTTGAATATTGTAATGAACAAAATGTATGAAGGAAGAAGATTGTATGAATAATTAAATAAACTTGATTGCATTAAGTGGTTTAAGTTTACAAAATAACTTGATTGCATCATTGTTTGCCAATTTCCTTACATTTTGCCAAAAAAATTAGATCACCTAAAAGAACATAAACTCATACTGTTCTAACCTTGAAACTAATGCTAAAATAGTTCACAATGCAAAATAACCATATATATGTCAAGATTCTAGTACAAGCAGCTCCCTTCTGTTTCCTAGCCACAGACTTCTTCCTCGGAGTTCTCTGTGAAGGGTCACTTGCAAAAGCTTCATCTTGCCTCATTTGTTTCCGAGTTTTACCACCAGGGCATTTCCTCTTGTTGTGGCCAAGTCCATTGCAAATGCTACAATGGACAATAGTGGATCTCTTGGTCCTAGACGTAGGGTCATCCGCACTCCTTTTTTTAGGAGGCCTTCCAGCCCCTTTTTCCAACCATATAGAGTATATATATGTATGTATGTGAGTAATTAAAAAAAACTAAAAAAAAAAAACCCAGAAAAATTCGAAGAATTTTCCGATTCTTACTTGAGAAAATGTCGATTGATGGCGTGAAGAACAAGTGATGCAGCACCAATGAAGTTAGAGGAAAAAGATTGGAACTTTTGGAAGTTTGATCAAGTTTGATGAATTGTTAAGGACTTGGCAAAAGAAGAGAAACAAAGAGAATAAGAGTAAGAAAAAGGGAGGGAGATGAAAAGTCGCAAAGCTAAGTTACTAACAGCTTTCTTAAATCGAGGACACCATATACACTAGTGTGTATAGTTCAGGGACACCATGTGCACCGAAATTCATAGATATTAGAGAATTTTCGGAAAAAAAAATTCTAAAATTAAGTTTAAAATTATATAAATTGATTTTTTTTTGGCAAAACAATTTTCCATTAAATATTAAAATTGATTTTGGAACTTTTTTCTAGTATTTTAATTTTTTAAATATTTTCAGAATTTACAAAATTAAATTAATCTCAAATTAAATTTATAAATGGCCGCCACGTCATCGATTAATGGAAAAAAAGTTAACACTGTTAGCTTGAGGGGCACCACGTACCGCGTTTTGCAAATCTAAGAGACACCACAATGTACAAGTTTCAAACATAAGGACACCACGCGCAAAATGATAAAACTCGGAGACACCACATGAATATTCCGTTTATTTTATGAAATCAATGAGGGCAAATTAGTAATAAAATTATGATAATTATTTTAAATTATTTAAGCTAGTGGTGTTACCGTGTTATCAAACAAACTTATTTAGTGAATAAGCTTAATAAACTAATCAATAAGCTACTTTAGCCAAATAAACTAGCTTATTGTGTTAGATCTGGGCACGGGCTAGGTTGAGCCGAACTAGGGCCAAGTTACTCACTTTGACTCTAACCCTGCCCAATCCCTGATCATGACTTGGCCTTGACCCTGACTTTGGAGATTAGAATGAACTGATCAAATAATTGGATAAAGGTAACTAGGTAAGTAAGGTAAGTGAAGAACTACGTGGGGTTTGATTCTTTCGAGAATCGACGACCAAACCAACCCTGGTCAAACCTTGTCTTAACCCTGTCAAAACCCGACAGGGTTAGGGTTAGGGTTAGAATTTTTCAACTCTGACCCTGGTGAAACCCTGTGAAAGCTCGGTCAAACCGTGCAGGGTTCGGTGGGCCGAGTTAGATCAGAGTTAGAATCGAGTTTAATCAGGGTTTTACCAGGGTCAGGGTTTGAAAAACTCAACCCTAAATCGACCCTACTTCAAATAGGGGTGACCGAGTTAGGGTCGGGTTTGGCCGAGCTAGGGTTTGACCAGGGTCGAGTTAGGGCAAGCCAGCGTTAAACGAGCTAGATGATCATCTCTATATTGTGCATACCAAACATAACCTAATGCACTTCTATGTATGATAGAAACTAGTATTTTGACCCGTGCAAATGCACGGGAATTAAAAGTTTTTATATTAATCATGTAACATGTTGCTACTTTGAATATGTTGAAAAAACCTATGTTAAGGATTGTATGCCCTAATATTGAGAAACATAAATAGGAAATTTGTTGCCATTATACATACCCCGTATATGATAATTGAAAGTAACAAACATTTTTAAACTAATCCAGAATTTAAGAATTGATCTAATGTATCCAAAAATTAGGTGTCATGTAAATTTGGAAATCACGCAACCCTTGTGTTTCCAAATTTAATCGTAGTCGGAACCCCCTGTCCATCCAAAATTCCGCCCCCATTTGACTTAGTTGAATTGCTCAACCCCCCAACCTAACTAACCTAAACTCTACCGCCACAATTATCCACCGACTCTATTACTCAACAATTATCTTCACCATGACAACTATTTTAGTCGCCTCTCTCCCGCATCGATCTGATTTACTAATTAAGAATCTCTCACTCCCCCGTTGATCCCTCTACACGCACCTCCAATAAAATAAACCATCATCCCATCATCAAATTATTATCCTACTCCCACTCATTTCCTAACCAAGACTCTTACCAACCAACAATTGTTTTGGTTATACCCGTCGCTCTTGATCAAATCTTCAAGTTATCTGTCAATCCCCCTCGACTCCTTTACCTGACCTCCATCGCTTATGGATACTCCAGACCCGTCAAAATTTCCACGTGGCATCCCCTCTAATTTTTTACTCAGCTTACTGCACGTGAACCCCTCTAATTGACGCCCTTAACTCAGTTAATTGTTAAACTCTAATTCCTCTAACCTTATTTCTTTCTTGACTCTAAGTTCGTAAATAAATTATAAATTTCATAACTCAAATGAGTGCACTGATTTTGGTAGCCAATAAAACGTATCAAATTGATGCATACATCACGCTAATATCTAAACTACATTAGGAAATCATCAAATTAGTCTCTTATTCTACATAACTCAACTAATGAATACAAAAAAAATAAACTTTTAATTTTATTAGAATATATTTGTGTTTTGAGCATAAAATTTCCTATGTCAGGATAATATTATCGATTCGGGGTTACGTTCATTGTTATGTGGTGTTACCTACACGGTAAACCAATGGGATCATGTGGTGTTACGGTTTCACCAAGTATCCTCTATTTTTGAGCTTGTTGGTACGTATAAAGTTAATAACAATTAATATTAAATTTGTGTTCGGTACTAAACACTTATTTAACGCATTTCAATTTAAAAAAAAAATTTATACGGTGAATCATGTCTTAAAAATTGATATCATTGCAGTGCTCTAGTCTCTAATCACTAACAACTGAATCTAGGTCCGCACTTATCAGTTTTTCTGAAGATGGCTTACTCTAAGTCAATTTCTCCACCCGACCTCCTCAACCGATCGATTCCTATACCCCCACCAGCCTAACCCATGTCCATTTCTATAACCAACCTCATTTAAGACATTTTCCACTCCTTTACGCGACCTGCATACCCAACATTACCCTACGCGATACGCATCACCCTTTCTAAATATCGACCCCAATACTGGTTAGAAGAAAAGTTAGCTACTAAACATTTGTTTTAATTGAAATAGTAGCTACTAACATATTAATCGTTAGAAATTGAGTTTTCGTATTATTGTTACTCTGATCTCATCCATGAGTATCGTGATTTTCAATTGAGAAATGATAGTGAATAAATTGCGCTAAGAAAAATAGATTAACTCAAATATATATTTTGATCAGTTTCACATTTTGAAAACGTAAATATAGTGAAATATAAGAAATGACCATATCATTAAAAAAATATATATATATAATAATGACCATAATTAACATTCTCTACATATTTGTAAATATTTTTTTCCTCCCCTTTATGATCCTAAAAACAGAAAATTGTATCAAGTAAGTTGTTGCGACACAATGACACACTTATACTTGCAAATACCAAGAGGTCATGGGTTCAAGCCTCACTATTCTCTTTTTGGTAGTCTGCTAAATGCTAATATTGACGTGTCACACTTTGATGACATGGCAAGCTTACGTGGTGCTTGTGAGATCATCATGTGGAAAATAGTGTTGACACGTGGCATGTTGATGTGGTAACGTTTCCTGTGAGCTCGCCATGTGGAAATCCGCGTTGACACGTGGTGACACATGGCACATTGCTTGTGAGATCGCCACTTGGAAAACCAAGTTGACACGTGGCACGCTTATGTGGCAACGTTTCCTGTGAACTCGCCATGTGGAAATCCGCATCGACACGTGGCGATAAGGCCTAAAATCGCGACATGTGTTAATGGGGACGTCTTTAGTAAAATATATAGATAATTTATCACCACATTATATGGTAAAGTGCATATATATCGTTATTTATTAATTTGATTTTATAATTTTAAATAACAATAATAAACTCAACAATAATATCAGAGAGATTCTACAATGGCTACCAAACCATGGTAGCCATTGCAAATGAAGAAAATCTAACCATCCATTTCTAAACAAACAATCCTAGCCCTTCAAATTTTGACTAAGAAAATAAAATAAAAATAAAACTTTTAATTAAAAATAAAGCCAACCCATCCCCATTACCAAGCTTATCTTTTCTCACACTCATCCCCCCCTCTCCCTCCCGCAACCAGCCACCACCCTAGCGCCACCGCTGGCCCACACCCCAAACCACCTATACGAACGATTTGCTCTCCTCTCAACAGTCCCCTTCGCACCCTCTCCCTGGCCCCAGGAAACCACCTCCCCCGCACCACGTAACTACCGTACGCCTCTCTCCCTGGCCTCAAAGTGACAGGTTCACAGCCCCTCGAAATTGCCGCAACCAAGGAAGAAAAGGAGAAAATAATGGAGGTAGAGAGGAGCAGTCAGTGTTGCTCAGGGTGGAGGGTGTGGTGGCCGTCGATCGAAGTCATAGACGCGGTGGTGGCTGATGCGAGACGGTTAAGTGGTGGTTGGGTTCAGCCGACGGTGGTTGCAGGGTTGGGGAGAGGGAGGGGGGAAGAAGAATGAGAAAAATATAAACATTAAATATTAAACTTAATTAATAATATGGTCAAACTTTTACAATGGCTACCTTGTTTTGGTAGCTATTGTAGAATTGGTATTAATATCATAGTGGTTTAAGGTAAATATTGTAATTATGATTTGTTGGAGTTAGGAAATATGTAAAACAGCATTATGGAAATTACAGCGTAAAACTGCATTATGGAAAAACTTATTGACCAAGAAACAGAGTTAAAAAGCGGTTTATCAAGCCTCTGCCTCCACTATATATACGACATAAATTGGTAGAACAAGGTATAACAACACCTACACAGGCATACGTAGGGTAATATCAGAATACTAACAACAATGGCTTCTCTTTATGATCTAATCTTCCCTTCGAAGAAATCGAGCGCAGTGGAGAGGAAAACTAAGATCGTGTGCACTTTGGGACCGGCTTCGAGGTCGGTCGAGATGATCGAGAAGCTGTTGAGGGAAGGCATGAATGTTGCTAGGTTCAACTTCTCTCACGGTTCTCACGCTTATCACCAGGAAACACTTGACAATCTTCGCCAAGCAACGAAGAATACTGGCATTCCCTGCGCCGTCATGCTTGATACTAAGGTTTGTAGTTCTACTAATAGCACAATCGATAAACTCGTACTCTTTTCCGTTCCCTTAAATTCTTAATCGTTTTGTAAAACAATACTTTTAACTTTTAACTCGCACTCTCCCTTACATGATTTTTTTTTCCCGTAAGTTGTGATTGTTGCCATGTTGCTTGAACATCACGTATGCTAACTTTGTGTTACTAATTTGTAACAAATAATTGAATTAGAAATTTATTTAGGGCATGAGTTCTAGATTGTTATTACTAGTGTGATAATAGTGTAGTGTTTTTTTTTTTTCTTCTTTTTATCGTGAAGAATATATAGTGTACAATTAAGAACAGATTATAGTAATCTTGTCCAACAAGTATTTTGCTATACTAATATTTCAATTAGACACTTATTTATAAATTCTAGATCGTTAATATTACATACCGTAATACTTGTCTGAAAATAGACGATCTTGTCTAAAAAAAACTACAACTTTTGTTAATTGTTGTTTTAAGACTTATATGGTAATTAAGTTCTACAGCCTCTATTCGACTACTCGTTTGGATTATCAACGTTTGGTTTGAACTTCGTTCGCATATTCAATTCAGAACGTTGAAAATTTATATCGTACATATAATCCATTTTTGTAGCCTTTAGTATAATTCAAACAACGTCAATCGGATGTGGTACTGATACGTTTGCAATGCAGGGACCTGAGATTCGAACCGGGTTTTTGAAGGATGGGAAGCCAGTGGAGCTGAAGCAGGGGAAAGAGATCACAATCTCAACTGACTACACCTTGAAGGGTGACGAAAATGTGATCAGCATGAGCTACAAGAAATTGGCTCATGATGTGCAGCCAGGCAGCGTTATACTGTGCTCAGACGGGACAATTTCATTCACTGCCCTGTCCTGTGACACAGAAAGTGGCTTGGTACGCTGTCGTTGCGAAAACTCTGCCATGCTCGGTGAGAGAAAGAACGTTAATCTTCCCGGTGTTGTTGTCGATCTTCCTACACTGACCGAGAAAGACGAGGAAGACATCTTGGACTGGGGTGTTCCTAACAATATTGACATAATTGCACTATCTTTTGTTCGTAAAGGGTCTGACCTTGATCTTATCCGTGACGTTTTGGGTGAACACGCTAAGAATATTACCTTGATGTCTAAGGTTGAGAATCAGGAAGGAGTGGAAAACTTTGATGAAATTCTGGCGAATTCAGACGCATTCATGGTGGCTAGAGGTGACCTCGGGATGGAAATTCCGATCGATAAGATGTTCCTAGCACAAAAGACCATTATTCAGAAGTGTAATCTTCAAGGGAAACCCGTGGTGACAGCAACTCAAATGTTGGAGTCTATGATCAAATCTCCAAGGCCAACTCGTGCAGAAATGACTGACGTAGCCAACGCTGTGATTGACGGCACTGACTGCGTAATGCTCAGCGGAGAGACAGCTGCTGGGGCTTACCCTGAAATCGCGGTTAGAACCATGGCCGCGATTTGTCTGGAAGCTGAAAACTCACTCGAATACTGTCGCTCCTCCTTGTTCCGGACATCAAGGCCGGCTCGTGCTGCTTGGAGTGGTCGTGCAGCGACCAAAATCGGGATTGTACAGGGTTGATGTTTCCGTCATTAGGAGTTTTGTTAGTCAAACAAAATGAAGCCGGTGAAAGTGGTCGTTGCGTCTAACAAATCTTTTAATACATAGTATAAGATTTTCGCCTCAAATTTTATAAAGAAATCTAAAATATTCTCTATATCTGAAAAAGAGCTCCCTCAAATGTTTAACTTTTTATGTAACTAGTTTGATGGCCCGTTAAATGTCAAATTTATGTAGACGGAATTTTTATCTAAAACCTAAAATCTCATTTTCAACATTCGTGTGATATTTGTAATGTAATTAGATGGAAAGTCACATTTAAAACCCTAAAATCATGTTTTGAACACCCATGGGATTTTCGTAATGTAATTACACGAAAAATCACCTTTCAAAACCTAAAATCTCATTTCGAACACCCGTGGTATATTTGTAATGTAATTAGAGGAAAAGTAACATTTCAAAAGCCAAAGTCCCATTTTGAAACACCCGTGGGATATTTGATCAAATTGGCATAAATCGAGTAATTACTACTAGTATATTACATAACTATTTTCCATAAATCAAGGGATCAATAATGTTATTTTATTATAATAATATTACAATATAATATCTACTTAGCATATCTTATTTTGGATAAACTTTATTTACAATATAATAATATTATTATATGCCACGTGTCAGCGTGGAAATTGAGCGGGTTCAGGATTACATATATACTAGATTGCATGCCCGGCCCGCGCCCGGGCTACCTACTTATATTGTTTATATATGTTTCATAGAAGTGTAGGTTTATTTTTATTATAATATTATTTGAACCGATGTTTTACATGTTTTTTTTCTTTCAATTTTGGTCACCCATCATATTATATTATTATTTATTTCTACTAATACATCGTAATTTTATTTCTTTTCTGCCTTCACATCACCCGTTAAATGATTCCATTCATTCCATATCATGTATCCCGTTATACTATTTCATCTTCATTGCACTATCACGTCACCCGTTATGCTATTTTTTTTTTCAGTATCCAGTCACCCTTTATATCAGATTCTTACCATATCATGTTTTCTATATATTAGTCGATAACCACCATATTATTTAATATTTTACAAACAATTTCGATATCCTGATATATATTTTAATAATATTTATCTTTTCTCATCTAATAGAATCGTGCCAAGTATCCATCAATGAATGGTTATACTCCGCAAATACTACTGTACCCCTCGAGTACAGTTAGAATGGTACCCCTGGGCCTAAGTTCATGGGAAAGCCCAATCAAAAAATCTGGCCCATGCAAATTGGAACCCAATATATTAAAAAATCAAACACTCCCTTTTTTCTCGTGACAAACATACTAGCCCCACCAACTCCATTGTTCTGTCGACGTCGACCCGCCCCTGCCTCACCGCGCCCCATCGCCGGTCATCTCCGACCATCACCTACACGGTGGCGAATGATCCAATCTCGCCCCGCTACTCGCTCCCAGAAACGAGAAGAAAAGAAAGATAAAAGGAGAGAGAAGTAAAGCACCACGAAATCGTGTGGAAAATGGGTATTGCGTGGTGCTTGTGGCAGTCGCGGTGGTGATGGTGCTGGTGGCAGTCCAGTAGAGTTGGGGTTGCTTTGGGGGCTGTGGTGGGTTGGGGTGGGAGAAGAGAGAGAAAATGAAAAGTGGGGAGGAGAGAGAAAACAAATGTAGATTGTTACATTTGTGATTCTGATCTCGAAATGTAGATAGCATGCCAATTAGCTATTTAGCTTTGATTTCTTTTATTTTTTTCATTATAAAACAAATAAAAAACAAATAATTACAAACCAAGAATCATTATAGAACAAAAGCAGATCATTTCAAAACATACGTAGATCATTATAGGACATAAATGAATTGAATTGAATTGTTTTTGTTCTGAAATGAATTGTTTTTGGATTAAATGCATTTTGTCCCGAAATGAATTGTTTTTGTTCTGGAATGAATGGTTATTGTTCTGAAATGAATAGTTTTTGTTTTGGGATGAATGATTTTTATTCTGAAATGAATGATATATGTTTTGGAATGAGTATTTTTGTATTGGAATGAGTATTTTTGTATTGGAATGAGTATTTTTGTATTGGAATGAATGATTTTTGTCCTGAAATGAATAGTTTTTGTTATGAAATTAATGGTTACTGTTCTAGGATGAATGCTTATCGTTTTGGAATGAATTGTTTTTGTCTAGAAATGAATTGTTATTGTCCTAGAATAGTTGTCTTTTGTTCTGAAATGGTTAGCTTTTGTTTTCGAATGGTTGCCTTTTGTTTAGGAATGAACGACTTTTGTTTCGGGATGGTTAGTTTTTTGTCAGAGATGAATGGTTTTTGTTAAGAAATATTGTTTTTTTTGTTCTGGAATGATTTGATTTTGGCCTTTGATAAATTTTTTTTTTTCTGGAATGGTTAGATTTTTGTCCTAGAATGGTTGCCTTTTATTCTCGAATGGTTGAATTTTGTTATAAAATGGTTAGTTTTTGTTCGGGAATGATTAGTTTTTTTTTCTGGAATGATTAGCTTTTGTTATGGTATGGTTAGTTTTTTTGTCTTAGGATGGTTGACTTTTGCTCTAAGTGAACATAAATATGTCATTCTGTAACAAAAACTGATCATTATTGAACATAAATATGTCATTCTGTAACAAAAACTGATCATTATAGAACATAAATACATCATTATAGAACAAAAACTAATCATTATAGATCATAAATACATCATTATAGAACAAAAATGGATCATAAAAAATCAATCATTATCAAACAAAAACAGATCATCGTAGAACATAAATTAGTCATTATAGAACATAAATAGATTATTATTGAACATAAATTGATAATTACAAATCAATCATTATGAAACAAAAATAGATCATTCTAGAACATAAATTAGTCATTATAGAACATAAATCATTCATTATAGAGCATAAAGTGATAATTACAAATCAATCATTATGAAACAAAAATAGATCATTATAGTTTATAAATAGTCATTATAAAACATAAATTAGTCATTATAGAACATAAATTGATAATTACAAATCAATCTACAATAATTCATTTTTAATGATCACTTTTTGTTCTATAATGATGTATTTATAATCTATAATGACCAGTTTTTGTTATAGAATGACATATTTATGTTCTATAATGATCTATTTTTGTTTCATAATGATTAAGTTTTAATGATCGGTTTTTGTTTTATAATGATGTATTTATGGTCTATAATGATCAGTTTTCGTTCCAGAATGACATATTTATGTTCAATAATGATCATTTTTTGTTCTAAAATGACATAGTTTTGTTCTATAATGATATATTTTATTTTCGGGATGGTTAGGTTTTGTTCTGAGATGAATGGATTTTGTTTCGGGATGGTTAGGTTTTGTTCTGGGATGGTTGGTTTTTGTCCTAGGATGGTTAGTTTTTGTTTCACTATGGTTTATTTTTGTCCTATGATGATTACCTTTTGTTCTGGAATTAGTTTTTGTCGTAAAATGGTTACTTTTTGTTCTGCAATGGTTAGTTTTCGTCATAGAATGGTTAGTTTTTATTCTCGAATAACATAGTTTTGTTCTATAATGATCAGTTTTTGTTCTAAAATAACATATTTTTATTCTGTAATGACCAGTTTTTGTTTCAGAATGACATATTAATGTTTATAGGGCCAATATATGATTTATAATGATTAATATATGTTCTATAATGATCTGTTTTTGTTTCATAATGATTAGTTTTTGTTCTATAATGATGTATTTATGTTCAATAATGATCAATTGTTGTTCCAGAATGACATATTTTTGTTCTATAATGATCATTTTTTGTTTCATAATGATTGATTTGTTAGATCATAAATATATCATTATAAAAAAAAAACTGATCATTATGTAACATAAATTGAACATAAACTGATCATTTGTCCTAAAATGAATGATTTTTGTTCTAGAATGAATGATTTTAGTTTTGAAATGAATAATTTTTGTTCTGGAATGAATGAGTTTTGTCTTAAAATGAATGATTTTTGTTGTAGAATGACTGGTTTTTGTCCCAAAATGAAATACTCGTAGTTTTTGTTATAGAATGAATGATTTTTGTCTTAATTTCAATTTCATAATAAAATAGAGATCAAAAACATGTTATTACGGAACAAAAACATATCATTACATAACAAAATTCGATCATTTCATAACAAAATGTCAAAAACTTACAAAACTGATCATTAAAGAACAACAAAAATTATTACAAAACAAAATTAGATCACTTTAAAACATAAATATATCTTAAAAAACATAGATTAACCATTTTGGAACACAATCATATCATTACAAAACAAAAATAGATCATTTTAGAGCAAATATTTATAGAATTATCCGTTTTTTTTGTAGAATGATATATTTTATTTCGGGATGGTTGAGTTTTGTTCTGGAATGAATGATTTTTGTTTTGAAATGAATGGTTATTGTTTTGGAATGAATCGTTTTTGTCCTGAAATGAATTGTTACTGTCCTGGAATGAATGATTATTGTTTTGAAATGAATGGTTTATGTTTTGAAATTAATCGTTTTTGTTCTGAAATAAATCGTTTTTGTTCTGGAATAAATGATTACTATCTTGAAATGAATGGTTTTTGTTTTGAAATGAATGATTATTGTTTTGTAATGAATAGTATTTGTTTCGAAATGAATTGTTTTTGTTATAATAACCAAGTTACGTGATTTGCTTGCTGTGTGTTTTTTTTTCTTTTTGAAATTGACTTATTTTCCTTTCTCTCTCCTCTACTCCCCAAACCACCACCCGGCCACCTCAGGCGTCGCCGGCCACTAACGCCAGCCTTCACCAGACCACCTTCGAGCACCACCAACATTACGACGGCAGGTCGGCGAGAAGATCTAGCACATCACCACCCACCTCAATCGCCTCCTTCCTTTTCCACAAATCAATCGCCACGAAGTCGCCGCTTCTCGCCGTACGAACCACCACCTTCGCCCATTTAGACGCCAACAATGCCACTGTCGGCTACTATAGAGTCCCCTGGAATCGTGAACGACACCTTGAAGTTTCCTAGCCCCCTATTCGACCCTTCTTCCTCACACTCTCGATTCCTCCTTCCGCCGTATCTGCCTCTCATATGCCGTTATCGCGGCCACTATGTGGTTGCCGTCAATTTCCCGCCGTCGAGGTGGTGTAGTTGGTGGCGGAGATGGGGCGTGCGTCGAGCGACGGAGTGAAATGGTGGGGGACGGTAGGTGGGGGGAGGAGATATAATGTGCGTTGGTTGTTTATTTTAATTGAATTGGGTTTGACTAGTTGGAAAGAAATGCAGTCACATGGATATTGGGCCAGAAAAAGATATTGGGCCGCATATACTATTGGATTAGATAGGCGGGGGGGTACGAAAAGGAAGGTACCCCCGGTGTACCATAGAATGATTGGTGAGAAGTGGTAATTTGGTGAGAAGTGAGAATTAATCTCAGCCATTGATTTCGCGTAACTGCAGTAACTAAACTACATAACTCCAGTCGTAACTCTACTAACTAAAACTGTTAACTCCACTCAGTTAACTCTACTAACTAAATTGTCTAACTTTACTGGAAACACATAACTCCAACATAATTTCATTAAATAAAAAACACGTAACTCCGACTTAACTCCATTAACTAAAATATATAACTCCCAATTTCATTTCATCAACTAAAACACGTAACCCTAATAACTACACTACCTAAATCACGTAACTCCGACTTAACTCCATCAACTAAAACAACTCCCAACTTAAATTTCATCAAATAAAACACGTAACTCTAATAATTCCACTAACTAAAACACGTAACTTCGATTTAACTTCACTAACTAAAACACGTAACTCCGACTTAACTCCACTAACTAAAACACGTAACTCCAACTTAATTGCATCAAATAAAATACGTAACTCTAATAATTTCACTTCCTAAATCACGTAACTCCAACTTAACTCCACTAACTAAAACACATAACTCTAACTCAGTTTTCTTTTATAAAACACGTAACTCTAATAACTCCACTACCTAAATCACGTAACTCCGACTTAACTCTATCAACTAAAACACATAACTCCAACTTAATTTCATTAAATAAAACACGTAATTCTAATAACTCCAATACGTAAATCACGTAACTTCGACTTAACTCCATTAACTAAATCACATAACTCCAATTTAACTCCATTAACTAAACACGTAACTCCAACTTAACTCCACTAACTAAACACGTAACTCCAACTTAACTCCACAAACTAAAAGCCGTAACTCCAACTTAACTCCACCAACTAAAAGCCGTAACTCCAACTTAACTCCACCATATAAAATACATAACTCAAAATAACTTCAATAATTAAAATACGTAACTCCAAATAACTCCATTGATTAAAACACGTAACTCCACAAATAAAAAATTATTATTCCAAAACCGAAAAAAAAAAAACTGAATACACCTTTCCCCATTTTCTCTCTCCTGTGCACCACCCAAACCCCACCAAGCCACCCTCCCACGCAACTGCCACGGCTCCGCGTCACCTCCGCCACCATCTCACGCAGCACCACCTGCGTCGCTGGAAAACCAACGATCCAGGGGCGGCGAAGCAAGCCACGACCTCCGACGACTCTACCATCTCCGCGCACGCGTTCCCCCTCTCTTCTCACCTCTCACTTCTTTCATTTTGCTCTAGCCGCCGCAAATTGAGTAGTGGTGCCGCCAATAGAAGCGGTGTGGTCGACGGTGAAAGCAGGCAACGGAGATCAACCACGGCGGCAAGATCGGGAAAAACGAGAGTGAAACGAAGGAGAGAGAAGGCTTCGTGTGCGACTGGGTACTCGTCGACGAAGGCTGATGATGCTCGACGAGGAGATGCCAGAGTTGTTGGGATCTGTTGGTGGTGTCGGCGCCGTCAATGGTGGCCGGAATCTGGAAAACGAGGGCGGAAAGGAGGGAGGGAGAAGACGATTTTCGCGGAGAAACAAAGCTTGATGGAGGAGTCTCGTGTGCGACGAAGACTCGCGGTAGTCCGACGAGTCGGCCGGTGGTTTCTTAACCGGCGTTGGTTGTTGCTGGTGTAAGATGCGGCGGTGGTGGCGGCGCGGGGTAGGGCCGTAGAGAGAGAGAGGGGGAGGAGGGAAGGGGAGGAGAGAGAAAATGTGAGATTTTGGGGTTTGGGTTTATTTTTAGTTTTCATTTTCCTTTTATTTAAGTTTTAATCTACACCTTTGATCTAGGTAAGATGGAGGGTTGAGATCACTTCTCTCTTCTCACGAAACTAATACTTCTCATTTGATAGATTTCCTATAATTTCGTGAGAAGTGATCTAATCCATCCATCTCACTTGATCTAAGGGTCCTTATTAAATATTACAAGAAATGTAACAATAAAATAAAAACCCTCTCACACCAAAAATCAATTGCATTTTCTCTCTCATCTTCCCCCTCCTCCTCTCTGACAACCCCTGCCGCCACAGCCGCTGCCGGCGTACATGAACAACCACCACCGCGACGCCACACAGAAGCGACCGACTCCTGCGAGTCCTTTTCCGGTATCACCGGCCGTCTCCGAGCACCGTTCAGCGGCAAAACCCCCAAATCCTTCACATTTTCTCTCTCCTCTCCCCTCCTTTCTCCCCGCCCTTGCTCCCGCCGCCGCCGACTGCCGCCTTTTCCGGCGACGACACCGCCGTCATCCTCCATAGACGACGTCGAGTGTTCTTCGATCAACACATCCCTCGTCCACTTCACTTTAGCGCGCGAATCCGCCTTCTCATCATTTTCGTTTTTTATTTTCCACATCTCGACACCGTGATGCGTCGCCGTCGCCGACGTTCACTTTTTCCTATCTCTTTTCGCGTTTCCGGTTCGATTCCAGCCGCATCCTCGTGCATTCGTCGCGCATGAAAGGAGACGAAAGAGGCAAAATGGCGGTTGTGGCTGTGGTGAAGTCGGGATCGAAAGTCGGTTGCGGTGATGGTGAGTCACCGAGCGTCGTTCGTCGACGGTTCCCAGCCCGACTGGTGGCGACTGGGGAGTCGGGGAGGTGAGGGCGGGGGGACTGGTGGAGGTTGGGACGTTGGGTGGTGCGTGAGGAGAGAGAAATGGGTTAAGGTGGGTTTATTTAGAGTTACGTGTTTTAATTGTATTAGAGTTACGTGTTTTAATAGTATATTTAAGTTGGAGTTACGTGTTCTTATTAGTAGTGTTAAGTTGGAGTTACGTGTTTTAGTTAGTAGAGTTACAGTTTTTAATTATGGAGTTAAGTTGAGTTATGAGTGTTAATTAGTGGAATTACGTTGGAGTTACGTGTTTTAGTTAGTGGAGTTAAGTGGAGTTACATGTTTTAGTTATTAGAGTTAAGTTGGAGTTATGTGTTTTAGTTAGTGGAGTTACGTATTTTTGTTAGTGGAGTTACGTGTTTTCGTTAGTGAAGTAAGTTTGAGTTATGTGTTTTAGTTAGTGGAGTTAAGTTGGAGTTATGTGATTTAGTTAGTGGAGTTATGATGTAGTTACGTGTTTTAGTTAGTGGAGTTAAGTAAAGTTACGTGTTTTCGTTAGTGAAGTAAAGTTAGAGTTATGTGTTTTAGTTAGTGGAGTTAAGTTAGAGTTATGTGGTTTAGTTAGTGGAGTTAAGTTAGAGTTACGTGATTTAGTTAGTGGAGTTATGATGTAGTTACGTGTTTTAGTGGAGTTATGTGTTTTAGTTAGTAGAGTTACGTATTATAGTTAGTTGAGTTACGTTGGCGTGTTTTAGTTATTGGAGTTACGTGTTTTAGTTATTGGGGTTAGTAGAAAAACGTTAAAACGATTGGAATTATTTATATTATTAGAGTTAGATAATTTAGTTGATGGAGTTAAATCATTAGAGTTAAATAGTTTAGTTACTGGAGTTATAGGACTGGAGTTATGAGTTTAGGTAGTGGAGTCCCTCGAATTTAATAGCTGAGATTATTTCTCACTTCTCACCAAATTATCACTTCTCACTGGATATGCCCCTTATATATATATATATATATATATATATATATATATATATATATATATATATATATATATATATATATATATATATATATATATATATATATATATATATATATACAGGCGGGTTCAGATGAGTCCGCCTACTCTGGTGAGTCCGTGAGTCCTCATCTGAACCGTCAGTTGTAAAAAGATGAAGGGCTGAGATGCATCGGAAAACGCACGTTGGAAGACTTGAGCGCGCTCGTGAAGACCAACGTCATTCTCTCTCTAAAAAAAATTCTCAGCTTTTTCTCTCTCCAAAAATCCCCAATTTAAACCCTAATAATCCCCAAATCAAACCTCTAGAGATCGAAAATTCAAAGGAACTGCAAGGATTCAAGGCCTCGATTTGCTCTGCATCTTTACAAGGTAATTTACAAGTTTTACAATCAATTAAACATATAAATCTCGAATCATTCGATCAATTTTTTTGATTCGAATTTTGATATTCGTTAGTTTTGGATTCGAGTTTTCGTAAGATTGAATGCTTCGATTTGCTATGCATCATCAAAAAACGATGAACAAGTTAATTTTGAACAATTTTTTAGTGGATTCGATCAATTTTTTTCGAATGGGCAACATTTTTTTGGTTGTTTTTGTTGATTGAGTATGAACGTTATGATTTAAATAGCATTTGCAATCGCACTGTATTAGATATTGAATCACACGAACTCTTCTTTTGATTTCGATTTTTAAATAGAATTTGCAATCACAGTGTATTGACTATTGAATCACACTCGTTTCTATTATTGATTTTCCAATTACTCTATTTTATAATTGGTTAGGTTATATATTGGTCAGTATATAGAATCACATTGGTTATTATATGGAGTCACATTGGTCAGTTTATGGAATCATATGGAGTCACATTGGTCAATTTTATTTGTTAATGAGATTCTATCTTATAGGGTGTGTATGATTCTTTAGGTTAGTGTGTGTGATTCTGTTAGTTCGTGTGTATGATTTAATAGGTTAGTGTGTGTGATTTTATTTGAAGTGTGTGTGATTATTTCTTTTAGCGCGTGTGATTGTGTTTCTCGAGTGTGTATGATTTTATTGATTAGTAAGTGTGTTTAGTGTGTGCGATTATTTTTGTAAGTGTGATTCTATGTATTGGTTACTATCATTCAATATGTTAGGGTGTGATTCTATTCGTAGCCGAGAGTGATTCAATTTCTAAGTGTGTGATTCTATAAGTTTGTGTGTGTGATTCCGTGAGTTTATGTGTGATTCTATTTGATAGTGTGTGTGATTGTATTAGTTAGTGTGTGTGATTCATATGAAATCATCGATTCATATGTTAGTTAGTGTTATTGTTTGTTGTTGTGTCATTCAATCTGTTTGTGTGTGATTTTATTTGAGATCGTATGTGATTCTATAAGTTTATGTGTGTGATTCTATTTGTTAGTGTTTCGAGTCTTTGATCGTGAGTGGAATCGGTTCTTTTGGGGTGGGTGGGAGGGTGCTTTCGTGTTTATGGCTTGTGTTTGTATGATTTGTGAAATCTATATGTCCTTGTGTAACAACCTTTTGATCCCTTTTTTGTTTGTACAAATAATCCTTGACGTCCCAATTGTTGGATGAAGGCTGATGCTTGTTGACATGGTAGGATCAGAGAATATTGAGCAAGCAGGTTGGGTTGCTTCCTTCTTATTCTACTCCTTGTGCTTCTCTGATTTTGTCTTACACAGGCTAGCAAGATTAAGGGAGTTGTCGAGTCTATTACTAATGGTGATTCTCCTTGACGGAGTTCTCTGGCAGTAGTGCAATGTCAGCAGAGCCAGTGATTTTGCTAGATTAATTGGTCAGTGGCCAGTCCCCAGCAGAAAAATCCAGCCAGCGATTATCATTCTGCAGGTCCCGTTTAACGTCTTTCACAGTCCTTGGAATACCAGTTATAAGCTGTAAGAGTATAATTTCAAATGAGTATACCAGTTATAAGCTGTAAGAGGACATCAGCCAAATGATCTTAAATGATCTTAGATTTTATGAAATTCTAGCTCAATTGGTATAACACTTGTGCAAAATCGCATAATTGTTGCAGGTTTGATTCCTACATGAGCTCTCTAAACATTTATTGGGACTCCTCTCTAAACATTCACCACATAGGTGCAATCACAATAGAATGACAATCAGAAGCATTAAAATTTTCTAGAACTTTGTAGCCGACGTGGGATTCGAACCCACACCTCGTGCATTACACGATGCTCTTCCGATTGAGCTAGCCAGCTTTCAAGAGAAAGTATTTGGAAATTCACCTTAACATCCTAAACAGGTTCAAAGCCGATGCTCTAGATTTTACACAATCAACTGAATTTTTCGAACACACAAGTCAGAAAATCAAAAGTACCTATACTACCCAAACTACCTTTCCTAGGTCCTTTTAATTGTGCTCGAAGCTTGAACAATATAAGAAGTAGCACAACAACCTAACACTGATCAACCTCCATAACAGTCACAATCAATATAGAAGAACCAGATTTCATTCAATTAACATGTTTGTTTTAGTACATTCTTGCAAGATGCAGACCTGAGACCCCTGATTTAAAAAAATGGACATTCTTCTGAACTTCTGCCAACTACTTTCATTGCACTAAATCTCTACAAGAAATATTATGTGTCAAACAACTAGTATCTGCCATAAGATGTTCGTACCCATATGTGAAACAAAGGAATCTCCATACCAAGGTTACATTGGAGGTTCCAGAAGCACCTAAAGAACGATGCTCGTTTAAATGCTGATTGGAGGTTCCAGAAGCACCTAAAGAAGCAACAAGAAGTTGCTGCATCTTGTCCTGAGACGGCTGTAAATAAAACTCAGAAGGGTGAAGCAACACAGAGTGTGTCATCTAGTCATTGCAATGACTCTGATCTCGAAGAGGGTCAAATCCTAACAAAAGGAACCCAGTACAAAGATTGTTAAGGCAAGTAAGTTTGTTCCTGGAGAGTTGGCTAAAAAGGACGCTGTAAAAGGAAGGCTGAGACGTGGTCAGGAATCGGTAAATCAGAATGATAGTCATGTATATGATGAAAGTCGGATTCTTGCAACAATGGAAAAAATGGAGAAGAGAAGGGAGCGCTTTAAGGGGCCAATACTTGAGAAAAAGGACAGTGACTCTGATCCGAAGCCTCAAGTGGTTGAAATAGTTGAAACACCCAAGTCCGCGGGACAGAGGCCATCAAGAAAACGGCAATGGGGTGGAAGCTAGATAATCATTCTTTCTCACATTATCTAAAGTCTCAACTGCAAGAATAATGGGACATTAGAGATGTATGTCAGATTGACATCTTTGTAAAACTTTGCCAGACACTAATGGAAAGGCTTTGCCACTAGGCCGTCAGTTATCTGGCAACAAATTTTTCCGTGTATCATATTTTGGAATCATCTCAGTACAAAGTATTGCTGCCTCACTACTGCCTGTGAAAGGAGCATTGCCTTCAACATGTATATGCCCAACAAGTTACTGATTTCGGTAGCCAGGAAATAAATTGTCTCAAGTTCTCTTTACCCTGATACTAACACAATAATGGAGCATATCAATCCAAGACCAGGCCACATACTAGGAGATTGAATCACAGACGATAACTAATACAATCACACACTAACAGATTGAATCATACAGCTAGAAGATTAAATCACACACCATACCAAATCGAATCACACACAATATCAAACAAAATCACACACCAACAGATTGAATCAAACTAAATCAAACAAAAATTGAAATATGAGAATCATGGCGGCGGCGAGAATCGAGACCGCTAACATTTCCGAACAAATCTTCAACAATACAACCAAAAATCACTCCACAAAAACCTAAATTATAATTTGTACACAGAAAAACGAAATAGAAATCAAACCTAAATCGATTTGAACAGTCGCCGAATTATCAAGAGTACGCGACGTCGCCAGACACCGCCGTCCGCAGATTCTCATCACCGACGCCGTCAGATTCGCCGCCTCGCCGTCGCTGCTGTCAGGATTCGCTAAAAAGTAATAGATCGCCAAAAATGTAGATGAAATCGAAAAGCAACGATAAAATCAATCAAAATGAAACATCAATAGTATATAAACGCACATAATCAGATCGAAAAATGCAAAATTAAAGATGAATTCATCTAATCGCGTATAAACCAAACCCTAAAATCATCAAGTCATACCTCGATTATAGATGCGACATAGATGATGAACACATTGTTGGCCGGAGACGAGTAGAAAGCGGTGGATAGACGCGGCGAAGCGGTGGAGAGTGGCGGCGAGCGGCGGCGAAGCGGAGGTGAGAGAAAGAAGAATCGTGAAATGCAGAGAATTTGGGGAAACGAAGGTTGAGGAGAGAGAAATTGAAACTGTAAAAATGAGGAAAGCGTTTGATTCTTGATTTTATATTTCTGAATTAATTGACCCTTTTATCCCTATAGGCGCAGCAAAATTTGGAGCGTAGGATGTAGAGCGATGAATGGCTGAGATGAGGACTCATGGACTCATCTAATCAACAAGGACTCATTTGATCCTATTTCTATATATATATATATATATATATATATATATATATATATATATATATATATATATATATATCCCCTCGCGTGAGAACTGCGCACCGCCATAGAGTGACGCGGAGTGTCACAGACAGTGACACGCGCGTATTATACGCAAAAATTAAAAAAAGAAGAAGAAAGGGAGTCTTCCCTCTTCCCGTCAGAATGTTCACTCCCATTCTCTCTCATCTTCCTCCTATCTCCTGCACTTTCTCTCTCCCAAAATCCCCAAAAACTCTACAAAATTCATCAAAATTTCTCAAATCTGTGCTTCGAATTTACATAGAATCACTGCGAATTTAGATGAATGATGAAGAACGCCTAAAATCAGGTTCTTGAAACGAGAAGATGATGGTGAAATCAGGCGAAATTTGGCAAAATCGCGATCCCGATCTGTTCGACTCGATCGGATTATGCATCACGAAATCATCAAAGTGGATCGCGTCGAACATTTTGATTCATTTAATTACATGCTAATGAACCAAAATTCTAGGTCAGATTTCTTCTTTACATTTCGAATCTTACATTTTTTGATTTCATGTAATCTTTGCGGATTTGAATTTTGTTCATCTATATATGTGACATATTTTAATTTTTAATTTGTTCATTCATTTGTTCTTGTTTGTTTGTTCGTGTGATTCTAGATTTTTGGTTTTGTAATTTCATGGAAAATACAATGACACCAACTAAACAATGGAGTGACACTATGTTTCGAATATGAGTTGAACGATCTGATTTTAGAATTAAATTTGTAGGTTTGAGATTTTTAGATTTCGTGGAAAATACAATGACACTTACCAAACAATAAAATGACACTAGGTTTGAAATTAATTTTTAGAGTGAAAACGGCATGTGTCACTGTATGGACAACTTGTGTCACTCTAAGGACAAACCTGTGTCACTCTATGGACAACCTTATCACTCTATGTACAAACATGTGTCATTCTGTGGACAAACGTGTGTCACTCTATGGACAAACCTGTGTCACTGTAAGGACAACCTTATGTCTCTCTAGGCACAACCTTATGTCACTCTATGTACAAACATTTGTCATTTTATGGTTGTGTATTTCTATGAACAATATCGTGTCACTCTATGGACAAACCTGTGTCACTACATGTACAAACATGTGTCATTCTATTGCTAACTGTGTAATCCTATAAACAATCTTGTGTCACTCTATGGACAATAACCTGTGTCATTGTATGTGCAAACGTGTGTCAATCTATGGCTGTTTAAATTCATGAACAAACCTGTGTCATTCTGTGGACAAACCTGTGTCATTCTATGAAATAACATGTGTCGCCTCTATGGATTATAGGAAGTAGGTAATGTTTTGTTTCTTGCCAAAGCCGATTAGCTCAATTGTAAGAGCCTTGTGTGATGCACAAGAGTGTGGGTCCAACTCCCACATCGGTTGTAATATAACAATGATTTTTTTTTGGGTTGGGGAATTTTACGATTCAACAAACCAATCAATGCCCAATTTTTTTTTGCCTTTGGGGTTTGAATATATTCCGATGTGTGTCATGAGTGTGTGTGTGTTTTTACAGGTATGCTATAGTGTGTGGCGTCTTAATGTGATTGGTAATTCTATACCGTATGGTGGTCAATTTAGTCTTGCTTTGACTGTGACTTTGACAGTTGCAGTAGTATGAGCGTATGTAGCTTTGTACATGCTGATGTAGTAAGGCTTTACATAATAATGTAAAAGTCTGCTAACTGGCAGCAAGCTTTTGAGGGGAGAGGCTCGGATATTCGGATGTCAAGCATAGTTGAAAAAGTACGAAATGCTGCTGTACAGATTGACATTTATAGGGGGTGGAATTGTTTAGCATTGCCGTGAAGTTTAGAAATACTAGTAATTTGGATAATTTCTCCTCTCATGTAAGTTTTTAATAAACTGTTGCTCGTGGTTGTATATGTATATATGTAATTTGGATATGATTGGATTCCCTATATATAAAGCCTATTAGCTCAAGGGTAGAGCATCGCGTTATTATGCGAAGGATGTGGGTTCAAATCCCACATAGGCAGATTCAATTCTAATTGCGGGTTCAAATGTCTATGGGGCTGTACTACTAAATAAGGTACATGAGAGCTGGATGTAAAACAGACAGAAATATAGATTTAGAAGTTGATAAGGCGGCATAACATGATCTTATCTCAACGATCAATAGGGGAAATACAGTTTTGCATTCACGACTGTGATTATTGTTAACTAGTTTGTGTTCCATAAGAAGTATACCAGCTCATCTAGGAATTGAACCTACAACATTTGCGCAAATGCACATATGCTTACCAGTTGAGCTAAAAGCAGCCAAACCATATTCTTTTTCTGTAGTTTTGTCCACTGCTACTATTTTATACCACACACAATGTTTGACAAAATTAAGAAACTGAATGAAAATTCTCAAAATGACAATGAAAAGCAGAATCCAAATCCCAATTACACAATTTGAATCATTCCAAATGATATCTTATGTAGCATTTTTGCAAACCACATAGTACAAACTCGTTCATCACAAACAAAATCAATCCAAATGATATCTTATGTAGCATTTTTGCAATTGAGGCAGCCCCTCCGCAACGCGACTGTCATAGAAAAACAATAAAATGACACACATATTCCATTTTCTATATCTCCAACAACGACCACACCACAACCAAAACAACAACCAAAACAACAACCACCACCACCACTACCACTACCACAACCACAACCACAAGACACAAAGTGTCCATAGAATGACACCCACTGTCCATACAATGACACCCCATATCCATACAATGACACAAGACTGTCCATACAGTGACACCTCCCTGCAATGTCGCCCATTGTCCATACAATGATACAAGAGTGTCCATACAATGACACCTTCATTCAATGATGCCTATTGTCTATACAATAACACCTCCATCCAATGATGCCTATTGTCTATACAATGACACAAGAGTGTCCATATAATGACGCCAACTATCCATACAACGACACCTAGTGTCCATCCAATGCCACCGATTATCCATACAATAACACCGATTATCCATACAATAACAAACACATCTCATAGAATGACATGTTTTGCCTATAGATTATCCATACAATAACTAACAGTGACCACAACCAGCACCACCGCCGCCACAAATAAAAACAACAATCGCAATCAACAAATAACAACCTAAATATCATCGCGGCGGTGAGTAATTACATCCGCGAAAGCGAGATGATAAAAGTAGCAGGAACATCACATAAAATTTCCACAAAATCACATCATAAAATAATACAAAATTAACAACTAAATCATAAAAATTAAGCTAGATTCGATAAAAAATAACAAGAATGCGACTGAATTGAAACGTACAATTAACTCAAACGTCGCCGGAGTTCTCAATCGGTCGCCATAGCGCCGTCGAAGATCTCAAATTCGACAAAAAAAAAATCAACATTTTTCTCAAAGAACAACAATTGCAGCGAATCAAAATCAAATTTCAAAAAAAAAATGGGAGCCAAATAGGAACAATATACATAGATCGAAATAATTAGGATAAATTAATCAAAACAATAAACAAAATCTAGACACATCTTACCGAAATTCGTAGAGACGGCGACGGCGAGGATGGGAAGTAACGTGACCGAGGCGGTGGTGGCGAGCAGCGAAACCAGCGACGACAATTGAAACCGGCGACGACGAGGAGAGAGAGTGACACTGAGAAGAAAGAGAGATCGCGCCGGAGTAGAGCAAGGATATTGAAAATGTAACGGCGTAGACGCGACGGAGGTGGCGGCGACGGCGAAGGGGGTGGCGGCAAGGAAGGCGAGATAAGAGCGTGGGAGAGGAGAGAGAAAATGTCGAGGAGAGGGAGAATTGGAGGAGAGAGAAACAAAAAAAAACTGAAATTGGTGGGAATTGGGTAAAAATTGGAGATTAGATTCTTTTCTAGTGGAAGACAGGTGGCATAATCAGGGGCGTCGAAATTGCTAAATCGTACGGCTGATGATTGGTGCGCAGTACTCACCTAAAAAGGGGTACTCTTATGATCCTCACTCTATATATATATATATATATATATATATATATATATACATATATATATATAGAAAATCTATTAGGTAAGAAGTGATAATTTTGTCAGAAGTCAGAAGTGATCTGGTCCCTTGATCTCACCTTGATCAATGGCCTAGATTTAATATTAAAAGAAAAGAAAATTAAAACAAAAAAAGACCCAAACCCAAAAATCACTCCCATTTTCTCTCTCCTCCCCTCCTTTCTTCTCTCTCCTCATACCCGTCTCCCCTGTCGCTAGCAAACGCCGCCCAACACACTCCGTCAACCACTATCGCCGTCGCGGACAGCAGCGGCCGACGCCACTCACGGCGGCGAATCCATTCCCGAAACCATCAGTCTTCGTCGAGCACCCTTCCACCGCGAACGACACCTTCTCCTTCCCGCTTTTCGCGCTCTTTTCGTCAGATCTTGCCGCCGCCTTGAATCGCCGCCGTCGATTCGCCGATTTCATTAGCTGCGATTGAAGAAGTGGTTCAGCAGGAGTTGAAGGCCGAGCTAGGGCGGGGCTATTTCGGGAAAAGAGAAATTTGAGGAGAGAGAAACGCGTGAGAGAGGTGGTGGATATACCGCGGGGAAGGGGGCTTTTGTTCGCCGGAGCACGGAGTACGTGGTGGTTGAGGTGGAGCCGAACAAGGTGGTGGACGGTGCGGTTGGTGGTGGCTGCGTGGGTGGTCGGGGTAGTGGCGAGGGGAGGGGTGTAATACCCCATATTTCAGAGGAAATTTATATGCGATTAAGGGCTCATATGAGGTGTTTAAGAGGATTGATAGTGCTACTCAAACCAACAAAGTCGACTTTCCTTTTAGGAAGCCCATGTGATAAGAACTTCAAAGTTAAGCGTGCTTGACTGAGAGTAATTTCAGGATGGGTGACCTCCTGAGAAGTTTCTCAGGGTGCGCATGAGTGAGGTCAAAATGCGCCGAAAGGACCCGTGTTGGTCTATGAGGTCAACCCACAGCCTGGCAAGCTGCCATAGGTGACTACTCTCGGCTCAGGCGATGAGCCGGGGTGTTACAAGGGGGCTGGGTGGTGTGGGTGGGAGGAGATAAAAACTGGTACATTTTGATTTTTTAATTATTTTTTTTATCGGAGTTACGTGTTTAATTAAGAGTTACTAGTTTTGGTTAATGGAGTTATCGGAGTTATATGTTTTAGTTAGAGGAGTTATTGGAGTTACGTGTTAATTAGTTGATTTAAGTTGGAGTTACGTGTTTTAGTTGTGGAGTTAAGTTGGAATTACGTGTTTTAGTTGTGGAGTTAAGTTGTATTTACGTGTTTTAGATGATGGAGTTAAGTCGGAGTTACGCGTTTAAGTCGGAGTTACGCGTTTTAGATAATGGAGTTAAGTCGGAGTTACGTGTTTTAGATAATGGAGTTAAAGTCGGAGTTACGTGTTTTAGATGATGGAGTTACGTGTTTAAGTTGGTGGAGTTAAGTTAGAGTTACGTGTTTTAGATAGTGGAGTTAAGTTGGAGTTAAGTTCGAATTACGTGTTTTAGATGATGGAGTTACGTGTTTTAGTTAGTGGAGTTATGTTACAGTTACGAGAATTAAGTTGAAGTTGGTGGAATTTTGATATTATTGGAGTTATACAATTTAATCACCGGAGTTACGCGTTTTAGTTGGTGGAGTTAAGTGACTGGAGTTACTGGTTTTAGTTGTTGGAGTTATGCGGCTGGAGTCATGCAATTCAGGTTGCGGAGTTATGCGAAATCAATGGCTGAGATTACTTCTGACTTCTGACAAAAATTATACTTCTGACCGGATATGCCCCCCTATATATATATATATATATATATGGGCACGATCCGGTAGGAAGTTAAATATGGTGAGAAGTAAGAAGTACTTATATTGTATTATCAATATCTGAGATTGACATTTACAAAATCAATAAAACATTTAAATAAAAGGCATTTATTCTTAAAAAATATGCTTTTAATTCAAAAAAAAAAAAACACTTTTATTCTTATAAAATTTTATTATTACAAAATGCACTTCTAATTTAACAAAATGCACTTTGTCGTTTTAGTTTTGTGAAATGCACTTCTAATTTAACAAAATGCACTTTGTCGTTTTAGTTTTGTAAAATGCACTTCTAATTTAACAAATTCACTTTGTCGTTTTAGTTTTGTAAAATGCACTTCCAATTTAACAAAATGCACTTTGTCGTTTTAATTTTTTAAAATGCACTTCCAATTTAACAAAATGCACTTTGTCGTTTTAGTTTTGTAAAATGCTCTTCTAATTTAACCAATTGCACTTTGTCGTTTTAGTTTTGTAAAATGCACTTCTAATTCAACAAAATGCACTTTTCGATTTTGGTTTTATAAAATGCACTTTTAATTTAACAAAGTGCACTTATTCTTATTAAACGCATTTTCAATTTAACAAAATGCACTTGGTCTTATAAAATGCACTTTTAATTTAACAAAATGCACTTGGTCTTATAAAATGCAATTCTAACTTAAAAAAATGCGTTTTTCTTATTCAATGAACTTCCAATTTAACAAAATGCACTTGGTATTAAAAAAATGCACTTCTAACTTAACAAAAATGCACTTTTCTTATTCAATGCACTTTCACTTTAACAAAATGCACTTCCAATTCACAAAATACACTTCCAATTTAGAATAAAATGCACTTTGAATAAAATTCACTTGAAATTAAATAAAATACATATTGAATTAATTGCACTTGAAAAAGACATTTTGAATAAAATGCACTTGTATTAAAATAAAATGCATTTAACAATAAAATGCACTAATCTTCTCTCTCCTCCTTCCCTCCCCCTCCCCTTCCCCAAACCCGACCCCCCACCTGACAGCCACCAGCGCAGCCACCCACGCTGCCACCCACAACCGCACCGTACATCACCTTATCCTGCACCACCTCCACCGCCGTATTCACCATCCTCCGGCGAGCAGAAGCCCCATCCTCTGCGACACATCCACCGCCTCTTCATCCCTCATTTCCCCTCTCTCATGCGTTTTCTCTCTCCTCAAATTACTCCATTTCCGGCGCCTTACCACCTCCTTCACCTCCTCTTGAACCACCGCAGTCGCGGCGACAATAGTCAGCGCCGTCAATCGAGACATCAACGTCCAATTTTTGACACCTCCTCCTCAATCTCTCAATAGTCACCTCCTCTTCCTCAATCTCTCAATCTCTATCCTCCTCGGCTTCATATTATGTGCGAAAAAGAAAAGAAGGTTCCAGCGAGCGTGTAGATCGACGATGGAGAGGTAGGGCGGCGGCGGCCAGATGTGACGAAATCAAGAGCGAAAAAGGGAAGAAAATGGTGATTTTTGCGTGGTTTACTGCTCAAATGGGGCCGATGATTCCAGAAAAGGAATTATCGGAGTCGGCCGCTTCTAGTGGCACCGTTGATGGAGGTGGTCGGAGTGTGACACCGGCTGTGGTGGTTCTCGGTTTGCGGCGGTAAGGGCGGTAAGAGAGGAGGGAGAAAAATGTGAGTGAGATTGGTTTGGGTTTTTTTTGGAAGATGATATTAGTTTGGGTTTGATTTTTTCTTTTGTTTTAATATTTGATATGACCAATTAGATTTTGGTTGGATGGATGGGTGAGATAACTTCTTACTTATCACCTAAGAGTATTTCTTATGGGAACAACTCCCTATATATATATATATATAGAGGCACTATCCGGTAGGAAGTTATATATGGTGAGAAGTAAGAATTACTTATATTGTATTATCAATATCTGAGATTGACACTTACAAAATCAATGACACATTTAAACAAAGGGCATTTATTCTTAAAAAATGTGCTTTTAATTCAACATAAAAACACTTTTATTCTTATAAAATTGTAATATTACAAAATGCACTTCTAATTTAACAAAATGCACTTTGTCGTTTTAGTTTTGTGAAATGCACTTCGAATTTAACAAATTGCACTTTGTCGTTTTAATTTTGTAAAATGCACTTCGAATCTAACAAATTGCACTTTGTCGTTTTAGTTTTGTAAAATGCACTTCCAATTTAACAAAATGCACTTTGTCGTTTTAGTTTTGTAAAATGCACTTCCAATTTAACAAAATGCACTTTGTCGTTTTAGTTTTGTAAAATGCACTTCTAATTTAACAAATTGCACTTATTTTTACCAAACGCACTTCAAATGCACTTTTTTGTTTTAGTTTTGTAAAATGCACTTCTAATTTAACAAAAAAGCACTTATTCTTGTTAAATGCACTTCTAATTTAACAAAATGCACTTTTCCATTTTGGTTTTATAAAATGCACTTCAAATTTAACAAAGTGCACTTATTTTTATTAAATACACTTCCAATTTAACAAAATGCACTTGTAATTTACAAAATGTACTTTGTCGTTTTAGTTTTATAAAATGCAATTCTAGTAAAACGAAATGTACTTTGTCTTATAAAATGCACTTCTAATTTAACAAAAATGCACTTATTTTTATAAAATACACTTCTCATTTTACAAAATGCACTTTGTCGTTTTAGTTTTATAAAATGCACTTCTAATTTAACAAGATGCACTTATTCTTATAAAAATACACTTTTAATTTAACAAAATGCACTTTAATTTAACAAGATGCATTTATTCTTATAAAATGCATTTCTAATTTAACAAAATGCATTTTTTCGTTTTGGTTTTATAAAATGCACTTTTAATTAATCAAAATGCAATTCTAATTAAACAAGACCCTCTCACTTCCATATTCTCTCTCCTCCCCTAACCCTCCCCCCATCTACCCGACCACCCCAGCTCCGCCATCGATCGTCCCCGACCACCAACACTGACGGCCCAGTTCCAGACACCTTGACCGCCGCTCTCACGCGACAATGCTTCCACCTCACCGCGATGACGTCGCATCTTTCTCATCCCCCATTTCCCACGTCCAAAATCGGGGAGAGGTGGAAACTATGGCAGGAGGGGCAGCGAGCGTCTGTTTATGGGCGGCGAACGAGGGGGAAAAGGAGTCGACCCGTGTGAGGGACGTCGAAGCATCGGAGTGGGCGGAAATCGGGGTGGTTGAAGAGAAGTTTGAAGAGAGAGAATGGGTCGATTGGGGCTACGGCGTGCTCGACGGTGGGAAGGAACACCACCGGTGAACTGGCGGAACTACGGCAAGCATGGTGGTGGTGGTCGATTGGATCGAGGTGGTGGTTTGTGCAGGTGGCCGGCGGTTGGAGATGAGTTTAAAGAGAGAAATTGGGTGGATTGGGGTGGTGAAGTAGTTAACGGGAGGAGAGAACGTCACCAGTTGGCTGGCGTCAGGACGGCGAATATGGTGGTGGTGGCCGGCTGGATCGTGGTGGTTGTTGGTGCCGGCGGTGGTGGTTGTCGGTGTACGATTGGGTGGCGGCAGGGGAGGTGGGAAATGAGAGAGAAAAGAGAAGGAGAGGAGAAAGAAAAATGTGAGTGATATTGTTTTGGGTTTTTTTTGGAAGATGATATTGGTTTGGGTTTGATTTTTTCTTTTGTTTTAATATTTGATATGGACCATTAGATATAGGTTGAATGGATGGATAAGATCACTTCTTACTTCTCACCTAAGAGTATTTATTATGGGAACAACATATATATATATATATATATATATAGGGGCTGCATCCGGTCAGAAGTAGATTTATGTCAGAAGGTCAGAAGTTATCTGAACCACACTTCATCCAAGATCAATGGTCAAGATTAAACCAATTTAACAAAAACATAAAACACAAAAAAAAAAAAGACTCACCCCCCTTCCCTTTTCTCTCTCCTCCCAAACCCCCCACCCTCACCTCCCCGACCACCCCATCCCCGCCGGCCACCGTCGCCGACCACCACCATTAACGACCCCGACCCAGCCACGACGACCGCACCTCTCCCGCGACCTCCCCTCCGCCGTTCCCACACCCCGCCGCACCCTTCTTCTCCCCCCATTTCCGCCTTTTTCCACTTTGAAAATTGGGGGAGAGGTAACAACAAGGGCACGAGGGGCGGCGACATCGGAGGAGGGCCGGCGAACGTCGGGGGAGGGGCGGCGAGTGTGATGGGAAGGGCGGGGGTTGAGGTTAGGGGCTGGGGAAGGGAGTGTAAGAGGAGAGAGAAAATGAAAAAAAGGGACGTTGAGGACGATGGAGGCGGTGGGGCGGGGAGAGGACTGTCGCCGTGTGGACGCCGGAGCGGCGCCCACCCATTGGTGGTGGTGGCGTCGCGTGTGGTGGTTGTCGGTGCAAGGGGGTGGCGGTGATCAGGTGGTGCGTGGGGTGGCTGTGGGTGGGGGGAGGAAGAGAGAGAAAAAAAATGGGGGTTCCATTTTTCTGAATTTTTTTTTATTTTTATTAAAGTTACGTATTTTAGTGTGTGGAGTTATTGGAGTTATCAAAGTTATTGGAGTTATCGAAGTTAAGTTATTGGAGTTATCAAATTTATTGGAGTTAAGTCGGGGTTACGTAGTTTTAAAGTTATTGGAATTATTAAAGTTATCGGAGTTAAGTCGGGGTTACATGTTTCCGTTATCGGAGTTAAGTCGTAGTTACGTATTTTAGTTAATATTGTTAAGTTAGAGATGTAAAGTTATTGGAGTTATGTGCTATAGTTATTGGAGTTACGGAACAACTATAGTTATGAGAGTTAGTGGATTATCAAGATGTGTGGCTAAGATTACTTCTGACCTTCTGACATAACTTTACTTCTGACCTGATTTAATTCCTATATATATATATATATATATATATATATATATATATATATATATATATATATATATATATATATATACAGGCGAGATCAGGTGCGAACTCCTGCTCGCGTGAGAACTGTGCACCGCCATAGAGTGACACACAATGTCACATAGAGTGACACTCGCATATAATGACACAAAATATCCATTGAATGACACTTACATACAATGACACAGAAAGTCTATAGAGTGACATGAAAATTTAGAACTCATGTAGGAATCGAACCTACGACATTCATGTATGTACACAAATTCTTTACCAAATGAGCTATCAAAACCACAATTCATACAATGACATCGAATAATAACACCGTGTGTCCATAGTGTCACTCTATGGACAAACCCGTGTCACTCTATTGACAAACCCGTGTCACTCTATGGACAAACTCGTGTCATTCTATGGCACCCGCATCACAACCAATGACCACCTCAATACAATGACAGCAATGACACAAGAATGTCCATACAATGACCACCTCAATACAATGACAGCAATAGTCCATACAATGACACAAGAGTGTCCAAACAATGACACCTCTATACAATGACACCCATTGTCCATACAATGACACAAGAGTGTCGATACAATGACACAAGAGTGTCGATACAATGACACCCACGGTCTATACAATGACACACGAGTGTCCAAACAATGACACCTCTATACAATGACACCCACTGTCCATACAATGACACAAGTGTGTCCATACAATGACACCCACAGTCCATACAATGACACAAGAGAGTCGATACAATGGCACAAGAGACTCCATAAAATTCGCCAAATTAATCACTACTCAAACAATGCGACAAGAATAAAGACATACTGTAAATTTCAAAATTCAAACATCAACAAATACACAAACAAATCAGTTCAATCGATACTTTGCATCAATTTCTTCCTAAATCATGCGTCAATTTCAGAGGAAAAAACTAACATGTACTTACTCGACATCAACACTTCTCGCGCAGAAATTAAAATGTGAAGAAATCTCCAGGCCTAAGTAGAAGAATAAACGGGAACAAAATGTGAAGAATATACATTGATCGAATTAATTAGGTTTTGAACACATAGAAAAACATTTTAAAAAGATGCACATGGAAATCACAATGCGTAATCTGTAAGATTATTCAATCGAATCAAATAATCTGACAAAAATTAAATTTATAATCGATAAATTGAAATTAAGAGAGTGAGAAAGAGAATTTACAGTCGGATTTCGCCGCCGGAGTTCGCAAATGTGTCGGAATTCGCTGCCGTCGCCGGACTATAGGAGAGATAAAACAGTTGCAAATCGAAGTGACAAGCAGCAGCACCGGATCACCGTCGATGTCGCAGTCCTCTCAAGCGGCAATTTTACGGTTGATTTGATTTGAAGGAGAGAGTAAATGTCGAACATATCTGAGGAAGGTGGCGAAGGCGCCGCCGAATAAGAGAGCAAACGGCGAGGGGAGAGACCGTAGCAGCGTGTACCATACGCGACAAAGGTGGCGGCGATGGCGATGGAGGTGGAGGTGGCGGCGTCGACGCGAGGAAGTAGTGAGATGAGAGCGCAGGGGAGGAGACCAGGAGAGAGAAAATTTCGAGGAGAGGGAGAGTTGGAGGAGAGAGAAACGAAAAAACTGAAATCGATGGGGAATTGGGGAAAAATTGGGAAACCAGTTTCTTTTCTAATTGAAGACAGGTGGCTTAATCTCGAGCATTCAATTTGATGAATCTGACGGCTGCTATTGGGTGCGCAGTACTCACCTAAGAAGGGGTACTCTTATGATCCTCACTCTATATATATATATATATATATAGGGGCACGATCCAGTAGGAAGTTAGATATCGTGAGAAGTAAGAATTACTTATATTGTATTATCAATATCTGAGATTGACACTTACAAAATCAATGACACATTTAAACAAAGGGCATTTATTCTTAAAAAATGTGCTATTAATTCAACATATTATTCTTATAAAATTGTAATATTACAAAATGCACTTCTAATTTAACAAAATGCACTTTGTCGTTTTAGTTTTGTGAAATGCACTTCTAATTTAACAAAATGCACATTGTCGTTTTAATTTTGTAAAATGCACTTCTAATTTAACAAATTGCACTTTGTCGTTTTAGTTTTGTAAAATGCACTTCCAATTTAACAAAATGCACTTTGTCGTTTTAGTTTTGTAAAATGCACTTCCAATTTAACAAAATGCACTTTGTCGTTTTAGTTTTGTAAAATGCACTTCTAATTTAACAAATTGCACTTATTTTTACCAAACGCACTTCAAATGCACTTTTTTGTTTTAGTTTTGTAAAATGCACTTCTAATTTAACAAAAAAGCACTTATTCTTGTTAAATGCACTTCTAATTTAACAAAATGCACTTTTCAATTTTGGTTTTATAAAATGCACTTCAAATTTAACAAAGTGCACTTATTTTTATTAAATACACTTCCAATTTAACAAAATGCACTTGTAATTTACAAAATGTACTTTGTCGTTTTAGTTTTATAAAATGCAATTCTAGTAAAACGAAATGTACTTTGTCTTATAAAATGCACTTCTAATTTAACAAAAATGCACTTATTTTTATAAAATACACTTCTCATTTTAAAAAATGCACTTTGTCGTTTTAGTTTTATAAAATGCACTTCTAATTTAACAAGATGCACTTATTCTTATAAAAATACACTTTTAATTTAACAAAATGCACTTTAATTTAACAAGATGCATTTATTCTTGTAAAATGCATTTCTAATTTAACAAAATGTATTTTTCGTTTTGGTTTTATAAAATGCACTTTTAATTAATCAAAATGCAATTCTAATTAAACAAGACCCTCTCACTTCCATATTCTCTCTCCTCCCCCAACCCTCCCCCCTCCCACCTACCCGACCACCCCAGCTCCGCCATCGATCGTCCCCGACCACCACCACTGACGGCCTAGTCCCAGCCACCTTGACCGCCGCTCTCACGTGACAATGCTTCCACCTCTCCGCAATGACGTCGCATCTTTCTCATCCCCCATTTCCCACGTCCAAAATCGGGGAGAGGTGGAAACTATGGCAGGAGGGGCAGCGAGCGTCTGTTTATGGGCGGCGAACGAGGGGGAAAATGAGTCGACCCGTGTGAGGGACGTCGAAGCATCGGAGTGGGCGGAAATCGGGGTGGTTGAAGAGAAGTTTGAAGAGAGAGAATGGGTCGATTGGGGCTACGGCGTGCTCGACGGTGGGAAGGAACACCACCGTGAACTGGCGGAACGACGGCGAGCATGGTGGTGGTGGTCGATTGGATCGAGGTGGTGGTTTGTGCAGGTGGCCGGCGGTTGGAGATGAGTTTAAAGAGAGAAATTGGGTGGATTGGGGTGGTGAAGTAGTTAACGGGAGGAGAGAACGTCACCAGTTGGCTGGCGTCAGGACGACGGATATGGTGGTGGTGGCCGGATGGATCGTGGTGGTTGTTGGTGCCGGCGGTGGTGGTTGTCGGTGTACGATTTGGTGGCGGCAGGGGAGGTGGGAAATGAGAGAGAAAAGAGAAGGAGAAGAGAGAGAAAAATGTGAGTGATATTGTTTTGGGTTTTTTTTGGAAGATGATATTGGTTTGGGTTTGATTTTTTCTTTTGTTTTAATATTTGATATGGACCATTAGATATAGGTTGAATGGATGGATAATATCACTTCTTATTTCTCACCTAAGAGTATTTATTATGGGAACACCTCCTTATATATATATATATATATAGGAATTGAATCAGGTCAGAAGTAAATTTATGTCAGAAGGTTAGAAGTAATCTCAGCCACACATCTTGATAATCCACTAACTGTCATAACTTTAGTTGCTGCGTAACTCCAGTAAATATAGCACATAACTCCAATAACTTTACAACTCTAACTTAATAATATTTGACTAAAATACGTAACTTTAACTTAACTCTAATAACTTCAATAATTAAAACACGTCTTTTACTATAACTCCATTAACTACAACACGTAACTATAATAACTTCAATAACTATAAAGACGTAACCCGGACTTAACTCCGATAACTTTAATAACTCAAATAACTTTAACAACTCCAATAACTTTAATAAAAAAAAAATTAAAAAAAAAATCAGAAAAATGCAGAACATTTTTTTTCTCTCTCCTCCCATACCCACCACCCACCACCACCACGAACCACCTAACCACCGCCGGCCACCTTTACTGACCACCACCCCGATCCAGCCGGCCAGCACCACCACACTCGCCATCCTACCGCCAGACCAGCGATGGTGCTCCCTCCCCCCAACGACCACGTTACCTCCCCCAATACACCAATTCTCTCTCCTCAAACTCCTCTCAAACCACCACGAATTCCTCCCTCCCCGGTGTTCCTCCACCCCTCCCTTGAATCTCGCCACCTCTCAAAATGCACTTGGTCGTTTTAATTTTGTAAAATACACTTCTAATTAACAAATTGCACTTTGTCGTTTTAGTTTTGTAAAATGCACTTCCAATTTAACAAAATTCACTTTGTCGTTTTAATTTTGTAAAATGCACTTCCAATTTAACAAAATGCACTTTGTCGTTTTAGTTTTGTAAAATGTACTTCTAATTTAACAAATTGCACTTATTTTTACCAAACGCACTTCTAATTTAACGAAAATGCACTTTTTTGTTTTAGTTTTGTAAAATGCACTTCTAATTTAACAAAAAAAGCACTTATTCTTGTTAAATGCAGTTCTAATTTAACAAAATGCACTTTTCAATTTTGGTTTTATAAAATGCACTTCAAATTTAACAAAGTGCACTTATTTTTATTAAATACACTTCCAATTTAACAAAATGCACTTGTAATTTACAAAATGTACTTTGTCGTTTTAATTTTATAAAATGCAATTCTAGTAAAACAAAATGTACTTTGTCTTATAAAATGCATTTCTAATTTAACAAAAATGCACTTATTTTTATAAAATACACTTCTCATTTTACAAAATGCACTTTGTCGTTTTAGTTTTATAAAATGCACTTCTAATTTAACAAGATGCACTTATTCTTATAAAAATATACTTTTAATTTCACAAAATGCACTTCAATTTAACAAGATGCATTTATTCATATAAAATGCATTTCTAATTTAACAAAATGCATTTTTTTCGTTTTGGTTTTATAAAATGCACTTTTAATTAATCAAAATGCAATTCTAATTAAACAAGACCCTCTCACTTCCATATTCTCTCTCCTCCCCCAACCCTCCCCCCTCCCACCTACCCGACCACCCCAGCTCCGCCATCGATCGTCCCCGACCACCACCACTGACGGCCTAGTCCCAGCCACCTTGACCGCCGCTCTCACGTGACAATGCTTCCACCTCTCCGCAATGACGTCGCATCTTTCTCATCCCCCATTTCCCACGTCCAAAATCGGGGAGAGGTGGAAACTATGGCAGGAGGGGCAGCGAGCGTCTGATTATGGGCGGCGAACGAGGGGGAAAAGGAGTCGACCTGTGTGAGGGACGTCCAAGCATCGGAGTGGGCGGAAATTGGGGTGGTTGAAGAGAAGTTTGAAGAGAGAGAATGGGTCGATTGGGGCTACGGCGTGCTCGACGGTGGGAAGGAACACCACTGGTGAACTGGCGGAACGATGGCGAGCATGGTGGTGGTGGTCGATTGGATCGAGGTGGTGGTTTGTGCAGGTGGCCGACGGTTGGAGATGAGTTTAAAGAGAGAAATTGGGTGGATTGGGGTGGTGAAGTAGTTAACAGGAGGAGAGAACGTCACCAGTTGGCTGGCGTCAGGACGACGGATATGGTGGTGGTGGCCGGCTTGATCGTGGTGGTTGTTGGTGCCGGCGGTGGTGGTTGTCGGTGTACGACTGGGTGGCGGCACGGGAGGTGGGAAATGAGAGAGAAAAGAGAAGGAGAGGAGAGAGAAAAATGTGAGTGATATTGTTTTGGGTTTTTTTGGAAGATGATATTGGTTTGGGTTTGATATTTTCTTTTGTTTTAATATTTGATATGGACCATTAGATATAGGTTGAATGGATGGATAAGATCACTTCTTACTTCTCACCTAAGAGTATTTCTTATTGGAACAACTCCCTATATATATATAGGAATTGAATCAGGTCAGAATTAAGTTATGTCAGAAGGTCAGAAGTAATCTCAGCCACACATTTTGATAATCCAATAACTCTCATAACTTTAGTTGCTCCGTAACTCCAGTAACTACGGCACATAACTCCGATAACTTTACAACTCTAACTTAACAATATTTGACTAAAATACGTAAATTCAACTTAACTCCAATAAATTCAATAACTAAAACACGTAATTATAATAATTTTGATAACTCCAATAACTTTAATAACTCCAATACTAGAACACGTAACCCCGACTTAACTCCAATAACTTTGATAATTCCAATAACTTTAATAACTCCAATAACCAAAACGCGTAACTTTAATAACTTTACGCACTCAAAAAAAATAAATTCATAACTCCAATTAAAAAAACAAAACAAAAAAAAAAATATTTTTTTTTTCTCTCCTCCCTCCCCCAACCCCTCCCCGTGCACCACCACCCACGGTGGCACCCCATCACCAACCACCACCAGACACTTTCACCGTCACCATCAGATGCGCGCCCCTCACGCGACCTCAACCCCGCCGTCTATTCCACCCAACCCAGCCCCACAACCATCGCGCGACAACTTCTCTCTTCGTTTCTCTCTCCTCTCTCGCCCTTTCCCAGCCCCAATCATAGGTTTCCGCCGCCCATAAACCCTCCCCCGGCCCTCGCCCTATGTCGCCGACCCCAAGAACCGCCATAATCGCCGCAAATAAGTGAATAACAAGGGAGATCGAAAAGAATGGGGGGATAATAGGGGTGAAGGAGGGGGCGGCGCCGTCGTGGAGTGGCGGGAATAGAGTCACGGTAGGGAGGCGATCAAGGCGGGGGTTTCATGGCCGGCTGTGGTGGTGGTCGGGGCCGGCCGTCGGTGGGATGGGGTGGTCGGGGGAGGTGGGGGGGGTTGGGGTTGGGGAGGAGAGAGAAAAGGGAGGGGGTGGGTCTTTTTTTATTTTGTTTTTAAGTTTTTGTTTTTGTTAAATTGCTTTAATCTTGGCCATTGATCTTGAATGGATGTGTAGCTCAGATAATTTCTGACCTTCTGACATAAATCTATTTCTGACCGGATGCAGCCCCTATATATATATATTAGATATAATTAGATGTAGATACTTGATTTTTTTTATTTATTATTCTAACTAATATTTTAGTCAATCTGGTAGATTGACTATAACTTAAGGTTGAGTTTGGATTCGAGTTTCCGACTTCTAAAGCAACCTTTAATATTCACACAAAAGTGTCCCACAAATTATTAGGTACCCCGCGGGTACCTAGAGGTACCTACCCCCCGATTAACTGTCCACTCATTATATACCACATTATAGTCATTATATACTTTCACTTATTATTTTACAATTTTCACTCATTATTTAGCAATTTCACTCATTATATACTTTCACTCATTGTTTTACAATTTTTACTCATTATTTATCAATTTTCACTCATTATCTTCGATTTTCACTCATTATATATAACATTATAGTCATTATTTATTTTCAGTCATTATTTATGAAATTCCAATCATTATATACAACTTTGTTGTCATTATATATTTTTCCAATCATTATTTTCCAAATTTCACTCATTATTTTCCGAATTCCACTCATTAGTTTTCAATTTTCACTCATTATTTCTCAATTTCACTCATTATATACCACTTTATAGTCATTATATACTTTCATTCATTATTTCCTAATTTTCACTCATCATATATGATTTTATAATCATTATTTATTTTCACTCCTTATTTCCCAAATTTCACTCATTATTTTGCTAATTTATTAACGGAAAAACAATAATGAAAAGACCCACCATTTCCCTTTTCTCTCTCCTCGCCCACCCCCACCCGGCACAACCCTAGCCCCGCCGATTTTCGTCCCCGACTACCACCATTGAAGGCCCCCCGACCAGCCTCCGTGATCTCCTCCGTACCGCGACCCTCCCCCCGCCAGTGCACGACGCCCCTGCCCCTTCCTTCTCCTATTATCCCCTCTCTTCTTTTCGATCTCCTTTGACATCCCTTATTTGCGGCGATGATGGTGGTGTGTGTGGTCGGCGGCGTAGGGCGAGGGGTGGGGGACGTTTTTTGTGCGACGGCGGTTGACGATAGAGGCTGGGGAATGGAGTGAAAGAGGAGAGAGAAAATGAAAAATAGAGACTTGGAGGACGATGGAGGTGGTGGCGCGGGCTCAGGGATGCCGTCGTGGGGTCGCCGGAGCGGCGCGCCTCAATTGGTGGTGGTGCCGTTGCGTGAGGTGGTGGTCGGCGCAAAGGGGCGACTGAGGTCAGGTGGTGCATCGTGGTGGCTATGGGTGGGTGGAGAAGGAGAGAGGGAAAAAAATGTGGTTTGGGGCATTGTGTTTGATATTGTGGTCTAATAGTATGGGCCCAGATTGTTCTTTTAAACTAGCCTAATATAAATTCATAGACTCTTAATAGATAAAAGAGGGGGTACCTAGAACTATGTACCCAAGTGTACCATATACCAATTGAAAGTGTCCTCGTTCGTTATCGACCTAGTATATATAATATTTAGGAAAATCCTAAGTCAGATCAATCGGAGGCCATTAGGGTAATTGTACGTGTGTAAGTTAGTTTAGTAATTATTATCGTCCGTATTTGTCAGGTCGATTTTGATGCAACTGAGTAACGTGATCAAAACATGCTCCGACAATTTTGATAAAGACAGAAGAATAGACATGGATTTTTTTAACCAAATCTGATGTATAAGTTCTGTAATATAAATCACATGTCTATACAAGTGATAGACATGAGACTAAAAACCCATGTCTATCAGTTTTTAATAATTGTCGGCCAACTTAACGTCGATACGATATCCGACGTCTATTATGAAAAAAACCGACGTCTATGATCCGTTTTGTAGTAGTGAGAGAAATGAGCCGCAATTCTAAGCCGAAATTTGTAAAGATAATGCATTCAGCAGCATTATCCACGTTCCGTCCTCATGCTTTAAACATGCTCTTCCCATCATTTCTGCTCGAAAAAAACGTGCATTCTATCAGCCGCAGCTTCTCAAACTAAGTGGGTCATCCTCCAAAAGTAAAGCCTCTTTAATTTGTTCATATCCGTTGTTCAATTTACACATCCGCTACTTACTAAAATCAAAATCGTATAATTTTAAGCCTCTTTAATTATGAATTTATGATTAGAGCGTGACATGCATATTTGCGAAAAGGTAATGACGATTGTATGTGCACACTTATGAAGATTGTCTAATAATCTTTAATTTTGCTCGCTTACTCCAATACTAGCTAGCTAGGAGTAATGAATAAAAGCAAATTGATAGAGGTTTATAGTTTAGACACAATTAATTTGTCTACAATGTAAAATTGAGCTAGTAGTAGTAAAATTGAGATCGGAATAGTAAAATTAATTGTACTAAAAAATTTAGGTAGTAAAATTAATTGTGTGAGTAGTAAAATTTTGATAGTGTAGTAAAACTATTACGGATTGTAGACACTTTTGGGTGTCTAAACTTTAGACCTCTAGCATTGTCCTAAATAAAATATATAAACTCTCTCCATTTCAATATATATGACGTTTGTAAGTTACGAGACAAGTTTTGACTTTCAATTTCATAAAAAAATATTTTATCAAAAATTATATCACTAGATTCGTTGTAAAATAAACTTTCACAAGATTATAATTTCATAATTTTTACCCTTATATTTTGAGAGATATCGAACCTAGGGAAATTTCTAGAAATATGAGAAAGACATATATCTTGAGAGGGGAATGTTATGGTCACTCTATTTAGGAAATTGTCCATGAACACTCAAACTTCTATTGGCTATTAAAAAAAATTATTCATTTTATTTTAGCATTGAATGCAACCATTATCATTTCCAACCAATAAAAACTTGAGTGTTCATGGACACTCTCGTATAGAGAGTGATCATAACATTCCTCATTTTGAGAAAGAGAGAGTAATATAATGTCGAACCGCTGAGATATAAAAGCGAAACTATAAATTAGTGTGAAATTATTGAACTTAATCTAATGATGAATTAAGAATATTTGGGAGAGATACAAATCCTGGCCAATACATTAATTAGAAATTTATAACCTAAGATATAAGTCAACTAGTATGCGGGTGAGTCTATATGAGTTGATCAAAGCGCGGGCTCAGAATTAACTTGACTAGATTTAATTTAAGACTTCTAATAATTAATAATTCAGTCCCAAATAGCTCATGAGCAGCTTGAAGTCTTGAACTACGATAATTAATTCTATAGAATGCCGTCAAATTAGGAGGTTCACATATAAGAGCCGGCCAAGCCAATTACTTTGACTAACTTATCTACTTGCCTCATTTGGTAAACCCACTAACCTCACCACTTCGGCCCCTAAATATGATTAAATAATGCACATATATAATGTTCATGCTACACCCAAAAGGCCAAAACGTCTCCCAATCCCAATTGTATAATTTTAAGTCTTTGTAATTGACGACCACGATAACGAAAGTTAAATAACAAAATTCGAGTTATAAAATATAATTCCGCTACCTACTACTCCCTCCGCCCCCCTTTAAACACCCGCTTTCCTTTTTTAGGTGTCCCCCTATAAACACCCCATTTCAAAACTTACTAAATGAGGTAAGTTTTCACCACACATCAACCCTCCACTATCTCCAAAAACAATAAACAAACCTCCTATTATCTCCAAAAATAATAAACAAACCACCCATTATCCCCAAAAATAATAAACAAATCACCCATTACTTCAAACAGTAATAAACAAATTACACCACCTTAATCTACGTAGAAAAGGAAGCGGGATGTTTAAAGGGGGACGGAGTGAGTATTAACGTTTAGCCAAGGACATCGAAGGTACGCAACACTAACAAGGTTGTGTGCCACATGTTATCAATGAAAAATCTCATATTCAAGCGATGGCCTTTAATTAAACATGTTGAACATATAATAATAAATAAAAGGGTTAATTCAAGTGGTACCCTTGTGTTTTGCCGATTTGCACGTGGTACCCAGTGTTTTTGCAAATTTGTACAAAAATACCCCGAGATATGACTGATTGCACAGAGTACCCTAGAATTAACCCTCCCACTAACACCATTAACAAACTCTACCAAAAACAAACCCACAAGTATTTAAAGGGTAAGGATCCTCTAGAGTTTGTTTTTGGTAGAGTTTGTGCAGTTTACTAAAAGTAGTAATAGGACAAAATGAAAGAATATTGATAGGCACAAATAAAAATGTTAAATAATTAATTCTTATATTTTTAGGTAATCTCTATTAAATAGAGTCTATTTTCAATTCTACTTATCCATACACATATATTTAAAACAGTATACATCACCTATCCTATTTTTCTGTCCACTCCATGTACCCCACTGTATTTAAACACATTGAGCTCATGCATCACCCAAAACTTCTTCCAATCATATAAATTTAAGCCTTTCAAATTGACAATCACAAGAAAAACCAAACAACCACCCCCATTGTTATTTCAATAATAACTCATTTTCTCCATCTTATTGCACCAAAAACATCATGTCTCTCACCCCCATTGATCTCTTCTTTTACCTCTCCCTCCTTGTTATCTTCTTCTACACGTTCTCAAAAAAATACTCTACCAAAAATCCACCAAATGGGCCTCCTACATACCCATTTATCGGTTGCCTTATCGCCTTCAACAAGAATAAGATGAAGCTCTTGGACTGGTATACAGACTTGGTAGCCAAATCTCCGACTCAGACGATTGTCGTAACCCGACTCGGGGCCGTAACAACAGTCGTAACGGCCAACCCTGATAATGTTGAGTACATGCTTAAGACCAACTTCGTTAACTTCCCAAAGGGGCAACCTTTGGCTGAGATTTTAGGTGATCTTCTTGGCAATGGTATTTTTAATGTGGATGGTGAACTATGGGCTACCCAAAGAAAGTTGGCTAGTCATGAATTTACGACCAAGTCCTTGAGAGAGTTTGTGGTCAAGACTTTGGAGGAAGAAGTTGAGGGTAGACTCTTCCCTTTGCTTGAATCTGCCGCAAAACTAAACAAAATCATCGATTTACAGGTTAGTAAATATTTTTTTTCATTATTTTACTATCGTTATTATTTCTTCTACAAGCATCTCTTTAGTATACGAGGAAGCTTCGGATGAACTTTTTTTTGTATATATACAACAATTTAGTACTTTAGTAGTTTGTCATTAAGTGTTAATATCACTACTCACCAAGTCACCAACACGTTAAAAAGTTATCTCGCATTTTTGTGTCACTAATAAAGTTTATGTTGATAAGAGTAGATGCAATTTGCTTTAGAGTAGCAACTAACATTTGCAAATAAGATAATAATGATGGAAATTAATTTTGCAAAATGCATGCATGTCTGCATGTGTACTTAATTAAATGCGTAAATGAGGTGTACATCTCATGGACGTAGATACACATAATAATGCTAGACGATCCACAAGACTTTAGATAAGATAGTTGTTAGAGATTTAATTATATGTTAATTTAATCGTGCATGGTCCCAATCTGAAAGGGTAGTCGGTGTCTTTTGGTACACATGCATATGCAAAAAGATATTTTAATTGCTTCTTTGAGGGTAGTGTTCCTCTTTAATTCTCCCATTTGTAAGATCGAAATGAAATCTTTCGGACACGAAAGTTGAGTTTCACGTACACTGTGTCAATATCTCATTGTTTTGTACTTGATAATGGATACTTGTGGAGTTGTGTCCCTTCAATATAATGGGCCACGTCTCATTCGATTTAGACCTCAAGCTAACAAAATTGTAGTTGACCGGATTTGAGTGGAGCCAACTAGCTAAAGTTACACTCCAACTAATTATAATGTATCGTTCAATTCCTTTATTAAATTATTAACGTTTGAAGTAAATTTCTTTAATATATATAGACAGAAGTTAGGATGACTGTATATTCAAAGTTCAAATCAATGTTGTCATACAGTCATACTCGTCGATTATGGTCGAGATAGGTAAATAGATAAACTCGGAGAACTCAAAAATTGTAAACAATTCACCGAAATGTACAACTTGATTTTGAAGGCTGCATATCATGGTCAAAGATTCAAGTACTCTGATATGGTAGCGCGTTATTTGCTGAATATATTGTCATACTCTGATCTTATTTCAACGGTCGTCCTTGGTCAGATATTGTGGTCTTGTGGATCGTCAATCAAAATAATAATTATATAAACGGTCTTAATTTAAGCTTGATCTGATCTGCTTTATAATGATAATGTATCAGAACTCATAGTCATAGCCAACCAAATTAACTTTTATGATTCTGTTTTGAGGTCAAAGTACGACTTTCATATTAGAGTTTCAATTTGTTAAATGTCATACAACTGATCATAAAGAATTATAGCTAGAGATTTAAGACCGTTTAACTTGTATTGATTCAAATCCTGTAATTTAAAAATTACGTATTACTGCAGTTTTTAAAGTATATGATTCGTTCTCCTTTTTCGAAATGATAGTGGGATCATCAATTTAACGTAAAAGTATTTGAGCCAAAGCAATGAAACTTGAATTATTGTTGAATTTATAGCGAAAAATCGTATTATATTTACAGTTTACTCATATACGTTGAGACATACTTCTATGTACTCCCTCCATCTCAGCTCAAACGCCCCATATTTCATTTTGAGACTTCCCACCTCAAACACCCCATTTATTTTGGAACATAATCCTCTCTCCTATATTTATTAAATAAATTATCAAATTCTCTCTCACATACCTCTCTTACTTTCACTAAACCTCTGGGGCGTTTGAGTTGGGACGGAGTGAGTATAGAGTTGCCAAATCACACGCGTTCTTGAATAGAAAAATGAAAATGACTAAATTATTTTATGGAGGTATTCGTGTTTATTAATTTTAACTATAAAAGCAATTCATACCGTTCATGCAGGTTGAGTTTCTAACCATTAGGCCAACCTTGATCCTCACATTATATTAAAGCCTTGTAATTACATACTAATTTCTATTGAATTTAAACTTCCCTCACGTATTCACTTCAAATATAGATACTAGTATGTAAGAAATCCTCAATTAATAATACTTTCATTTTTCTAGAGGTCTCCTTTAATTTCTTAATCCCTTGTTTTTTATGATTATTGCAGGAAGTACTAAAAAGATTCACGTACGACACAATATGCAAAGTCTCCCTAGGCACGGACCCAAACTGCCTAGACCTCTCCGTTCCCGTTCCTCCGCTCATCGCCGCCTTTGAGACCGCGGCCGGGATCTCGGCCCGTCGGTCCATCACCCCAATCTACCTCATATGGAAGCTCAAGCGGGCCTTCAACGTGGGATCAGAACAAAAACTCAAGCAGGCCATAAACACAATTCACACCCTAGTCAGCAAAATCATCCAAGAAAAACAACATACTTTCTCTAACTCAACACACAATGAACAAGACCCGAGCACTCACGACCTCCTTTCACGATTCCTCTCCGCCGGCTACGACGGTGAGCTGGCCAGGGACATGGTGATCAGCTTCCTCATGGCAGGCCGCGACACCACCGCGGCTGCCATGACCTGGCTATTCTGGCTCATTTCCGGAGACAACACCTCAGCCCGGGACTCCATTCGGGCCGAGCTGGCCACCGTGTCGGGCTCAGGTTCGGGTGAGCTAGGGTACGAGGCGGTGAAGAGGGAGATGAGTTACCTACAAGCTTGTTTGTATGAGACAATGAGGTTGTACCCGCCAGTTGCATGGGACTCCAAGCATGCAGCAAACGATGACGTTTTACCGGATGGGACTAGTGTAAAAAAAGGTGACCGTGTTACCTACTTTCCGTACGGTATGGGAAGGATGGAGAAAATATGGGGAAATGATTGGTCAAAATTTAATCCTGGCCGTTGGTTCGAGAAGAGTAACAATGATCATGATGATAAAGTGTTGAAGATGGTGAACCCGTATGTGTTCCCGGTTTTTCAGGCCGGGCCGAGAGTTTGCCTAGGGAAAGAAATGGCGTTTATACAAATGAAGTATGTTGTGGCTTCGGTGATCAGCCGGTTTAATTTCGAGCCGGTTAGTTTAAAACAGCCGGTTTTTGTACCGTTATTGACGGCTCATATGGCCGGGGGTTTGCGTGTTAGGGTCAAGGAAATTCGATCGACGTAATACATACGTGCATGTCGATTTACATACAATACAAGCTTACCATTAATGAAATGAATGATTTTGATTAGTACTAATGATATCGAGATGTATAAATGATTTCGCCGAGTATGTACCGCGGGCAAAGATGATATTCAGCAGGTGTGGAACCTGAACTTGATTGGTGGCTTGTTTGTATGCATACCGGAGCCTCGATCGGTAGAATGCTTCAGTGTTCGGCCTGAACTTGTTGTGTAAGAGACATCTGATCTACCTCCCCCGATTACATAGCAATGCAGTATACAGTCCAGCTTTCGGCAATGCATATACAGTCTCATGTATCCTTTTTTGAGTTTTATTGATCATGGAGGACGAGGCGACTTTTTAAGTTATTTTGGGAGTACGACTCTGTTGACGTATATGAGAAAGCTAACGGCCAACCTAATCACAAAAAGATAACATGTAAGCTAGATGTCAACGGCGTCAAATTATGTAGCAGTCCAGCATCTCAAATCCCTGTTAATCAAAACACGAGTCCTAGCTAATAATCATAAATTTTCATGGTACATTGCTAGCTAACGAGAGTACTTAGGCGCTCGAAGATCTACAGACATCGGTGCCCCAGGACAAAGCTGACCGATTCTATCTACTTCGCTATATTGTAAACAGGTAGCATATAATGAGGCCTGAATAGATACAATGTTTGCATTGCGAATAGTTTCAACTAAACACTAAGTGCTTCAGGTTAACAACACTATGTAGTTCCAGCAGCATCAACCCCGCTACCTGTTTTGCGATTCAAGTAATGAGTGACAGCATCTTCAAGCCTGTCACAAAAGTTTAAAACCAAAATGTCAGAACAATGACAAGAAAAAAGTAAACAGAGATTTTATTAACAATGCAATGTAAACAACATCATCGGCACATGGAGAAGAAAACTGCGTTACACAAATCGAATCCAATATCATTCTAGCTTTAATGTAACCTAGATTCATAAGTTGTGTAATCACAGGAAAAAGAACCCTCTGTCCAAAAAAAAGAGAAAAAGAACCACAAAACATGAATGAGAACGACATTTTTATCATGCTCAGCAGCAATCCAACTAGGGCCTTTGTTCCCTCAAGTACCCCACTAACAAATTGCAGCATCTCAACAGAGCAAGAACATAACTTGACAAATGTCAGCACTAGCATACATTTTGAAGGATGATTTCGATGTCAGAATAATAAACCAAAAGAAGGAGCAGCACGTCAACTAGAGATATTCTACAAGTTGAATTGGTTGAAACTTCAATCCTATTTTTCGAATACACAGTGACATAATAATTAGTAGACAAATTCCTGCACAGAACATAGATGAGTTCTAAACATGAAAGCTGCATACAAAATTAGATTTAGAATAAATTGGAATCTATTTATACGTAGTAGCAGACAGAACAGCTAGCCCTGAACTCCTTCGTAACCAAACCCCACCTCTTCTCATCTTTTAGTCTTAAAAAAAAAAAAAAAAAAAAAAAAAAAAAAAAATCCCTCATCCTTTCTCACCCTCTTCTTTTCTCACCCCCAACCAGCCCTTCTTGCTGCCCTGACGCTGAGCCCACCACCCAAACCGGCCCACACAGGTCACCCCTTCAATCCCGTCCATGCGTAACCCCACTCCGTTGTACGTCTTTTTGTCCCTAAAACTCCCAAATTAAACATAAGTTAACAGCTTGATGCATAAGACTTCTCAAATTAACCGGACTCTTTCCACAATGGCCTTTTGTGACTTCTCTTGATTTAGTAACAAAAATATTTCACGTAAAACAAAATCGATTTTCAGCAAAGTGTACAGGACCAATAAGAGAACACTAAAATTCTCTTGGTAATAACAATCACAAGGTATTCCAAGCTTCCCTCTTATAGAGGTCCACAAGACCACAAGGGCTTGAACTCAATATCACAAGTTCACAACCGCCACCTGCTCAAGCTACTTGTGACATTAAATGAGGAACAACATACTCTGTTCCTTCATTTTTGTAGGCTGGTTTACGCATGAAGATAAGGGTAGTAAATGCATTATCTCTAAAAAGTAAACCGCTAGCACCCTCAATCTCTATAGAGAATAGCACCCACTACAAGAAAATAGGCAAATTGCAACTGATATCTGCGACCACCTAAATTTCAGTCACAAAAACTAAATTTGTCACCGGCTTTGCAACTGATAACAAGTTGGCCACAAGTTTTGCGACCAACCTTTATCAGTCACAAAAACAGTCGCAGATTTGCGACCGCAAACTAATTTAGTGACCAAAAGATATAATTTATTCAGAAATTCCTTAATAGATTAAACAAAAGTTGAAAAAAAAAAGTCAAAGCAGCCACTACGTACTCTCAGTAGGTTATTTCAACTTTACTTCTAAATTTTCCCTGAAAAACAACAAACCCCCCCCCTCCTCTAGATCTTCATCTCCTCCCACTCCGACCGTCAGCCCGACACCATCATCAGTCATCCCCATCGACATCACTGACGATGATGCTGTCGACTCTGTCCAGCGAGTTTCGGCAGCCGGCTGCTACTTCAGGTAAGCCCTCTTGTTTCAAGTTTAGTTAAATGGGTAATGTTCAGAATTGATTAAGGAGTTAAATTGAGTCGTTTACAAAATAGGTTCATATTCATTTAGGGTTTTTTTTGCAAGGTTTTTTAAATTGGGTCAATTACGGTTGTTGTTTTATGGTGTAAATCGTGTTGGATTGTGGTATAGTTGTGGCAATTAGTGAAGAGCCAGTTGAGATCTTATGTGCATTTGCTTCTCAGGTACATGTTGATCATTATTTCTGATGAATTGATTATATCTGTTGATTAATAATGGTATATTTTAGGATGAATTGTGTTGGGGGATCGATTGAATTAATTTTCAATCTGATTCCTGGATTTCGTATTTGCTTAATTTTAAGGAAACAATTGAAAACAGGCCCCGACTCGATGCTCGGAATCACATTTTAATTGATCTGAGATGCCAACGACAATATTGTCGGTTCTCGACGGTGTCCTGCATCGCGCGATCGGATCTCTTGACACAGAAGGTATATTTACACACCCCACTTCTAATTTAGATATCAATTAACATATTTCATTGTCGTTTTTTCCTAGATGAATTGATTTATTGTTATAATTATGCTTTGCATTCAATTAGATGGGTAATTTTCAGAAATGTTAAATTAGGGCGTTTAGGGTTCCTATTGATTTTGGGTATTTCCCATGGAATTCGAAATGTGTCAAGCAGCTTGGTTAATTCATCGCAAGTTCACCTTGTGGGGTTCAATTAGGTTTCCAAATTTAATGTTATTACTTTTATTTCACTTTTGGTTGCTGATCTGAGGAATAGGATTCAATTTGATTTATATTAGGGCATTTATAATTTAGAGGGTTTCGGTTGAGCAGAAACAAGACCGAATATTTGGAGTGTAAGTTCAGCGGCAATAGGCGAACGGAGACAGAGACGATCAGGTTGGATGGAAAGATTGTTCAGGGATCAGATTTCTTTCGATATTTGGGATCGATTCTTCAAAATGATGGAGAATTAGATGGAGATGTGGCCCATAGGATCAAATCGGGTTGGGTGAAGTGGAAGAATGCCACATGGCTCGTGTGTGATCGAGGAATGCCAAATAAGTTGAAGGGTAAGTTTTATCATACGGCAATTAGGCCGGCACTGTTATACGACACGAAATGTTGGGCCGTGAAACAGTGTCACGTTCATAAGATGAGTGCGATGGAGATGCTACGGTGGATGTGTGGACATACAAGACATGATCGGTTATGAAATGAAGTTATTAGAGAGAAAGTAGGGGTTGCGCCCATCGCGGACAAGATGATGGAGAACCGATTGAGGTGGTATAGTCATGTGAGGAGGAGGCCTAGTGACGCGCCGGTTAGAAGAGTAGAAGGGTGGGGAAGTGATAATATTAGTAGGGGTCAGGGAAGACCCAAGATGACTTGGATGAGGGTGATTAGAAGTGATATGAGCTTCCTAGGGCTTGAAGAGAGTATGGTGTTGGATAGGGCGGCATGGAGAGACGCTATCCATGTGGAGGACTAAATTTGACTATTTTTAGTTTCTTTGTTTGGTTTTCCTAACTTGTTCAAAAACTTTTCCTTACTTGGTGTTCAAAGTTATATGTTTTTCACTCATTTTCAAACTTTTTACTTATTTTGAGGACTTTCTAAAACTCTTTCCGAAAGTGTTTCAATGTTTCAAAATGGTTCACAACGTTTTTGAAATTTTATGGCGCGCATAAGACGGTTCTTAGACGACGATTCATGTTAGCCGACCCCGAATCATTTTGGGAATAAGGCTTGGGTGTTGTTGTTGTTGTATTGATTTGGTTTTTTCGTATAGAATTTTGAATGTGTCCGTTGTTCAACTAAGTAGCTAAGGCTGCAAAGAGTTGGATAATTTTATGATGAAAACAGGTGCCCTGAAGGTTTCGTTGTGTTTCCTTCCGCAGCTTTATTTTGCACTAGAATTAATGTCATTTATGGTATTCTGAACAAGTATGGTCTTTTACATGTCACTGGATAGGGAACCTGCCATCTCTTCTCAAAGGCAACAATTGCAATTGCAGATACTGAAAACTTATTCTCTGTTGATTGCACCTGGTTAAATTGTATTATGTTGTTGCCAAGAAGTTAAATTAGCAGTCAGCTGTGATTTATCTAGCAAGAGTTATTATTGCCGCTAGCTTCAGATTCTATTTGATAACGTTAACTTTGTGGTATTTGATTTGAATTTGTCCGGGGAAATATTAAGTTAGAACTTCATAGTGCTCACTGTTCGGCAAATTGGAATTGTTAATGTTTATCCTATAACCAAGGCAACTTCCATCTTCTTTCGGCTTAAGTTTCGCATATGCTTGAAGGGTGTTCTTCTAATAAGATTCAATAGCTTGGTGTTGTTTATATCTTGCTCCTATGCTAAATTGGTTGTTATCATTTTTGACATAAAGTTTCATGACATGTATAGTTCTATGGATGGTAAATTTGGTTGTATGCTAACTCAATTTCATTATTGATAACTTGTGTATATTATGTGACACAAATTTCCTATTCTGGCAGGAAAAGCATCCATCTCTACTGTAATTTTCTATTTCCATTCTACTCTTTCCTACTTATGTTATGTAACAAATTTGCATGAATTCATCTTGTTATTCCCTCAAGTATTCAATTTTTGTTTTCATAAATATTTCACTTCTCTGGTCATTTTGACAGGAATTCACTTAGCGGTGCCTTTCTGTCCCACTCTCTTTAGCTACGACATGGCTCTAATTCATGTGTAAGTCGTATTGATTATTTATTTTTTTCAAATACCATAATTAGTGAGTTTGCCGTTTTGCTTTTATAAAATTTAACTTGCATGTGTTTTACTTTGGAGGCTATTAGCTCAAACATGGTAGAGCAATGTGCTCTCGCACAAAGATGCGGGTTCAAATCCCATATAGCCTATCACTTTGTTTCTTTTTTTCAAAAGAGCGCGATCGCCAATCGCTATTCTATTGGATGCACACGGCCAAAGTCGCTTGTTTGCGACCGTTTTTGGTCGCATATCAGCCGTGAATTTGCGACCGAACTTAGTCGCCCTTTCGTTCGCATATTTGCGACCAACGAATTGGTCGCAATTCCAGTCGCATATGCGACCAACGAATCGGTCGCATAATTGTGACCACTGAATCGGTCGCAGATATATTGCGACCGTCTTAATGGTCGCATATTTTGGAAATGCGACCAAGGGTTATGCGACCACCCAAATCGGTCGCAAATGCCAAAATGCGACCGATTTTCCTTAGTTAGCGACCGATTTTGGTGGTCGCATTTTGCCTGCTTTCTTGTAGTGACCTATGAAGGTCAATGAAATTACACCTGTAAACTGTCATGTCAAGAGTTAAAGACACCTAAGGTGCTCTTCAAAGTCTTCAGTAGATGACAATGAACACGTGACGTCGTGGATAGGAGGTCTAAAGCATACTATCCTGCTACACAACAACAGGATAGTAAAAGACATTATTTGGTGTACAAAAATAGAATGCCCCTTATGAAGCTTGGTTTTCAAAGCTAACTTCAAGAATATATAATAATCCCCAAATAAAATGTAACTCCAGGGCCTAAAAAGCTAGCCATGACAGGTTTTACCGTTTCCTCAGTGCCTCTTGATGTCATCCACTCATCCTGCTTTAGTTATAGACTTCTCTCACCAAGGACCAAGAAGTCCTAGTTTATCAAACAAAATCAATTTTCTCAAGAAGATTCATTGTGGACGTAAAAGAGTACCCTTTGGCCCCGTTTAGCTAAAATATCGGATTGTGTTGGAATCAAGGATTAGGTTAGCAAGGCATCACTTTCGAACCCCATTCCTGATATTTGATGTTTTGTTTACTCAATGTAGATCAAAGAACCGTATCTTATTTTCCTTTGCCTCGAACTTAATCTCTTCAAATGAGTATATTTGTTGGATTACATATTACTCAAACTAGTTGAATAATATTTGCTAGCATAAGCAACCAAGAAGTACATTATCAATATCATTATTCCAGCTCATTGTGTCTTGTTCTTCCAAGTTTCAATGTTTCTCTCCTAAATCCTAATACTTACAGCAGAACTTCGTAATTTCAATGACAAGACCTCTTCCCTTCCCCCTGGTCAATTTCATAGCAACAACCACATAGTTTCTGTCACTGAAATAGTAGCTTAGCCCATCATCTTATGTCTTCAGTTACATCCCAGATTCCTAACCATGGCATCTTCATCTCTCAAAAAAGGGCATGGTACACAATTAAGGATTGGGCAACCCCCAACCCAATGATGAATATTTTGTAACCTCCAATCTATGCACTCAGTCGTTGGTGATATTTCACTAGATAGCTTTGTTTTACATAGTAGTGGTATGAGTGGCAAAGAAGATGATGTTGTGATGTGGTCAAAGTATGATGATTGATGTGTAACATGACCAACATTTCCCACCTTATCATCCTCTTTTCTCGATAATTCATTATACACGCCAAACAGAGGAAGGAAAACAGGTTTGGTCCCTAAAGCAAAGGATTGAAGGAAACCAGCAATGGGTTCAAGGAAACCAACAACAGAGAAAGGGGTTAAATTCTAAACCCATTTCATGCAGATTTGAGATGAACGTGGAACCTACCAACCAACTTAAGAGATTAGGAGTCACTTTTTGTAAAAGAGCACAAGATATCCATTTGAGCAAGAGAGTACAGGTTCCTGATACCAAGAAAGACGAACAAAGTGCCACTTAAATTTCTGTTTTATAAGAATGGCTATAGGGGATTCCGACCCCCTCCCCTAACAGAAATCGCAAAAGGCTGGGATCACCAGCACAGCACCCAATTTTGCTTCTATGCTGTAGCCAGTACTAGTGTAGACGTGGGCAGGAAATGCATTCACAAACAGATATAAATTGAAAAACATTCTCATTCTGCGCATCAATACTTTAATGGAACATTCTCATTCTACCTCCAAAAAAATTAGAAAAAAAAAAGTCTGAAACTTCAACTAGTAACTTTGTCTCTTTTAAAGTCTTTTAGTGAAATGATAACGATTCAATGCACACGTCCATAGGAGGTCTGAAGCATACAATCTAGCTGCAAACTAAAGAAAAAAAAAGTAAAACATTCAAGCGAGTAATTAATGAACTTACCAAGCTTGGTTATAAAAGTCAGCTCGGTGCTCTTTCTCTGCATCATGAATTGCGTCACCAGCAACAACTTTCAGATCTCTATCCTGAGAACCAATAACTGAGTTAATGAACTCTGCAGGCGACTGACTAAATCCGAGAAAGAAGGCCCGCCTACGTTGATGCTCATTGATCTTCTTTATTGCAGCAACAATGGCATCGTCATAATCGTCTATTTCTTTGCATTTCTCTGTCTTCTCCAGAAAACTAGACATATCCTTTTCTAATGGAAGCGGAACATCAACTAGAACATCATAACACTTATGTCCACTTGGATTGTTCCCTGAAAGCTTAATATTGTGTTCGACATGTATGGGCTCCAGAGGAGATAATTGTTGGGCAAGCTTCTGACCAGCTGCGGCAAACTTAACTTTGTCTTCTCCAAAAACTTTCCGGAGAGGGGGGTCACACAGAAAAACAGAAGGGTCATTCGGGTCTTGCAACTTCTTAAGCTTCAAATAGTGCCACAACGCAGTCATCACCCTAGGACGTGTTTCAACCTCAAATCCAAGAACCTGAGTAAGGGCAGGTGACAACATAAATCTCTCAGGAACGTAGTTCATTTCGAGCCTTATCATAGCTGTAAGTTCCTTATCGCCCTTTCTTTTAACCTCGAACCCTTCATGGAGGACAGGCGATCGTGAATTTTCCCACATAATTACATGTTTATCAGGATACATTTTCTTATCCAAGTAAATCGTAATCTTCTTAAAAAAAGATGAGAACTTTGGGTAAGAAGTGTTCTTTTGCGCCATAGTCTCCGAGGTGGGACTGGCCCCATCTTCTAATATCTTTCCTATTATCTTCAGCGTCCAACTAGGAGCCTCACCACTCTTACTTTCACTGTTTGGCTGATTGGCAAAGGTGTTGAAGACATAGATTCGCAGAGTTTTCTGACAATGTGGAGGTTGTTTAACCGACTCCTGAATATCCATTTTCTTTCTAACAACAGTAGCATCTACCTTTGCTTCCAACTCAACCAGCTGAGCGTAAAGAGCACTTTCCGGCAAAAGATCAGCAACCTGCGGTGGTATTTCCCTCTCAGGAGCCTTCCTTTTCATCCTACGAGGAGCGGGAGCAACCTCTATCGTCTTAAACGGAATACCACCACCCCCACCTCCACTGCCACCACCCCCGCCACCACCTCCAGCCTGTGACTTATGAGACTTGTGGGATTTCTTGGTGCCTGTAGTCCCAGAATTCGCAACCGGGGAAGACCCAACACCAGCATTATTAAACCCTACACGGGCATTCGGCTGCCCAGCGGGCGAAACCGGAATTTGGGCCATTGACTGACACTGATACTGCTCTTGAGACAAGCACGAACACGTCAGCTACTGAGACCCAGCAACTGTTCGATGATTTGCCTGAGAGAGACAAATCGAGTTGGGGTTTAATTTTCAATGCACACTAATCTACGAAAGGGATTGGTGCGCAATAATTTTTCTGCAGATGAAACGTCTAATTCACGATTAACAAAACTGCAAAATTTTCTACTCGTATCTAATTATTCAATCGTTTCCCAATATGATCAGAGATTGAAATTTCATCCCCGCTCAAATAAAACTTTACCCAGAAGCTATTTAAAACTTAATTTTAGCATGAGTATACTATAATGAACAGAATCAGAAAATCGATGAAATAAAGGACAAAATTTAATGATAGAAAATTTACCTGTACGGGTACGGCTGCTAGGTTAATTTGGGGGAAATTGCACGATTGATGTGGCGCGACTCAATTAATTTGGGGGCAAGATTAGGAATGAGGGGAACACCAAACTATGTTAATGGCGGAAGGTGATAATCACTGAGACTGTCGTTGGTATTTTCCCTTGTCCGAAACAACAAACGTTGCGGTTGGGGCGTATTTTTCCTTTCTTGTTTTGCTAGGTCATCATATGGTACTGAGGAAGTGACTCAAGTGAGGAGCCCTATACAAATAGGGCCTACTAGTTTTTATACCCATGCAATGCACGGGAATTACAAATGCTTATATGAAATACTTTTGTGTCATATTACTTTATAGATATTAAATAAAACTATCGTAATATTGACAAATATAAAGGAACTTAAAACATAGCATTGACAAACATAAATTTAAAATTGGGTTAATTCACGTGGTACCCTCGTGTTTTGCCGATTTGCACGTCGTACCCAATATTTTGCAAATTTGTACAAAATACCCTTGAGATTTGACGGTTGCACACGGTACCCAAAACTTAACTCTTTAATTAACACCGTCAACTTTTGTTTTTTAAAAAAAGGGTTAATTCACGTGGTACCCTCGTGTTTTGCCAATTTGCACGTGGTACCCAATATTTCGCAAATTTGTACCAAATACCGTCAAAATTTGATTAATTTTACATGGTACCTTTACTTTTAAAATTCCGTTAACGCTATCAATTGGGAAAAAATACCCTTTGATTTTCTCCTTCGTCACCATCTTTATCTTTCCCCCAATACTTTCATCATCATCATATTCATTCTTCTCCACTACCGTCATCTCATCATTTTCCACCGCCACCGTCATTTCTACCCATATAAACACCATAATCACCATTTTTTCATTCTCCATTGAAATCAACTTTTAAACGGCGTTAACAGAATTTTGAAGGTAACGGTACCATGTAAAAAGAATCAAATCTTGGTGATGTTTGATACAAATTTGTAACACTACTGGGTACCACGTGCAAATCGGCAAAACATGAGGGTACCACGTGAAATAACCCTCTTTTAAAAATAAAAAGTTAACGGTGTTAATAGGAGGGTTAAGTTTAGGGTACCATGTGCAAACAGTCAAATCTCGAGGGTATTTTGTACAAATTTGCAAAACACTGGGTACCACGTGCGAATCGGCAAAACACGGGGGTACCACGTGAATTAACCCTTTAAAATTTGTAAAGAGAATTTATAAATGTTGATAGAATTGAACACCAAAAGTTATAAATATAAGAATTTAAGACCAATGATAATTATTTCGTATTTTTCGTGTGATCAAATATGTTTAAAAATGAACGCAATCGTATAAGATATCCTCCCTACCAACTTATTTCGTTTTGAATCTCCTATTGAACGCATAAACCAACATTCGACTTTTAAACTTGACAATAGATATCATCCTGAAACTTTCTTAGTTGATCCCCTCTCCCCCTTAAATTCCCTAGGCGTCCCCACAATTCGTTTTAACTCTTATACAAAGATACTCGACCGACAATTACCCCCAACCATCAATTTCTATTGCCCACATACACCTCCATGCTAGTATCCCACCCACTTCCTTATCCACACTCAATCACCCGTCAACATGCTACCCGACACTGTAACAGTCTGATCCATCATTCGTCGCAACACAATCCAATAAGATTAAATGTCACCCCTTAAGTTCGTAAATCCTCGCTTGGGTTTCAAAAAGTGAAAGGCTTATTCATAATGTATAGTAGAAACATGTTATAAACATATCATAATAAAAACCTTAGTGTCCCAACTTAGGACAAACCAATTTCATAAACCACTTTCCATAATTTTGGAGTGTTACTAACACCCTCTCCCCTTATGTCACATGTTCTAGCCGACCCTCAACCCCAGTCGATACTTACTTGGCCCCTTAACCAACACTTCTTCACTTGTGAGATTTTTTAAACGGCACTGCCATACATGAACTCATTTGAGACCCCACTCCAAGTGAATTTCTCTACTGGACCCCCACCCGGTCAATTCCTATGCACCCGTCCTCTTTACCTGTGTCAATTCGTATACTCGACCATTTATAACACACATATTCTCGACTCCTCCATTTGCCCTGATTTGCCTAAGCGACTGAGGCTCTGCCCCACATGAACTCCTATACTCGACCTCCAACTTGGTCATTTCTTTTACTCCCAGTCCCCTTTACCTATGTCGGTTCTCATACTCGACCCCTTATAACACACATGTTATCGACTCCTCCACTTGGCACCCCTCATCTCCCTATGCAACATATGAGGCTCCGCCCCACATGAACTCTTCTATTCGACCTCCAACTCAATTCTTGTACCTTGTTCTCTTCACCCGTGTCGATTCTTATACTCGACCCTTTTTCACACACATATTCTCGACTCCTCTAGTTACCACCTCTGATTTTCCTGCGCAATGATCCCACCATCCTCCGAAAAAATTATATCTTACTTTCAGAATATATTGAATATTTTAAACTCTTCTAATAATATAATCGGTGAGCAATCAATATACTTTGATAACCAATGACATTTATTGTTGTGCATCAACTTATAAGTCAATAAGCATATATTTTCAATGTCGGTCAATATGCATATATTTTCAAATCCATTTGTTTTCTCTGATTTTTCACTCTGGTCACTCACATACTCCATCGTTTGATCTAGTCCTAGCGTCTCTTCTCGAAATGCCCAGGTTACCATGGAAAAGTGATAGAGCGATCTAACTGTACATGTAGTCATGTACCGAATCTTCGTTTAAAATTGCTGAAATACCTAGGGTTTTCAATATGTGGTTCTTTTCTCTTTTAATATTTAGTATGTAGAAAAATCTTATCAATATATATTCTTGTTCATATCTTCATTTTGAATTGATGAATTGATTTATGTAAATGTAAATAAAAATTAGTTTATAAATTTTTTCGCTTTTTAAGATTTCTAGATTTATTTCAATAATTAACGAATCATAATTTTGAAGGGAATTAATATTGGGCATTCATTCACCTAGATCTAATGGCTAACAAAATATTCCCTTTTATTTTCTCTGTCCTCCCTTACCCACCACCACCACGCACCACTCATTCGACACCCGCTTGAGATGTTGCCGTTGCCTCCACCATCCACCACCTGAGATTGTACTTCAACTGGTGGTGCTTCAATAGTAACTTGTGAAGTTGATATTGCTTCATTATTTTCCATTTTGCAGGAGAATATGTGCGTGAGAAGAGATTTGTATTTGGCAATGTCATTGTCTTGGATGTTATGTCGACTATCTGTAGACACCTGCATTTGTCCCTACCCAAATGCGCGATGATGAAAGGACACTATACTGTGAACTGCGTCTACTTGCTCTACTATGTGAACCACCCTTGTCGTGAATCCGTTAGCCAATGCGTCTTCACCCAAAACAAGGCCAAAAACAACACTTTTCTTCCCCTTATACACCTGACCTAACTCAGGAATAACCCGCATGCCTAATATCATCAACAAAACATGTTTCTATACGTTATTTCCCCACCCAAATTCACATGTACAAAATTCATGTCATAAGAAGCCCAGAAAGGCAATTTTGTATGGTGCGTCAAGGGGTTCAGGCGCACCAGTACGTGCGCACAGAGGCCATGGCGCACCCGGGCATGCGCGTGGCGCACCATGAGCCGCGCCTGCCGCACCAATGGCCGTGAATGACGCACCAATGGCCGCGTCTGACGCACCTCACCGCACCTGACGCAGCTCCTGGTGCGCCAGACGCACCACTCCGTGCGCCTGACGCACGTCGCCGTAGGGTGGCCAGCTGCCCTACCTCTCCACTTCAAAACCCTACTTCACCGCCACCTATAAATACAACCCCTTTTCCACCCCATTTCACAACCTTCACACACCATTTTTCACCCCGAATCTCTGCTCCTCTCTCTTCCATTCTCTCACACAAAACCCTAGCAACACACATACAAAAACCCTAGGGCCTTACACTCTAGGACACCCCCAAACACAACACAAATAAAGCCCCTCTCAAACACCACGTTCGAAGAGCAACGCATCACTCCAAGAACACATCTAGCCCCTACGACGCATACTAAGGATCAACGCAGGGATCTCGAAGCATATTAGAGCTAGTAGTGGTATCGCGGACACACGTAAGTCGTGAGGCATCCCCTCTTTTCCAAACTCTTCTTTTACTTTATTCTCATCTTCTACCCCTTCTTTACGTGCGCATTTTATTGCTTTTCTGACATTGATTTATATTTTGATTAATCAAGAATTAGATCTAAAACGAATTACATGAATCACGCTTAACACACATAGCGCATGGACTGTTAATCAATCTTAACGACGTTGCGACCTAAGATCTAATTTATGTGCTAAATAACCGACTTAGCTTATTTACTAGGTTGTATATAACTTGTAAATGATTGTAAACTTGCATGGCTAACTTCTCAACGACTTGTAAACGATAATTCAGCTAGTAGAGACCGCTATACGCGGGCGGGGTTGGGTGTCTTATGGCTTCCCAACACGTACCGTCACCCCCGAACCCAGTCTTGCGGTCCGTAGACTGCATATTGGCGTAGGGCACAGTGCGCATCTTGTTCCTTACGTCCCTCGGTTTTGTCCCTTTCGGTAAACGACTCGCAAAAGTGTTTTGTACTTGGCATGACTCGCTTCCCCAAACGTTTATGCTCAACGGGTACAGACTCACCTAGCGTTTACGTAGTCTCTCGGTAACAAGGAACAAGATCGCATTGCATGGTTCTCAAACACCCCACAATGGTTTGGTGGCGCCTCCTATCCTAGTGCAATCATCGCACGACTCGCGCGTCCGCCGCTATAGAGACCATCCGTGGAATCTACAGTGGCGACTCCTGTACATTCATGTCTTTCTACCTTGTGTAGAATTGAATAATGGTTGTACCACCCACGTTCGCATCATAAACACTTCGTTTCCAATGAAACATTGTTTTTGGTGCAAGGATGTTATACTCTGGAGCATGGGCTGCCACAAATCGAGATATAGCTACCTATAACGTGGTACCCTAAGCCTAAACCTCAAGGCCTAAGCCATAGTACATTTACATGGTATATGTTCGTTCCAACGTGTCTTTATTGTTTCTTTATGTTGCTTTGTATGCCTTATTTGTACCATTTCAACCCAAAACGTTGTCAAATCAAGTTTTAGTCACACCATGGTCTTTCCCATATCCCACGTCACTTTCTCTTTCGTTTTTCCCCATGCGTCATCAACCATGTTCGCACCATCTCCCGTGCGCCCTAGCGTCTTTGCGCGCCACCCCCGTGCGTCCAGGCGCCTGTGCGCACCACACTCGTGCGTCCGCCCACCCATACGCACCATGCATTTGCCTTTGAATGGTTGCAATTCTCATTCCTAGTCATGCCCCACTACATGTTTCCCTTTGTTTTTAGTCTTTTTTTTTCAAACACTTGCATACCATGCACCTATAAACCTCGCACACACATGTTGCCCCCACAAAATCGAGTCAAACTCATTGCACTCCAGATTGCATTCTTGAATACCGCATTGCCGTTTCACGCATACACTAGCTTGCTGCATACATACATACATACATACATATGTTATGTCCATAGAGTCGCGTCTTACATCATACATTTGCATATCATCTACGAACTCATGCATCCTAGGAACCCGAACCATTGCACGCGTTTTTGCACTACCACTTGTATGATCACATGCATCCATGCATACATGCATCACAACTCATGCATCGAACCTACAAAAAAAAAACAAGTTAGGTCATGCATCATGTCAAACACATCATGTCTGTCTCATACGTGAATCCGTATCATCAACTCTATCCACCTAAGATATTTGAGGTCCACCCCTCGCTCTTTATTACCCAAAAATTCACATCTTTTTCGATACGTCAATCCGTATCATCAACCCTAGCCACCTAGGATTTCCGAGGCCCACTTCTCGCTCTTTTTTCCCCAAAAATCCGCACCTTAGTGATACGTCAATCCTCATCAACGACCCTAGCTACTTAGGATCTTCGAGGCCCACGCCTCACTATTTTTTTGCCCAAAACTTGACAACTTAACGACACGTCAATCCGTATCATTCAATTCTAGCCACCTATGATTTTTGAGGCCCACTCCTCACCCATTTTTCAACAATTCCGTACAACTTATGGAAATCCGAACCATATAAGTTGATCTTAGCCATCTAGGATCATCGAGGCCCACTCCGCGTTCAATTCACCATAGAATTTTTGCATCTCATCCATACGTCGATCCGTATGCGTACACATCGCACACCATGCATTTGTTTCGATCTTAGCCACCTAGGATCATCGAGGCCTACTCCTCACCTCCTTTCTTTCCCGTCGTTGAAGCGTACTCTTCACGACCACTCAATCTTTACATATATAAGATCGTCAACACCTTGTCCAACTCGGTGACCCCGGCCCACATTTTCAAGCAACTCAATTGAAGCGCCAATGGTTTGAGGGACGAATACTACTTCTCTATGGATCCACAATCCACGTCGAGATTGGTCACGTTCCTCTCGTCAATGTTAAGTTTTTTCCACAAGTTCTCGACATTACCATCCCGAAAATCAAAGGGGTAGCAAAATCAATGCACTATGTCTTGAACTCAAAAGCTTACATTGCACGAAAACTAAAGACGATGAGAACAAGCATCACTACAATTAAGCTACCATCAACGACATCAACAATGAACGTTCTTTCCGAACTACGTTTGGTTTGATTCTACGCGCTAGTGGATACGTAGGCAGTCTTTCGAGACACAACCACACGACAAAAGGTTTCATGCATGTGTTTTTTACCTCATTTCCATGTCTAGCATAGATACCTCCAACCGATCGAAATTTCTCTTTTTCGCTAATGGACTAAATGAGCTTTTGATTTATCAAATTTCTCATGAGCATCCAACGACGAATCCTAGTCTGTCTTACACTGCACGATTAATGACTGGAGGTAAAAATTTGTAACTACATAAATGACTTTGATCCCTAACGATTGAATCAATTTTCTTTGGTAGCCCGCAGAGCCTCCATGCCGATAATCATTTCATTTTTATCCTACATCTTCCTAGCCTGGGTAAGGGGTGTTGATTTGACTTGAACGGCAAGACTTAAAAACGTGGAGCCACTAACAACAAATTTGACTAACAAACGACAAGATTTAAAAAAGTGGAGCCACTAACAACAAATTTGACTAACAAACGACAAGACTTAAAAAAGTGGAGCCACTAACAAGTAACAACAAATTTGGCTAACAAACGGCAAGACTTAAAAAGAAGCAAAACTTTTGAAGCTGGAGCCAAAAACAAATAACAAGTGTCACGAACAAGTGAAAGCATCCCTCAATAGGGCAGAATTGAAATTTTCAAGCAAATGTGTCTTTCTAACTGCTAACATGGTCAAGTCAACACGATTGGGGGTAAAATGGGCCAGAGCCTTCATGCACATCCGTCATTTGTCACTCAAGCCAGCTACAAAAGCACTGAAAAAGTCCTCATTGAGCGCCACCGCAATCGGCCGCACTTCTATTCAAGATCTTGAAATTTGATGGTTCACCGTGAGAGTTCCTTCCGCACGACGGATAATAATCGTGAAGGTAAGACACTAGGAATTTTGAGGATCGCTCATCAAGCTCGCCATGCATACATTCTCTGATTCTTTTCCCGTAGTGCTAAATCACATGGAAATTCTGAACCCACGTTATTAACCTACCCCTTTAAAATTTAGGCCGACGCATTGGTCTAAATTCCCCATTTTCCAGCCACATTATAAGCCATAACCCTTGGCCAGCCGCATCCAACTTGCCTTCAGAATTTACATCCCACTTGGTCCAACATCAAGGATCAAGGCCCCATTGAGCCAGCCATAACTACCTCACTCCACATTCCAAATCCTTAGACTCTTCTTTTCCCTTGCCCACGCATGGAATCTTTTGTCGACCAAAGACAAGAACGATCATCATCACGAGCAGTACTTCTCGTCCATTATGAAGCATCAAACATTGCGCCACCGCAAGTACTAAGCCTTGAGCCACCTCAAGCATCAAGCCGTGTGTCACCACATGCATACATTTGTGCCATCACAAATACAAAGCCTTGCTCCACAACAAGCATGAAGATCATCCCTGGACAGTGGGAATGTCACTATTCGCCGTCACCATAAGTTGGACAAGCACAACTTTTGCTCACCTTGTCATTTTTCTTTTGTGAGACACCTCAAATATCTTCCATAAAATTTTACCATTTTAATCCTTTTTTTTTTCTTTTGGAGGAAACACAAATTTCTTGCACGAAACTTACCATCTCTTTCATCATTTTTCCTTTTGGGGGAAGTCGGGGTACCCCCCTGCATTTTTTCGCATTTCACATCTGCATGTAGCTTGAGTCTAGGTTGCATTACTCTAAGTGAACAACATCATCGCATTGCATTTCATAACATCGCATTACATCGAGTCAGTTACACTTGCACACCACCTGCACAACCCTTTACACCAGCACTTGACATCACTTGTTTTTCATCACATGACATACATTTGCACACTACTTGCATAAACCTTTGCATGAGAACTAGGCAGCACTCGCTCACCCACAAGACAAGATTCAATCGCGTGCCACTACTACTCTACAAGCATTGGCACGACGAGGTCAAAAGAATACACTCTGCGCCACAATCTCCTTGCTCGCACAAAAGTGAGACAAAGTACATACAACAAGAATTTTCACCATGCATAATCAACTTGAAAAAGGTTCAAGCCACATCCAATTACTCCATAATCTCCTCTTTCATGCAAGAATGGGGGCTCCTTTCGACAATGTCAATCCATCAAAGATCGAGCAAGATCACACGCCTTCAAGGCATGTAACAGTCGCACCGACTTTAAACTCGAGCATCTAGGAAAACTCTATATTCAACACCAATAGACCTAACTCCGTTACGATCAAGCAACGTCAAACTCACTTTCGACATCTCAAGCGAAATACCATCAACAGTAGTGGACCTAACTCCACCATTATCAAGCAACGTCGGACCCACTTTCGACATCTCAAGCAAAATACTATCAACAGCAGTGGATCTAACCCGCCATGATCAATCAACATTGGACCCACTTCCGATATAAGCAAAAACAAGCACACCAAGCAATCAGCGGTCGCACCGACCTTAAACATCATCCGTAGTCGCAGTAACTATAAACATCAGGTATGTCTTCTTATTGGTTGGCGAACCTCTTAAAACGCACACGCAGTCTACTAGACCATAAATGACCCTCCAAGTCCATTCGCATCCCGTTTGCACGATTTACATACTTTGACTTTCGCCTTGTCCAAGCCTCGGTCAAAGTGGGGGCTTCTGTACACACCTGCATTTGTCCCTACCCAAATGCCCGATGATGAAAGGACACTATACTGTGAACTGCGTCTACTTGCTCTACTATGTGAACCACCATTGTCGTGAATCCGTTAGCAAATGCGTCTTCACCCAAAACAAAGCCAAAAACAACCATTTTCTTCCCCTTATACACCTGACCTAACTCAGGAGTAACCCGCGTGCCTAATATCATTAACAAAACTTGTTTTTGTACATTATTTGCCCACCCAAATTCATGTCATAAGAAGCCCAGAAATGCAATTTTGTATGGTGCGGCAAGAGGTTCAGGCGCACCAGTACGTGCACACAGAGGCCATGGCGCACCCGCGCATGCGCCTGACGCACCATGAGCCGCGCCTGACGCACCTCAACCGCGCCTGACGCACCAATGGCCGCGCATGACGCACCAATGGCCGCGTCTGTCGCACCTCAGCCGCGCCTGGCGCAGCTCTCCTGGTGCGCCAGACGCACCACCCCGTGCGCCTGACGCACGTCGCCGTAGGGTGGCCGGCTGCTCTAGCTCTCCACTTCAAAACCCTACTTCACCACCACCCATAAATACAACCCCTATTCCACCCCATTTCACAACTTTCACACACCATTTTTCACCCCGAATCTCTGCTCCTCTCTCTTCCATTTTCTCACACAAAACCCTAGCAACACACATACAAAACCCTAGGGCCTTACACTCTAGGACACTCCCAAACACAACACTACAAACACAACACAAATAAAGCCCCTCTCAAACACCACGTTCGAAGAGCAACGCATCGCTCCAAGAACACATCTAACCCCTACGACGCATACTAAGGATCAACGCAGGGATCTCGAAGCATATTAGAGCTAGTAGTGGTATCGCGGACACACGTAAGTCGTGAGACATCCCCTCTTTTCCAAACTCTTCTTTTACTTTATTCTCATCTTCTACCCCTTCTTTACGTGCGCATTTTATTGCTTTTCTGACATTGATTTATATTTTGATTAACCAAGAATTAGATCTAAAATGAATTACATGAATCACGCTTAACACACATAGCGCAAAGCGCTATGTGTTTATAGTTAGGGACTGTTAATCAATCTTAACGACGTTGCGACCTAAGATCTAGTTTATGTGCTAAATAACAGACTTAGCTTATTTACTAGGTTGTATATAACTTGTAAATGGTTGTAAACTTGCATGGCTAACTTCTCAACGACATGTAAACGATAATTCAGCTAGTAGAGGTCGCTATACGCGGGCGGGGTTGGGTGTCTTATGGCTTCCCAACACGTACCGTCACCCCCGAACCCAGTCTTGCGGTCCGTAGACTGCATATTGGCGTAGGGCACAGTGCGCATCTTGTTCCTTATGTCCCTCGGTTTTGTCCCTTTCGGTAAACGACTCGCAAAAGTGTTTTGTACTTGGCATGACTCGCTTCCCCAAACGTTTATGCTCAACGGGTACAGACTCACCTAGCGTTTACGTAGTCTTTCGGTAACAAGGAACAAGATCGCATTGCATGGTTTTCAAACACCCCACAATTGTTTGGTGGCGCCTCCTATCCTAGTGCAATCATCGCACGACTCGCGCGTCCGCCGCTATAGAGACCATCCGTGGAATCTACATTATCATTTATATAATAGTGTGTAATTAGGGTTTGATCATAAAAAAAAAATCACTACACACACATAATGTAATGGGCAGTATGAATGTCTTGTATTTTTTTTATTTGGATTGGTTCTTTCCTTTTTATAGAATACTCCCTCCGTCCCAGCTCAAACGCCCCAAGCGTTTTTGTAGTGGAATAAGAAAAATTGGTATAGTAAGTTGAGTGGGGTAATATTATGAAAAAGGAGGAGAGAGAATGTGATGATTAATAAAAGTAAGAGAGATAATGTGAGAGAGGATGTAATAATTTAATAAAAGTAGGAGAGAAAAATATGTCCCAAAATAGATGGGGTGTTTGAGGTGGGACGTCCCAAAATGGAATATGAGGCGTTTGAGCTGGGACGGAGGGAGTAAGTGTAAAAATATGCATGAAGTAAGAGCTAGCATACTGGTAATGTAATGAATATGAAAGTGAGAGGTCATTGGTTTAAATCCTAACTCACACATTTTTTGTTGATTTATCAGAGCATTGCTGACGTGTTGTTGACGTGTCGGATGTACGTTGAAACTCGCCACGCCAGCTTATCATGCACGCAATTATTAAAAGTAACTAGTTTACTGACCCGTGCAAAATTGCACGGGCTGTTATACGATATAGGTAGAAATTTCCTTTTTATACTCCAATATTTGATTATATATGTATTTTTATTGGCCTGATTAATAGATGTGTAGAAATTATTTTTAAAAAAATTTGTTAGATCTGTTAAAAATTCAACTCATATGGTAACTCGTTGGAATCCAACCCATATCGTAGGTAATAAACATATTTTATATGACCCGTGTCCTATATTGACTTGAACCCATTTCGAACCGCATATTTTTGGGTTAAACCTGACCCGGTTGACCATTCACCAAGAAAAATTAAGATGGTTTAACCCAAACATGCATCAAAATTTATAATATAATAAATAAAATACTTGTTATAATTTTATGATTGTTTATATTTAAACTTTAAAAATTATAAGTACGATTGAAATTTTGTTACGCCGAATAAAATGGTGCTTATTTACCCATACATAATATTTAATAATTAAATTAAGACGATTTCGTATTATACCCCTATGGTAATTCATCTTTCAAGTAGTGGCGCTACACTTTATGTGATATGTACAATTTTAGAGCATGTTCATCTCTCATTAAGAGTAGGGTAAATTAAAATTGGTAGATGTAAATTAGAAAAAAAAAATACTTCTTAGTCTAGTTTGACACGGCGCATTATTATTTTCGAAGTACTTCTTTCATTTTATAATTTCTCAAAATACTTCTTAGGCTAGCATATATTTTACTGGACCAATTTTTTAATTTTGTTTTACGACGAATCAACCATGTAGTGTTAGAAAACTATTTCAAAGTGAATACATTTTTCTGACGTGTAGCTTTACGTCTTTAAATTTCATAAAATGGAATAATTATAAAGGTCGTCAAACAAACACAATCCCCGCAAAGACTAATAGGCCGGTTATACTCCGTATGAGCCAAACCAATATTGAGGTAATTTAGTTATTAAAAAAACATGGTTTTTTACGCATGCAGAATTGCACATTATTGCACTGGACCTTTTATGTGATTTTGAAAGAATTTTCATTTTTTTACACCAATATTTGATTATAATAGTATTTTTAAATTAGCCAGATTTATAGATGTGTATGACAATTGAAAAATATAAATTCATACATGATGTTGGACACGTCAAAAGATGAATTGATATGGTAACTCGTCCACCTCCAATCCGTTTTCGGGTATAAAAAACATTTAATTTTGGTTACTGGTATTCTATATTGACCTGAACCCATTTCGACCCACACTATTTACGGCCAAACCTAGTATGAGTTGTTGACCCGATTTGACCTTTCGCAAAGACAAAATTAAGATAGATTGAAGCCCAAAATGCTGTAAATGAATATATTGTATTATAATTAAAATACTAATTATATATTGTCTTGTGATTGTTTAAATTTAAGATATGAAAGTCATAAGTACGATTGAAATTTTATCGATTACGATACCGTATGTATTAGATTGTATGTGTTAGCCAAATTTGAACAGAAATGTTGGATGTAAATTAAATGGAGAGAGTAGCTTAGTAATATACTTCTCATAGTGAATTTAATATATGCAGTTTGTTTCAAAAGAAATCATACATAGATTAGAAATGTTTCATACTTCGTTTTGGGCTCTCAGTTATGAGTTTATACATGGGCTAGTACTTCATTAATGCTCATGTATGTGCTTATGAAAATTTTAGCTTAGTGGTAGTAGTGTCGCCAGAGTGAACACTGCTTTGTTAAGAACAATCATTGTAAGTCTAGCTCCTGTTAAGAACATTCATTGTAAGTTTTAATTTCAGAGTAGCGTAGATCAGGACAACTATTTAGAAACAAAAAAATCTAAATATTTTTTTAAGGGAAAACATATAGAGTATAAATGTATGATTATGTGGTACATGACTTTACTTCCCTAGTTCCCAGTAATGTCCTACGTACTTTATCAAAAAAAAATCTAGGAACTTTCCAAAACGGCCCTTGTAAAAAAAGAGACTGCTCAGCCCGAGATATTGTTGATTTCAAAAAAAAAAATGAAAATGAATTTTTTGCTCAACGTGATATGTGACCATGTGAAACAATTTTATACTACAATTTGTTTCCTTATTAGTAGATTTTATTATGGAATCAATTTAACTGCTATGAATTAATTTCGGTAGACTTTCATTTTTTTCATTTTTGTATTTTTACATATTTCTATTGATACCTTAAGTAGATATAATACATGATTACATGAGATCAATTAGGTCTAGACAGAGTCTTCGATCTATGTAATGTAATATAACCTCAATTAAGATTACTTAGTACTGAACTACTGATATTAGTAGTAGTTCAATACAAAAATGACAGCAATATGTCCACAACACTGTCAAGTGTTAACAGCACACACTAAGACATCCCATATTTACAAAGTAAGAGACAGAAAACAAATAAGATACAAATTACTCCAGTATCACCAAATTAAAATCTTTAGTCAGAGAACATTTGGAAGTATCACCAAATTAAAATGTTTAGTCAGAGAACAAGGACATACCGCTACTCCTTGTATTCTTTGACTTTAATCATCATATAATTCATTTGAGCGATACAACCGCTCCGTCAATTACCTTCTATAAGGTTGTTCAGGACATTAATACCCTTTCATTCGTAAAGCTAAATACAATAGCTAATGTTTGGTGACATGTATGAATTAATTTTCCAAAGAATCATATTAATTTGCATAAAGGTGCATAATAACGAGTAAATTAAAAGGTATCAAAGAATGGAATAATTCATGTAGGTTCACCATCTACGTTCAATTGGAGTACATCTATCTTGACCATTTTTCGTAACTTCTCTTAATGAACCATGAACATTAGATCCCGCTACACAATAAACTCAAATTTTAGCTTTGTGCACCTAAACACCATGATAAAACAACATAATACCCATGTTACATCAACATACAATTCATAGATAAGTACTATAACGATCTTGCATCTTACTTGATCGAGATAATACACAAAATCAACTTTTATAAATTATGAATGCGGTACACGACATATTATACTCATAATCTGTCGTGTGGATGATAGACCAAATCAACCTGTCAAACATAAGTTCAATTCAACAGAAAATTAAAGCACCGTTATTCCCATCATAAAAGTTAATTACACAATGAAAAAAGCGGTAACAAATGAATAATGAGGTACTTAAACGAATGATTAGCTAAACTGTGAGTTGGATTTATTTATATACTCCATAAAAAAGAGTGAGATTATGAATTACAAAACCGACATTTATAGAAAAGAAGTACTCGCACTACAAAAGGTGATAACGATCGTCAGCCCCTTCGTGATCGCTTCAAAACAGTTAATTAAAACTTTCAATAAGTTTCATTGATGAAGAGACCAATGGACAATACATAGAAGTACAATTCTTTCAAACAATAGTTCGAGATGCACGAAAGTTAAATTCATAGCAAGTCAACCACTGAAAATATATAAAGCATGCTTACCATGTCCATGGATGTAATCAATTTTGAATGAAAGTCGTACTTCAAAGTTTCTGCAACAAATAAGTTTAGGACTACAAAAAATGAAATTAAGGAGCGTGCTTAATTACTGAAATTTATAAAGTGAAAATAAAATCTGCCAAAAAAAAAAAACGAAGATAGAACCGGGAGTAATTGCCGAATATATGAAATGAAAACGCGCTATCGATGATCTCCATTTATAATATTATGCTCTGTTTGCGTCCAATCAAATTTAATTATTTTTTAAACAATGTTTAACATATTATTAGCTATAATCTCGGGTAGAGGACTAATAATTAGGTGAGTAAATAAAGTAAAATTTGTAATATTTTGTTAAAAGATTGATACTTTCTGATTATAAAATAATTATTTCCTGATTTATCCGTGCAAAAATTCAGCAAATCCCATATATTTAGCATATATGATTTCATTTTAAACGATATGTTACCCTTTTCAAAATATTTTCGGTTTTTAACATGGAAATTAGTATATTTTTTTGTTAATGTTAATTTAATCAGGGAAAATATGTGTAATAGAATTAATCCGAGATTTATGATGTACTAAACCTACATGCTTTGATTTTTGAATAATTTCACATAAAATTAGGAAAGTTTTCAAATGTGCTATTTTCTAACGTGATAATTGGGGTTAATTAAGGGAATTTTTTTAAAATATATTCCTAAATTAAAAGTACGATCAAAATTTTTAATGGATTATTTAATTAAAATTTAATTATCCCTTTACATTTATAAAAAAAAAAAAAAATTTGGTCATATTCTATGGCATTTTTTAAAGATTTCGTGCTAAATTAGTGCAAATGAAACATCTAAATTGAATATATTGCCAGCTAAATCAGTTCTAATGGAGTAATCCTCCATTTCATGATTTCTTTTGAATTATGTTACCATTTTAAAAGATATTATGCCGTTTTGTATGAATAAAAATACTGATTTATGTATGAGAAATTTAAGGAAATTGGCATTTTTTATGCATATCTTTTATACAGTTTTCCTTATCTGGTGTAAGATGTTTGATTAAAATATTATGTGATGACATCAACGATGACGTGTCGCTGATGTCATTACTTTATTTGGACGGCTTGAGAAAGCTGGAAATGCACCGATAATTATATAATATATGATATGATAGATAGATTCAACGATTTAATCGAATAGGGGCACCATAAGACAAAACAGTGTCAACCCAATTACTATTGTACCCCTTGATATCATATAATGTGCTTTTAGTTCATAATAAAAATAATAAAATATTGTTCTCAACAGAGTACTCTTAATTTAAAAGATATGCGAGTTTCCTATTGTTCTCTCCTGTAAGTTGTTGCATACTCTAATTGAAAGGTTCATCTAGCAATTTCTCCCTCTAGATTCTCAATTTTTTCTTGCTTGAGTTTTTGTTGCTTTGATTTGATGTTTCCTTAACTGAAACCAAACTCTCCTTTAATAGAGGAACTTTGATATTCCTTATCTCTTGTTGTTGGGAGAGCACTCACAAAAAAGTGTAAATAGTAACAACTAAAACTCACACCACATATTATGAAGTTTACAACTGTAAAAATGAATTATATTTATATGTGATGGTAGGGATTTCATTCCATTAGCAGATTTGTCATGCCTTTATCTCCCATATTATTTTCCCATCCTTCAACTTTTTCATATTGTTGATAGATTGCATCATCGTCTTGATCGGCGCAAAGAGGTTGGACTGTTTTAGCAGCATATTCTTGATCCCATGTCATTAAAGTTTCAAAAGTGAATTATTTCCCTCATCAGACAAAAAATGTTCCAAATTTCATGTTAAACATGTAATCATGTACCGAATCAGAGTTATTAATTGCCTCCGAGAAGAGACTTATACATGATATATGCTTTGGAATTATCAAAGTTGTATTACCATAATGCATTATATAGTTTGGGTATTTATCCTTCATCTTTGTCAAAAAGTAGTGAATTTTCTGAATTATATAGAAAATTCTCATAGCTCTTGCATCTGTGATATTTCTTATTCTTCTTTTGGGTTTGACACAAATATGATCCTTCCTCAAATCTACATATCCTAATATGATTAGATATGCGTCGTTAGGTATACTTTTGTGAAGAGCTATTTGTCGCCCGCCCAATTACTAATGTCGCCCATCAATTCCCAAATTACCCTTTGTGTTTTATTTCACAAATCCTATTTCCCAATACATTTTGCGTAACTCTCCTTTCCAAAAGCATTTTTGTAAACTTCTAATCTAATTAATTGTATAAGGTCAGACCTTCAAGTCTTCAACCACACGAAGGCACCGTAGCACATTTTTGTATATGTTGTAGTATGGAGTGTATCCTCCTACCAGTTCAGAGTACCAAACTCGAAAATTAATATCTTTTATTTTATTTATCATTATTTGTTGAACCTCGTGAGGTAGCATCAACATATTTATTATTATTTCCAAAACTAAAACCCTGTGGACAACTCTATGTGCACTTTTAACTAAATGATCTCTCAATCTAGTTTTTGAGGATAGAATTATACCCTCTATGATAGCCCTCTTGGAGATGAGAACCCTCTTCATAGTCCATCCACTAGTTGCTTCCTTTATGCAGCTATTCGAATCTATTCGAATCTTTTATTTTACAGAAGGTAGTTGGTAATTCTTTGATCTCTTTGTCATTTGCTAACTCTCTAGTGAGAGTGTCAGCTACGGAATTCTTCGACCCGTGTATATGTTCAACAGAAAATGAGAATTGGTTAAGCCACAACTTCCAACGCAGGAGCCTCCCTTGCACTTGCATATTTGATAAATTCTTTTTTATAAATCCAAGAATGCCTTTGCAATTAGTTTTGACTAAAAATAGTTTTGGAGCTAAAAAGATTAGTATTTTTTCAATTCCTCTTATCACTGATAGAATTTCTTTCTCTATAGTGGGAAAATTGCATTCAGATTTATTAAACTTCCACTACAATATCTACACACTTTTTCTCCTTCCTTTATATTTAATACTGCACCCAAATGTTCATCACTTGCATCTGTTTCAAGTACTCCTTCCATTTCTTTTGATTCTTTACGTATTCCTCTTTTGCCAATTTCTTTTGATTCTTTACGTTTCTAATTCGGGCCAATATTTGTGACATAACTTTCTGCAACTACCCTTACTAACTTTACTAACCAATCATCTAATTGGGTCACTTAACTAATTAACCCAACCCAATTACTCTTTAATGTTCCCCTCTTATTAATCCAACCCACTCATAGTCACTTACCCACCACAGAAAAAAATAAAATTATCACCACATCCCACCACATGTAAAACACTAAAACCATTTTCTTTTATCATCCTTCATCATTCATCATTCATCCTTCTTCTTCGTTTCTTCATCATTCATCATCATCATCATTTATTTTTCATCAGATCTCAGCTTTATATTCATTAATCCACAATCTCCCCCAAATCCCTCCCATCTTCATGTCTTCTCTCTCCTCCGATAATTTATCCCTCTCTCTCCTCTCTGAAACTCTTTATCTGCCATCTTGAAGACTCGGAGCATATTTGGTGTTGGTATGTTCCTTATCATTTTTAATTTCAATAAAAAAAAATCAAATTGGGGGGTTTTCTGGGTTTCATTTTCTTAAAAAATCAAATTGGGGGCTTTTTTGGAATATCTTTTCTTTTTCATTTTCAATCGAAAAATCCAAATTTGGAGGGTTTTCTGGGGTTTTAATTTCATTTCTTTCGTTTTTCAATCAAATACATCAAATTCCGGATTTTTCTGCGCTTCTTTTTCTTTTGGATTTTGAATAAAAAAAATTCAAATTGGGGGGTTTTCTTTTCTTTTATCAATAAAAAATTCAAATTGGGGGCTTTTCTAGGTTTCCTATTCTTTTGCATTTTCAACAAAACAAATTTAATTTCTGGGTAAAAATGGCGAATGATAAGGTGAAGTGGTCTTTTAAAAAAAACATTGTGTTAGAATCACAAATTAGAAAGAACCAAAGTTCTCAACTTTGCTATTTTTTCAGGAAATAAAAAAAAACTCAATTTTATTTGACTAATTTTCATTATAGGATCATCCTATTTTTGGAGTAATTTTAGGAGTAAATAGCGATGATGATTATGATGTGTCGATGCGGTGAAGGAACTGTAGCAGCGACACAGGTGGTGGTGGACTGGTGGCCATGGTGGGTATGAGATGTGATTACTATCTAATTACTTTCCTAACAACTACCCCTCATTTCTCTAATCCCTTTCTCTCTCTATCCACCTTGGTACTCCCCCCATTTCTCTATGTAAACAACCAAAAGAAATGGAGGGAGTACTAGATCATTTTGGTCAATAGGTAAATTTAAAACAGAATGATTTTGACATATTTCTCTGACCTTTATAACTGATTCTACATCTGCCTGATTCCAATTCCATGAAGCCTTTTTTGTTTTTTGCTTTTGTTGTAGAGGTTTTCGGAATTTAGCCAAATCTTGTATAAAATCAGAGGCATACGTAAGACATCCTAGAAACCATCCTACTTATTTTCTATTTTTGATTTTATCAGGAAATTCCTCAATTTTCTCAAGGATGTTTTTGTAAGATCACTTGGCCTACCTTGATTTCTAAGCTAAGAAATATAATTTTTTGTTCAGCATAATTGCATTTACTTTTACCAAGAATAATACCATGATCTAATCATCTTTGAGTTACCGCTTTGACGTCGCCCATATATATGTTGCTCAAGAGTTTTTGGACATATAAGAATATCATCTATATAAACCAAGCAACAATGATTAAGGTCTTTAAAAATGTTATCCATGCTTATTTGAAAATTTTGAGGAGCATTCTTTAATCCAAAGGACATAACAATCCATTCATAATGACCATGGGGAGCGCTAAAAGCAGTTAGAGGAATACTCTCTTCCTCCATCTTAATTTGCCAGTAGCCCCTCTTACAATCCATTTTTGGAAACCAAGGGACTCCTTGTATCCTACTCCTTTCGTCCCACCAGATCTGCCCATTCTGTACGCATCGAATTGATAGTTTTTATTGTATTTTAACGTTCCAAATGATGTATTTTCCTCACTATTGGTGTTAAGTATCGGTTCTTAGGTTTTATGTAATTTTGGTCGTTTTATGCACATTTTGGATGCGGACACTTTGAGGCGCTATTGAGAAGAGCATCCTGAGACATTTGGCGAGCTGCGCTGGAAGATTGGCAGAGCGCCGGACAAATCGAAGAAGAAGGATGCAGAGAGATTTCGCGGTCCGCGACCAGACGCTTGGCGGGCCGGGGTGAAGCTCTGCGGGCCACGACGAGATGCTTGGCGGGCCGTGAAGGCCGTGTTTTCCTAATTCCGTATTTTCTATTTTACGTTTCTCTTAGACTCTATAAATAAGAAACCCCCGACCCTAGGTGATGGTTCAGACTTTTGAGAAGAAAATAAGGGGCTTTCCATGGATTGTATGAGAAGCTAATCTTTTATTTCTTGATCTATTAATTGAAGCATTGCATCGACAATATCGTGAGTTTGATCTATTCGTTTTATCGCTTTCAATTATAGTCTTATCTTTGGTGTTTATTATATACAATTGTCTTTTGTGATTGCTAGGTGCGCAACTAGTTTATTGCTTACATTGATTGTTTGCTAGTTTTAATTGATCAAATGAATCCATTGTTTGATTGATTTTTACATTGTAGCAATCCCCAATTCATTGATTTGTATGTAATCATCGTTAGTGAATCAGGGCAAACACTACGCCAGATTTTCCATTTAACATCGGGTCAAAAATTAAGGAGACACCGGTTACATCCGGTGTCTGGACTGCCGATGTCTTATGCTAAGACACCGGTTGCTCTAAAATAACCCGGTGTCAAAAGTAAAATATAAGACACCGGTTGCGGCCAAAACCGGTGTCTTACGTCCACATAGAGCTGCAGCTTACCCCAATATAAGACACCGGTTGGAAAAAGAACCGGTGTGTTATGTGCATTGAGAAATTAAAAAAAAAATGAAAACAAATAAATATCACTCCTCAAATCAATTACCCAAACCCTAATTTAGAAACCGCCGCAACCATAACCCATGTACCAAACTCTTAATCATCCATTGTTCGCATACAGAAGAATAAAGAACATATAATCATAGAACTAAATATGAAGAAAAATTAAAACAAAATAAACCAAAAAGATGATTATGACTAACAAACCAAAAATCCATGAATTGACATTTACATTATCTAAAAATCATTCCAATGGAAGTCTAAAATTCAATGAATCTAACACAAAAAAAAATCAAAACAGTCCACTATCAATTTTATCCAACAAGAATTGTTAAAACACAAATTCATTCAATCAAATAAGAATACTAAAAAGACACAAATTTCTACGTCACTAATTCATCATATGTCGCGATTGCTTGCTCGATTAGATCTAAAATTGAATGTTAAAAAGTAGACAAATTAAAGTGTTTAGATCTAAATAATATTTAGAGGAACGAAATCTAAAAATCGAACTAACGGGCGCTTAAAAAAATCCAAACAAAATAGAGATACGACTCTGCGAGATCTGAAACACAACCATTAAAGAAAATTAAAATTGAGCAAAAAAAATAAGAACTTACCCATGTTCTTCATATTGTGCTCGATCAATAAATCTTCAATAATAGGACATGGTCTAGAATTTTGGTGTTCATATTATCACATAATGCTTAATCTCATCACCAAAGTTCAAAGCCAATCCCATAAAAATCCTTTAATTTTCAAGGTAGATCTAGTTTTAAAAGAATGAATAAAGAGGAGGATAATATAAATTTTTACGTAAGGAATGTATGAGAAAGACGAGAGGGAAAAAGTTTGAGAAGATAGAAAAAAATGAAGGTGTTAAGAATTGGAGAAGGAAACTGAAGGAGACGGAGAGTCTAAAGAGTGGGTTTTTAATTTTTAATTTTTATTTTTTTAGAGGAGACAGAGAGAAGGGGGCCAGGGGGGACGTATATAATTCACGTGGTACCCTCGTGTTTTTGCGATTTGCAAGTGGTACCCAATGTTTTGTAAATTTGTACAAAATACCCTCGAGATTTGACTTTTTGCACACGATACCCTAAACTTAACCCGCCCATTAACACCGTCAAAATATTTTTTTTTAAAAAGTTAATTCACGTGGTACCCTTGTGTTTTGCCGATTTGCACGTGGTACCCACTGTTTTGCAAATTTGTATCAGATACCGTCAAGATTTGACTAATTTTACATGGTACTCTTATCTTTAAAATTCCGTTAACGCCATTAATTGGGAAAAAACCCTTTGATTATCTCCTTCATCACTATCTCTATCTTCCCCCACCACTTTCATCATCACCATATTCATTGTTCTCCACCACCGTCATCAACATGTTCATCATTTTCCACCGCCACCATCATTTTCACCCATAATAAAAATCATAACAACCATTTTTTCCCTTCTCCATTGAAATCAATTTTTTAAATGGCGTTAACGAAATTTTGAAGGTAACGACAACATGTAAAAAGAGTCAAATCTTGAGGATGTTGATACAAATTTGTAACACTGGGTACCACGTGCAAATCGGCAAAACACGAGGGTACCACGTGAATTAAGCCTCTTTTTTAAAAAAAAATTAACGGTGTTAATAGGAGAGTTAAGTTTAGGGTACCATCTGCAAACAGTCAAATCTCGAGGGTATTTTGTACAAATTTGCAAAACAGTGGGTACCACGTGCAAATCGCCAAAACATGAAGGTACCACGTGAATTAACCCTAGTTAAAATGATATTTTTTTATGAAGGATATAAGACACCGGTTTTCATCATAACCGGTGTCTTTTGTCGTTCTCAACTTTTTTATTTTCTTGGTCTTTTCTTCAAATTATATCATAGAATTGTTTTAAAAAAAAACATATTACACCGGTTGACTAACAACTGGTGTCCTATGTATTTCCATCACCGGTTTTTTCTTTTCCTGTGTCATAAATCCCGGTGTTATATGCAATATTTGGCGTAGTGAAAGATTTGACTCACATGTTAAATACGAAACGTGCGTTAGTATTACATGTCTCTATCGATATCTTTCTAATTTCTATTGCTAGTATTAATTTGAACCTAATCGTGTGCTTAGGTTATTTGATAGTTAGGGTTATTAGGTAGTGTTGATCACGCTTTTAGCTATTCTTAAGGAGAGATCTGGGAATTCTGTTTCCACTCTAGAGTAATTGACATTGATAGAGGAATAGTGACAACTAGGACCGATTAGTTAGTGCGTTGTGGGAATTAATTGATCAAGATCTCTGAATTACATTCATAATTCATACTTGTTACTTTTAGATAATTTGACAATCAACAATTCAAAATATCCATTACTTGTTACATTGGCACTTCAATTCACTGCATTAGACAACCCATTTCCCTGTGGATACGATCCTTACTTCCCTACTATCGTTGTTAGGATTTAGGTTTATTTTTGGTAGATAATCGCGACTTTAGCCTCACCACCACCAAAAAGGCCTCATATTCATTTTCGGGATGTCCCACCTCAAACACCTCATCTATTACGAGACATGTTTCTCTCCTACTTTTATTAAATTATCACATCACCACTCACATTATCTCTCCATCTTTTACTAATTCTCACATTCTCTTTCCTCCCTTTTCCTAATACTACCCCACTCAACTTACTATATCAATTTTTCTTATCGCACTACAAATATCGCAAGGGTTATTTGAGCTGGGACGGAGGGAGTATTAATATGACTTTTTTTTATTAGGAATGTAATAACCATCAAAGATGGTATTATCATTTAGTTTTTTATAATAGTCTAATTACTAGTGTGAGAGCTATTGCTATTACGGATTAATTTTTTTTTTTTCTAATAATTTCTGAATCTGGATTTTAAATTTGTTAATATCTTGATGAGTGTAAACCATTTGTTTTACCCTTATAATCGTTGTAGGATTTTGTTATTAACTTGTGGTGTTGATAAAAAGTCGTGGCGTGAGGAGAAGTTTCCCTCTGAGTCTGTACACTATCTTCTTCATCAAGGAAGCTCAAAGCCATGGCCAAACGAGGACGCCCGCCAAAACCAAAGCTACCGCCGGATCCCCCGCAGCTAGGAGAAGACACTGATACTAATATTGAGGAAAAAGGGTGAAGAGACGGAGCTGGAAACACAAACCCTACTGCACGACGAACCTTGCTCACCGGTATTACTCAATGATGTCATCGGAGAAGCCTTACTAAAGTCAGGTAATGCTAATTCAGCTAATAATAAGAACACTAGTACAATTTTGCAAGGAAACCATGATAAAAGTATGAATATTGGAAATATTGGATTAAAAAGAATCAGAAACTCTGCTTGACAAATTAGCTTCTGATAAAATTGATTTGGGCAAAACGTGGAGTAAAGTGGTGAGTAGTAAGCCAAAAATTGGGATGAGTTTGCATATGCACACAGATAAAAAAATTGGAGGAGGCAATTATTATTGAGGAGGATGACATAGAAGAGGAATTAGAAAGATGGAAATGTTCAGGGTGTAAAACCACAATTGAAAGAGGTGCAGGATTTTACAGAGAAGAACTGGAGTGAAATTGCCCTTCCTGATGTGCAATACTTCAAGAAGGGGTGGTTCATTTTCAGATTTTTTTAATGAGGCTGACAGGGATGCAGTGTTGAAGGCAGGACCATGGAAATTGGGGAATCATTCCCTAATTCTGAAGCAATGGTCGCCGACATTAACATAGGAGATTGATTCCATCTCTCATATACAAATTTGGGTCTTATTCTCGGAATTAGATCCATAGTACTGGACTGAGAAAGCCTTGAGCAAGATATCAAGCAGAATTGGGAAACCATTGTATGCCGACTACACAACCACTCATAAGGATAGGCTGTCCTTTGCAAGGTTTCTTATTGAGGTTGATGTGTCTCAAAAACTACCTGCGTATGTTACCTTGAGCACACCATTTTCTGGAGCTATGGAACAAGGGGTGGAGTGCTAATGGGTTCCATATTACTGTAATGGATGCAAAAAGCTGGGACATCAGATTCAGACATGTAAGAAAATCAAGGCTAAGCCACATGAGAAGAAGATAAGGCAGATTTACAAACCTGTGGAGAAACCTGTGGGAAAGCCTGAGGAAAAAACTGAGGAGACTCAAGAGAAGACTGTAGGAATAATTGGTGATAGTCAGGCTGCTATTCACAGGGAGGAAACTCAAGAACATGTAATAGTGGATGACCATGAGCATAATAGCCTAATATCCCTTGAAATTGTAGAGGAGGGAGGATTCCATCAGGAAGGAGGAACGAATGTCAGAAAATCAAGAGCTGTAAAGTTGATAGCTCCCACTGTATTGAAGAACAAATTTGATGCTTTAATGGGTGGATAATGACAATGTAGGGAAAGTAGGGGAGGACAAATCTCCGGACCCTGAATGATAATTGCAGCATGGAATGTGAGGGGGATGAATAGCCCCCTCAAACAGTGTGAGGTGAAGGACCTCATGCTGAAGAATAGGATGAATATAATGGGAATATTGGAAACTAGAATAAAGGAAAGGAAGGCTAATGCAATAAAGAAGAGTAGATTTGCAAATTATAAGATTATAACTAATTATTCGGCACGCTATAATGGAAGGATATGGGTGGTTTGGAACACCCAACATGTTGAGGTGGATATAAATGAAATACATGCTCAATTTATCCATTGTAAGGTAAGGCATAGAGTTTCGAATAAGGAAATGGTGATCACTTTTATTTTGGGAGCAATGATCGATGCTCAGGAGAGGCAAGCGTTATGGCGGAAATTAGTAGGGATCAAAACTCAGGAGCCTTGGGTAGTTGTGGGTGACTTTAATGTCATTAGATATGCAACTGAGAAGGATGGCTGTTATGCTCCGGTTCAGAGAGATATGGATGACTACAATGCATGCATCTCCACATGTAATCTGATGGACATGCACAGTCAAGGGCATACCTTCACCTGGACAAATAACCAAGATGGAGACAAAAGAACTTGGACTAAATTGGACAGGGCATTGATTAACAAGGAGTGGTTAACTGAATACCTTGAATCTATTGCATATTTCCTTCCCTCAAGATTGTCAAATCACTCTCCATGTGTGATTACAATTTTTCCCCCTCCTATCATTAGGAAAACCTTCAGATATTTGAACTGTTGGGCTAAGCACCCTGCTTTCCTGAAAACAGTGACTCATGCATGGTTGCAAGATGCTCAAGGGAGTAAGATGGCCAAGCTCTTTCAAAAGCTCAAGTATACAAAGCATGCCCTTTCAATGTTGCATAAAAATCATTTCTCAAATCTGTCTCAAAGGGTTATGGATAGTAGAGAAGAGCTTCTTAAGTGTCAAGAGGATTTGAATGGTTGTAGAAATGATACTGACAAGGAGAAAGCTGTTGAGGAAGCAAAAAGCAGGTATTGTGAGTTGAAAATGGTAGAGTTAAGTATGCTGGGGCAGAGGGCAAAAATTAATTATATCAATAACTCGGATTGCAGCACTAGCTACTTCTTCTCAAGAATAAAAGAGAGACAACATCAAAATATGATTGGAAAAATTGTTGACATGAATGGAGTAACCCAGGATACTCCTGATGCAATCTCAAAGGCTTTTGTGGACTTCTATGAGAATCTGTAGGAAAAGAAAAGCCAGTTCAGCAGCTAGATATTGAGTTTATTAGAAAAGGAGCATGTATCAGCTTGCAGCAGTCAGACACTCTAAGTCAGAGAATCTCTAAGGATGAAATTAAGGATGCTCTATTCAGCATGGACTCTATAAAGTCTCCAGGTCAAGATGGTTTTGCAGCAGGTTTCTTTCAAGACTCATGGAGTATAATTGAGGGGGACTTTTGTCATGCAATTTGGGAATTCTTCAGGACCAACAAGATGTCCAAGAAAGCAAACACCACCATGGTAACCCTAATTCCAAAGAAGGATCAGCCTAAAAATGTTGCAGATTTTAGGCCAATTTCATGTTGCTCAGTGGTGTATAAAACCATTACAAAGATAATTGCAAACAGGTTGCAAGAGGTGATGACAAGTTTGGTTGGGAAAGAACAGGCAGCCTTTTACTACGTCAAATATGGGCTTCGAGAACCAGCCTAAGAGAACGGAATTTTGAAAAATCGATCTCTTATGTATAAGAGAACGGGTCCGCTGAGAACCGTTCTAAAGAGATGAATATCAGAAAAAAGGAAAATAAAAACACATACCTACGAGAACGGTATCTATAAAAACCGTTCTCAAAGATTCAATTTAAATAAAAACAAAGCAATTAGACAAAAACCGTTCTCGTTGATCCACCTAACAGAACGGTTACTAGTAATAACCGTTCTAATAGCCTCATTAAAAAAATTAAGAAAAATAAAAATAAAATAAAAAGGGAATAAAACCCTTCAACTCTCGTTACATCCGCCCCCCTCACTGCAACTCTCTCTCTCTTCCCCTCTAAAAAATAAAAACACTCTCTCTCTCTCTCTCTCTCCTATTCCTTAAACCAGAAAAACAAAGTAATTATGTCTCTCCATTCAAACTCCTCTCCAATCTAAATATGAATTTTAATTTCAACAAGGTTGATTTCGATTTTGGAAGCGTATCGAACAATCGTTGATTTTGCACTCATATTCGAGCTCAATGACGCCGTCGGGGAAGCCCTCGTGGACGCACGCGCCGCCTCAACTGCGCTTCAGCTAAATCCTCCGACGAGCCCTTCAATCGCAAAGGAAGAAAACTTCTGGTAAATTGTTGTGATAATTTCTGGGTTTTTTTTTTTATAGTTTTAGATCTCATAATTTAATTTACCTATGTTTTTGAATAATTTCAGATATTTGGGTCTTCATTGAAAGTTTTTAATATGTATGGACTTTCTGGGTTTTTGTTACAACTCATTTTTTTTTGGTGTGCTTTGGAGCAGATCTACGCAAGGGTGCGAAGGCGTGATACGAAGTCGAAGATGACGCGACGACGTCGATAGCGGTTTAAGGCGAGGAAAATAATTACAAAAGAAGAAATATGAAGCAAGGTTTAGTGTAGTTATAGATCTAGTTTCCCAGTTTAATCATTTTGTATATTTGGTTGAATTCGAACATAATTTTGGATATACTGTTATCTTACTCGTAGATATACTTTTAGACATACTCTTGATATTAATTGAGTATTATTATACTAGATCTCATTTTGTTGTTCGTATCAATTTTTTTGGTGTGCTGCTTCAACTCGAGAAGCTGTTGGTGTTGAGTTGGAAGAAGTAGGGTCACAATGAAATGGTCGTAATTCAAATTTCAAAAAAAAAAATTGAAATTTTTTTTTTTGAAAAATCTGGTTAGCTTTTAGAACGGTTATCTGTGAAACCGTTTTAATATTCTCTTACATAAGAGAACGGTTTTGTCGAAAACCGTTCTAAATGGTCTCTGAGAACGGTTTTCCCCCCATAACCGTTCTTAAAGTCTTTTAGAACGGTTGCAACCGTTCTCTTAGCCTTTAAGTACCGTCGTCTAGAGAACGGTTCCACAACCGTTCTGCTTAGCTTTAGAGGAACCGTTCTGAAAGCCTGTTTTTGACGTAGTGTTTGTTAAAGGTAGGAGCATATTTGATAATGTGGCTATTTCTCAAACTATTGTGAAGGGTTATAACCAAAAGAATGCCTCCCCGAGATGCTTAATTAAGGTAGACATCAAAAAGGTTTTCGACTCAGTAAATTGGGAATTTATAAGATCCATTTTGCTAGCTATGAACTTTCCTGAGAAGTTTACAAATTGGATTATGAGCTGCATTTCAAGTTCTCGGTTTTCTTTGAGAATCAATGGAAATTACGAGGGATTTTTTCCAGGGAAATGTGGAATTAGGCAGGGGGGTCCACTTTCTTCCTATCTCTTTGTGCTGAGCATGGAAGTTTTATCTAGATATCTAAGGGAGATGCCAACAAAACACCATTTCAGCTTTCATCCAAGATGCTCTAGGGTAAAGCTCACACATCTCATTTTTGCTGACGATCTTATGATTTTCATAAGGGGGGATGTGCCCTCAATCGAAGTTGTTGTGGGCTGCCTCAGGACTTTTGAGGCCATTTCAGGGCTAGGAGCAAATCAAACTAAGGCTGATGTCTATTTTGCGGGAGTTAGGCATGAGATTAAGCAACAAATGCTCAGCAAATGAGGCTTTACAGAGGGAGCCTTTCCATTCAAATACCTTGGGATCCCTCTGAATTCTGCTAGATTAAAGAGGGACATGTATAACTCCCTGATCAACAAAATCCAACAGTCCCTTCAGCACTGGTCCTCCATAATGCTTTCCTATGCTGGGAAAGTTCAGTTGATTAACTCAGTGATATTTGGGCTTGAAAACTTCTGGTGTGCTAGTTTGTTACTCCCCTAGGGCATTATAAAGCAGATTAAGAAGATGTGTAAAGATTTCCTTTGGAACATTGAAGCTGGGAAAAGGAAAATGGTTTATAAAGTTTGGGAGGGGCTCTGCACTCCAAAGAAGGAAGGTGGCCTGAATATCAAAGAGGTTCTAGCGTGGAACAAAGCCATGATTGCAAAATGGTTATGGCAGTTGCAGATTGATAATCAGGGTGCCTGGACCTGCTGGACAAGGGAGTATAAGCTGAGAGAGAAAAGTATCTGGCAGGTTGGAGCAAAAGCGAGTGACTCTGAAACATGGAGAAGCATCTTAATTATCAGGGATGAAATTCTCTCTAAGGAAGTAAATGTTGAAGCTGCTTCTAAGCTCATTCAAGGCTGGCAGAGAAATGGAAAATATAATGCTGCAGGGAGTTACCAGTATTTCAGGAAGAAGTATCAGGAGAACAATGGGCATAAAGTGATATGGAAAACAATAAACCTGCCGAAGCACAACTTTGTAGCTGCCCTAGCTATCCAAAAGTCGCTAGCTACAGTGGATAATATCTGTGCAAGGGGCATGATTTTGGTCAATAGGTGTTGCCTGTGTAAGAGTAATGTCGAGAATCATAGGGCATTTGTTCTTTGAATGTCAAGTTGCAGCTGGAATTTGGGGTAGCATTCTGAAATGGTTGGGATTTCAGAGGCAACCTAAATGCTTGGAGAAGGAGGTGCATTGGCTAAATCAGAGGAAGCACAAAAGGCATTGGAAACATCAGTGGAGGGTATGTAGTTTAACCACGACGGTTTACGCTATCTGGCAAGAGAGAAATTCCAGGCTGTTTGGAGGTTTGGAACATGATGAAGCTTGGGTAGTCAAGGAGATTAAGAATATTGTGAGCATCAGAGTCTATGCTAGGATGAAGAGTTGTGATAGTATAGAGGTTACCAATTGTCTTATAAAGTAGTGGGGGGTTAGTTTCGTTTCATTCTCTTTAGTGGTGTCCTTTTGTAAGATCTCCCGTCTTTTTATTCCCTATATGGATGAATAAGAAGTCTAAAATTCTTACAAAAAAATTGTAGTAGGATTTAATAAAGCTATCTTGGCAACCGATTTATTTTTATCCCAATATTTAAGTGGGTTATCGGAATATAGTCCTTTGCACAAATTTTCTTGTTGTTTTATAACTTTATCTTTTAGTCATAATTCATGAACAATGATTCTTAAAGAAACTTCTCTTTGTGTTGGAATAACCTTATCACCACGCTGGTTGCGTGTAAAGTCAATTTTATTATGATTGTAGGCTTTATTCATCTTTTTTATCCGGTACAGAATGACTATTTATCGTAAAGATTAGGTGGTCAATTGTTTGAGTACATGGCGAATATAATTTTTGAAAATTACTCCCTATAAGCATATCATGAGAAGGTTAGTCGATCTGTTGCCTATAAATTGGTATGAATGTATGATGCATTTGACCACGCCAATTTCTATAGGTAAATTTTCTATGATTTCGGTATGAGTCATTAGACTATTGTTAGCGATCTTAACATGCATAGGTGTAATTGCCTTTTTCTAGAGAAATCTGGGAAATGGTATCTTTTTCTGAAATAGCATGAACAACCACTATCTATGTATATACTATTTGGATTTGTTCCGACAACTTTTTGAGGTATTTCAAATGTCATATTGACTTCATCAACCTCATCTTCATAAAACAACCTTTTTGTGATAATTTTGTGGCCGATGATCTTGCTTTGATCAAAACTTGACCTCGGTGATTCTTTAAGATCCAAACTTTATCTCGGTATTTCCCTAAGATCAAGCTTGCTCTAGATGGTTCTATTGATACATTACTCCTTGATCCAGCCTCACAAAGTTTCGAATCTTGTATGATCGTATGAGTTAAATTATATATTTGACCTAGATCTGCCAATTATTTAATTATCTCCTCTGCTTCTTTTGGAATTTCATTACACCTTTGAAACGGTTAAATCTACAACTCTGACTTCTTGTAATATTTAGACCTCTCTGAATACGATCGTTAGTAAATATTTTGTCTGTTTCGTCAATTGTTAATATGTTTTTATTTACTGCAGTTGTATTCATAAATGATTCTACCTTACCTAATGTCTTCAGGTCTTATTTTTTTCAGGCTCTTTTTGTCTTGGGCCTCTTGATTCATATTTTTCTGCATCTACCATCCCTCTTTTCATTTTAGGGTCTATTGTATTTTCTAGCTTATATACGACCTTCCACTTAATACGTAAAGGACAAGTTTCCTTATGCATATTTATTCCATCAGTTAATAATTTAATGGTTAGAAAGTTTGGAGCGTAAGCATCTTAAACGCTTACAAAGTATTTTGGTTTGCATATCCAAGTTACCATTCCTCGGCTTAAATGGCAATTACCTCCACTTACTATCTAATCATAAAGTTCTTTGTGTCTAATATCACAAACTTATGCATTGAACGTTTTTACCAAAATCTTGTAAATGAGTTATGGAAACTTGAGTTGCTCCAATATAAATATAAGTACATTTATTATCTTTATTATGATTTTGATTATTTTTCCAATTTATAATATTTATTTCAGCAGCTTTTTAATCGCAATTTTTTACTTCAATACCTTCTTCCATTTATTCACAAACGTATTTGGTGGTTTTTTTAGTAAAGATTTCTTAAAAATTATATATACTTTTAGTAATACTAGGAAAATCTAATCCTTTATCGACCATTTAATTTAATTGGTCGTCATCAATAGACATCTGTGCGCTTAGCTATTGCATTCGAAAAACAGGTGAAAGCTACAGTCCGCTGCAGCTTTACATAAACAACATCTATTAACTAAGGGCAATCCTCTTCTGCAAATATTGTCCACTGTTGGAAGCTTCCCCTGGATTGCCAATGTGTTTATAACCAAATGCTTGGGAAGATTAATGTATTCCAGATGATCTTATATTTCCTTGGAATTTTGGGAATTTATGTCTAAAGAAATCATAAGGTTTCCTGAAAATGAACTTTTCCCCGTTGCTCCGGGAAGTGACCATCTTTTTAGCTTCCACGACAAACCCTGCTTTCTCTAGGATCTCATCCCTAACTTTTAAAATGCTCGAGAGAGTTTCTGCCTCTTGTTGTCTGCTCTTTACCTCCCATAAACTCTCTTTGTTAAAGGCATAGTTTGATATCCAGTGTGTTCTATTTTCCCAACGTGTCACTATGATCCACAACCATTTTCATATAAGGGCTTTGTTCCAAGCCAAAATTGCCTTAATACTAAAATCCCCCTCAATCAGGGGTTCCCATGAACTAGCCCATCCGTTATACACCGTCTTCCTCTGTCCCTCAGGGATATTCCACAAAAAATTTCTGCAGAACTTGTTTAGTTGTTTGATTACCCCTATGGGAAGGAGAACGACATTGCACCAATAGTTTTGAATGCCAAAGATAATTGAGTTTATGAGCTGAATTTTTCCTGTATAAGATAGGAGACATGAGGTCAAATGCTGCAGGTGTGCGAAATAAGCTAGTTATACATTTGATTCCGAATTCTGGCTAAGTTTAGAGGGATCCCCAGGTACCTAAAAGGGAAATTTCCTTCCTGCAAAATGGGTTACTCTCAGGGATTTCTTCTTTTGCTTAGATAGCAATCCCTGCAAAAGTAGGTTTAAGTTTTGTGTGGGTTAGCTTGGAGCCCTGAGATCGTGGAGAAATTCTCCTTTCTCTAGGTTCAGTAAGTACTAGTTTATGTACCCGTGCAAAATTGCACGGGTAGTTATGTTAAATGGATAATAATATTTCTATAATAATTGTAACTTATTAAAAATAAAAAATTAGAAATTAAAGGATGTGCATGTAAAAAAAGAGTAGGAGACAACGTGAAACTTGTCAGAGTCTGTTTTTTGGTCACAAATTCGCTTTCTAAGACACGTGACCCGATGTTTTCCAGTCATGAACACGTCATGGAGTCATGGGCCTATGCTTGATGACTAGTGACCCATATTATTCCAAATTTGTTTTGACCCACATATCTCTGGCTAAGGTAAAATTGAATTGACCCGTGGACCAGTAATTTTTCTATGGCATTTACCCGCTAGTTCTAGGTCATGACTCATATTATGCCGAGCTTTTTTATTTGACATGCTTTTTTTTTTGTGAAAAAATAACCAGATTCGTTGACCCAAGTTCACCCGTAATTATGACAAATTGAAGTCTCGTGATGATTTGGTAGTATATATATATATATATATATATATATATATATATATATATCAATAGTATAATAATAATTCATTTTGAATTGAAAAAAAATTGGAACTCGTGTTTAATTTTATAATATACCCTTGTGATAATATAACTTTGAAGCAAAGTGGCGATACACTTCGTGTATCGAAACTAATAATAAAACATCATGCACAGTTTTGGATAGTATTTATTTTGGCTCCTGGCCATTTTTTTAAAGCCAGTCACCCGCTATGATGATACCGTTTAAAACACATTTTTTCGTCAAAAATAATGACACGAGTTGTTGACCTAAATTGACCTTTAATTAAGAGTTTAGGAAAAGTAGTGTTGATTAGAATTCAGGCTTAATTTCCCACTCTGTCCCATTATTACACATGATGACCTGTATGGACCCAGAAACCCGTTTTAAATCTCGTATGTTTAGTTTTTACTTCTATCTATTAGAAGCGCTTTTATATACTCTGTATGAGTCATGGACCCACTTTTTCTGACACGATTACTTATTATTCATCAATCATACCATTAACATTAAAACAGAAATCAAATTGATTAGTTCCTAAACTGAAAATTCATGGACCCATAGTGGCCCGTAAAATGGTGATCACCTCGAATTCTTTTACTATGATGTTCGTAACAATAAATACTGTAAGGACTAAGGAAGGATGAATATATTGATGAACTAAAATATGGAGAATATCTTAAGAAATGAAATTGTATTGAAGGAAACAATTTTTTTCCGAAAATTAAGAATCAATTAAAAGTTTTTGTCCTAATTCCTGGTTAAACACACACGACATTTTTTTTCTTCTTTCTAGTTGAGTAAGCCACAAATTGCATATCACAATTTTAGGGTGGAATTGATTATTTAATTTTTTTTCTTTCCTAGTTAATTTGTTTGATTAATCAATGCAATATTATTTCCTATTATTATGTTACTAACCACTTCAGAAAAAAAAAAAAGATAATATGTTACTGATATTATGCTGGCATATTCATAAATATTTTTTAGCAATTTGTGACATAATCATATAGATTATTATCCGATTTGTTTCCCGAAATGCTCTCTGAATATTTCATTTTTGTGTGAAAACCGTAGGATGATCGAATGTATTTCCGGAAATGTAAATCTATTATACCTACATGTGTGATACTATAGTAATGTTAGTTATCAATTATACCTAAATTGCTATATTTAAGGCTAACTTAGTGCTACAATAATGATTGTTTTACAATATGCATAATTGATTTTTGGTTAAATTTTCACAAAATCTTTGTATAATCCAAAAATCAAGCATAAAATTAATGGGCTACTATTTCCATGTCATCAATGACGTCATCAGTGATGTCAGATATGACGTAGACGCTCTAATTGAAGGGTATTCAGTTGGCTATTAGTATAATTAACTAGTTTAATACCCGTGCAAAATTGCACGGGTTGTCATATAATATAGGTGAAATTTTCTTTTTATACTCCAATCTTAGATCATAAAAGTGTTTTTATTAGCCTGATTAAATAGGTGTGTATTAAACTTTAAAAAAGAGGAGCTCGATACACCCTACTTTGGGTAATAAACATGTTTTTTTATTACCAATCTCATATTGACGTGAACCCATTTCAAACCGATTTGACCATTCACTAATACAAAATTAAGACGGGTTAGACACATGACACGATGAAGACATTTAAAGACAATTCTAAGTCATGATTTTGTTTTTTTTACAACCCGTGACCCGTTTTATTTTAATCATAGTCCTGTTCTTATGACCGGTGAGGGAGTGACTCATATGAAACCAAATATGTTTTAAGTTTTGACACACATGTTTGTAGGTTAATTTAACTCTGACCCAACATGTTAAGCCGTAATAATTGAGTTAAAAGATATGAAACAACATATGATTAGAGTTATTAGCTAATAATTTGTCATTTAGATCACAAAAAAAAAAATAGCATAGAACCCGAGTTAACACTCTTATAATAATATTCCCCCATTAAAAGTTACTGTACAAAATAAAAGTTTTATTATAATGAATAGTTTTTGTCTATTTGTTATCACACATGCATGGGCTGTTATAAGGTATTCTTAATCACTGTATTTTGTTAGACCTATTAAAACTTAGAGTTTAATTAACCGAGTAACTCTCCTCAATCAAACTCGTTTTTTGTAACTAATGTCAATGATATATACGACTCGTGACCCCTAATGACCCGAACTTGTCTTTGCCCGTATATTTCTTTGTCTAATTTGACCAAGCCTATTTACGGGATTTTGAGCCCGTGTAAATTAACCCATATTTAATTTGACATTGATTGAACCTGTATCAGTTTACATCAAATCATTTCAAGTTTATTCAAATAAAATAATATCAGTTTAATTCAAATCAAATCATTAGATCAGAATAATGCAGTCTATTCGCACATGGCCTAAGTTAAACAACATATATATGACTTATTTCTGAATTATTTTTTTATCTTATTCCGAATACATAGCCCTTATAACTTCTGTAAATTAAAAGATTTGATTTGATTTTATAAGGATGTGATTTCAATTAGTTGTTGTTTTTTTTTTCATCTTTTCAGTTGACTTATTATATCACTAATTTATTACGCTCTTGTTTGGCACCGTTTTCATGGGGGAAAAAACTCTGTTTGTATTTCTTTAATTTAAGGAATATTATGTTTTGTGAATAATATCGAAATCTAAGGAAATTGCAATTTATCGTTTAAATTTTAGTGCCTTAAAATCCGGAAAAATTTGCAATATATTGTTCATATTTTACAACCTTAAAAAAAAATATTTTATTGTCATAGAAAATTGTATCTTTTTCCCAAATATTTGATTTTATAGTATTTATTTTGAGAACTTTTTGATTTATCCCATATAACAAGGTGGAATATTGCAGGAGCAAAAATGGAAATATTTAAGGATAATTTTAATTCGTTCAGATTACATTATCATTTCCATTGATTTTATTTTAGAATAGTACCTTCTGTTACACGTTTTTATGGAAATTATATTTTTTAAATTTGCTACTCAATATAATCACGGAGATTTCTTGCCTAAAACTTTGAAATGTTGACTTTTTACGAAGCTAATTAGTAAACGTGAGATGGAATTATTTTGTACTTAAATTCCAAATATCTTTTTTTTTTGTTTGCAAGAAATTTTGTGCTTTTATTCATTCTCGCGGGGAAAATAAAAGAACATCTTACAAAGAACACCACTACACAAAATTTAACCCACCCTAGGTAGCCATGCTATCTACTACCTCTTCAAGATTACAATTCCTTAATCGAAAATAGATTCTAACACAAACAACAAATTGAATCTGTCTAACTAAGCAGTCTATTATTCTCTCGTTATTCGCAAATAGCCTCGTGTTCCTTTCTTGCCAAATGATATAGATCGTGGTCGTCAAGCTACAAACAACCCAGTCATATCTCCAGTGCCTTCGGTTTCTCCTAGATTTGAGCCAATGAACAATCCCCAAAAGATCATTTGCTCCACAATTCATTTTATTCCAATCTCTGATCTTTTTCCAAATTGTTTTTGCATATGCACACCTAAAGAATAGGTGCTTATGAGACTCTCCGGCAGCTTTGCAAAGGATGCATCAATTAACTATGCAAATCCCTCTGATTCTCAAGTTATCAACAGTGGCCAGCTTTCCTTGCATAGCCAAAGCTGCAATAAAACAGTGCCTAGGAAGGCTAACACTTTTCCAAACAATCTTGCTCCACCCCACCTCTGGATATTTTTCTCTAAAGAAAGCATAAGCAGCTTGAGTATTAAACTTACCATTCTTGGTCCATAGCTTAAGAATACTTTCCAAAGATTGGCTTCCTGCATTCTTATCTATAATTTCATCTTTCACTCTGACTATGCTCTTCTAATTTTCCGGATCATTGCATTTGAATCCAATCTTGTCTAAAGTCTTTCCTCGAAGCTTATAAGCCTTAGTCCAATCTTCCCAAATCCCCTCTCGGTTCATATACAGCCTCCAAATCCACTTTGCTATTAAGGCTTTGTTCCATGACAAAACCTCTTTTATATCCATACCTCCTTCCTGCCTAGGCGCGCAAATGCTCATCCAGCTCTTAAAGTGAATTTTTATTTGGCCAGCATCTATCTTCCAGAGGAAATCTTTGCTAGCTTTGTGGATGATTTTGATTACCCCTTTTGGCATCAACATACAAGCTCCCTAGTAGTTTTCCTTGCCAAAATTTATAGAGTTTATGAGTTGCACTTTACTATGGTAGGAGAGGTTGTGTGAATTCCAGTGCATCATAGTTTTCATTATTTTCCCTATTAGGGGAGAATACAGGTCTATCTTTAACTTTGTATTGCTCAGAGGGTAACCTAGATACTTGAAAGGAAATTTTCCTTCCGAGAAACCAGATAGTATCAAAATCTCCTGCTTCACATCTTGCTAGACTCCTCCTAGGTAGATATTTGTTTTTGCCTAACTTGCATGAAAACCAGACAGCTTGGCAAACTTATTTAGGCTTAATGTTGCAGCCCTGACAGAGGGAACATCCCCCCTCAAGAAAATCATCAGATCATCCGCAAAAATCAGATGGGTTAACCCAATTCTAAAGCACTTAGGGTGGAAGGAGAAAAGTGGTTGGGTGTGCATATCTCTAAGTAATCTGGAGAGAATTTCCATTCCCAAAATGAAAATGTATGGAGATAGTGGATCTTCCTGTCTAATGCCTCTCTCTCCTTTGAAAAACCCATGGTAACTACCATTCACCTTAAGAGAGAACCAAGTAGATCCAATACAACAACAAATCCAGTCTATGAATTCAGGAGGGTAGCAGTAGGCCTCCATCATGCTTCTAATAAACCCTTAGTCCACAGAGTCGAATGCCTTTTTGATATCAACCTTAATTAAGCACCTCGGAGAGATATGGGTCTGAGTGTAGCCATTTATCAGAGTCCGAGTTAGGGAAATGTTGTCAAAAATGCTCCTCCCAGCTGCAAAGGCTGCCTGCTCTTTACCAATAATATCAGGGATGGTGTTTTTCAACCTGTTGGCCAGAATCTTGCTTATGATTTTGTATATAGTAGAGCAACATGCAATTGGTCTATAGTCAGTCACTGAATCATCATTGCTTTTCTTTGGGATAACTGTGACCATAGTTGCATTCACCTTCTTAGGCATGTGTTTCTTCTGAAAGAATTTTAAAACTGCCTTGCTGACATCCTCTTTTACTATATCCCAGGACTTTTGGAAAAACCCCGCATTGAACCCATCTTGACCAGGGCTTTTATTAGGATCTATACTGAATAGTGCTGCTTTAACTTCCTCCTTTGTTACTTTCTGCACTAGAGAAACCTTAGCATTCTCAGAGATACACCTGCCTTTTTGGATGAGGTTGTAATCGAGCTCCTCAACCTCCCCTGGAGTGCCTAACAAATTTTTGTAGAATGATATGAAAGATGCTGCAATGCCTTCTAGAGTATTGTGAATCATCCCCTTATCATCTGTAATATGAGCTATTGTACTTTGATTCTTCCTCTCAGCAATTCTATTGTAAAAGTATCTAGTGCTACTATCATCCAGCTGAATATGAGTATTTTTTGCGCTTTGGCTAAGGGCACTAATCTCAACCAATTTAAGCTTGCTGAAAACCTCCTTTGCTTTGTCTACAACAGCTTGAGCATGAATATCACAGGGATTCAGGAGGAGAGCCTCCTGAAGACTGTCAAGATCTTGTTTACTCTTCTTAACCATTTCACTGAAATTGGAGTAGTTATTTCTATTTAGGGTTGTAAGAGCATGCTTCACATTTCTCATTTTTCCAAACAATCTATCCATATAGTTTCCAGCAACTCTAATCCTTGTGGTTTACCTAGCAGTTGAGAAATTTAAAAGCTTTCTTCACCCCTGGAGTACTCCAAATACTCACCACTGAGGGAGAATGCTCAGAGACCCCCTGGATCTTGAAATCAGCCGTTGAGTAGGGAAAGTTGCTCAACCAGCTCCCATTAATTAGGGCTCTGTCCAACTTAACCAAAACCTTGTCCGACCCCTCCTGGTTATTAGACCAGGTGAATTCACAACCATGGGCTCTAATATCCTCCAAACCAATTCTCATAAGACAATTGTTAAACTCATCCAAGTCTTTTTGAGGAGTCATATTTCCTTCTAGTCTTTCAGAATGCCATCTGGTGACATTAAAATCACCTATGATTATCCAAGGAATGCTGCAGCCTGATCTACCAATAATATCCTCCCACAGTCCTTCTTTCCTCAGAGTTATATTACTAGCATAAATAAAAGATACTTCAATATCCTTATTTGTAGAGCAATGGTGAACTCTACAGTGAATCATTTGGCTTGTGGATAAAATAATATCCACATTAACTAAATGCGGGTTCCAAACCACCCAAATCCTACCATTATAATGTTGATCATGATTTGTCTCCACATTAAACCTTTGAAATTTTCTTTTCACAATTCCATTTACCTTATTCCTCTGGACTCTAGTTTCCAAGATCCCTAGGAGACTTATACTATTCTTCAGCATGAGACTCCTAACTTCATGGTGTTTGAGGACTTCGTTGAGTCCTCTAATGTTCCAAGCAGCAACAATCATTGGGTTATAGTGTCAGGAGGTTCTCCCGCCACTAGATGCCCCAAAATTATGCCTTGTCTCTCCTCCTCCAGCTCTGAATCTTCCATAAGAATATCAAAGCAATTACTCAGACTTGCTGGTTCCATTCTTATGCTCTTATTTTTCTTTCCTGAACTTTTCTTTGATCTTCTAAACCCCAATTCATCCACCCGTAGTCCTTCTCCAGGTATAGGGGAAGGGGTACCATGATCTTTATGCCTAGTGTCTTCTTCCACAACTTGAACCTGTTCCACAATTATATCTTGCTCCATAGGCTTTTCTACAATTTCCTCTATTTTTGGCCTTCCTTTAGGTATGTAGACTTTTTTCTTATGCTCCACCTTCTCCTTAGTCTTATTCATTTTGCAAGTGCTTGCTTGATGACCCAACTTTGAGCAAGTTTTACAACAGAATGCACCCACTCATAGTCTATGCGTTGCATTGTTTGGCCATAGCCCGGAACATTTATAACAACTCCCTCAGGTAAGTCTGCTGAGACATCTACCTCCATCAATATCCTAGCAAAAGACAGCCTTTCTTTTTGAGTTGTTGTGTGATCAACAAACATTGGCCTTCCTATTTTGCTTTCAATCTTGCTCAGGACCTTTTCACTCCATAGCCAAGGGTCTAGGTCAGGTAAGAGGACCCAGACAGGTATGTGTGAGACCCTATCAAGCTCTTGAGAGATAGTGAGAGACCATGGTTTAAGGATGAATGGATTTCCCCCCTACTTTCCATGGCCCCCCTCTAAAAACCCCGATCATATCCTTCTCCGACCAGAACCTAATCGTAAACCAGCCTCTCCAAAAGTATTTGATTGCTGGTATATCTCCCTCCTGCCAATTCTTCTCAGCATAAGCCTTCAAATCCTTCACCGTTGGTTTCGCACCCAGCACATTCCCTAGCAGAGTGAATTTCCAGTTTTCCATTTCCTCCTAATATCCATTTCCTCAATATGAATCTCATCTTCTTTACTACTCGACTCATCAAAGTAGAGATTCATTCCTACCTTAGGCTTGCCTTTTGCTATTGTACTCCATTGCTTATTTCCATTGTTGTCATTGACCAAAATAGGGTTTTCCTGATTCTTAATATCACTCCCCAATTTGGCAGTTTGACTAAGTTCATCAACACTGACAGATTTCCCAGCACTAGTACTATTCAAATTAGATTGTTTAAAGATCATACCTGATTTGTTAATTGCAGAATTAATCAAATCGTTTAACTGAAGTGGCGTTGGCCTTTCCACTGTCTGAGTTTCTGATTCCTTCTCCGATTCTGAGTCTTCAGTATCCTTGTTGGTATCACTAGCTTTGTCTCCAGATGACGATGGTGGTTGGGTGGTGTGTTTTGGTGGTCCCTCTTCCTCTCTTTGTGTTAGCCATGATTTTTCGATCGACTTTGGTGTACAGTCTCTCAATAGGGAAGCTCTCCCATTTCCATGACTTATAATAATCAACTTAAATTCCAAATATCGAGCCCATGTAAAGTCCGTAAATTAGGAGATTTCATTTGATTTTATAAGGAAATGATTTCAATTAATTGTTGTATTTTTTTCTTTACGATTGACTAATTAATATCTTTAAGCGTTTATATTATTAATTTATTACTATCATGTTATAATTTAGGACCTTTTTAAGGGGGGGAAATTATGTTTGTATTTTTTTTTATTTTAGAAATATTCTGTTTCGTGAATAATATGAAAATCTTAGGAAATTTCAATATATTGTTCAGATTTTATTGCCTTTAAATCCCGGACATTTCAATATATTGTTAATATTTTATAACCTTATATGAGATTTTATTGGCATTGGTTCCCAAATTTTTGATTGTATAATATTTATTTTGGGAACTTTTTTATTTATCCCGTATATGACAGGTTGCAATATATTAGGAGCATAAATTGATATGTTTTAAGATAGTTTTAATTCGTTCAAATTATATTATCGTTTCCATTGATTTTATTTTAGGATAGTACCTTTTATTACACATTTTTATGGAAGTTATATTTTTATAATTGTTGTTTAATATAATTACGGTATTTTCTTGCCTAAAATTTTTGAAATGTTCGCTTTTTACGGAGCTAATTTTTGGGTAAATATTTATTGTAATATTCTGATTAATCAACGAAAAATGAACTAACATATCATTTAATTAACTAATTATATAAAGTATAAACCGATGATATTGCCTTAAAAAATGTAATTTCCGTCCATGAATGTGCAATCAAAGTATATTTGACACTTTTCGTCCATGAATGTTGCTGGAAAAAAAAAACTCTAAAAAAGAGTACATTATCAAACATATATGAACCAGAAGATATTGCTGAAAAAAGGTCAAATGACAAATCCTATCTTGATAGCCAAAAGTTAGCAACATGCTCATGAGATTACAATTTTGACACAAACTAATAAAAATAAATGGATACAAAAACATTAAAAGAAAATGAATTTAGTCATGGTATGTAGGTACATGAAAGGGTGTAGGATGCTATGAGAATGAATGTGTTGTGTTGTCCTTTTATATAGTAGAGGAGCTATTATATTTATACTATTTTAAGATAGTTTTAAGTCTAAAATTACCAAAACCCTAGAAACAAAAATAAATCCTCATAAAGAAATAATATCTTTTTTTTGTATTGTTATAAACGCTTTTGTTCAAATATGACATGATTATAAAGATTTGATTTTCTAATTGATTTTTTTTTCCGTTTATAATTAAAAAAATTATTTCATTTCCGAATCAAATTTAAATATTTGATGTTTTTTGGTGAACTGAAAGATTTGATGTTACATTTTAGGTATTAAATCAAATTTAGAAGATTTGATTCCGGTTTGTAAGCTTCGGTTATATTTTTTATTGCCTAAATTATGGGGTGTTGACATCAACTATGACGTGGCGATGATGTCACAGCTGATGTGGACGGCCTAAAATGCTTCTAAATATACTGCTATTATATTTATACTAGTTTACTGACCCGTGCAAAATTGCACGGGCTTTTATATAATATAAGTAAAAATAATCTTTTTTTTATACTCTACTATAAGATTAGAAAAGTGTTTTTATTCGACAAATTCGTATATGTGTTGAAGAGTTTTAAAATAAGAGATAGTCACAATGTTAAACCTGTCAAAAGCTTAACTCGTATCCCATATTGCTCTGAACCAATTTTGAGCTGTGCAATTTTTGGATCAAACTTGGCCCGAGTTGAAGACCCAATTTGACCATTCACCAAGGCATAATTAAGTTGGTTTAAGCTAAAAATGCATCAAAATACATGATATATTAAATAAAAACAATTAATCTTATGATTATTTATATTTATGCTTTGCAAAGTATAAGTATGAATAAATTTTTGTTCGGCCAAATAAAATGGCGCAAGATGTATTTTTTACCCATATGTATTGACCTAATCCGACATGATCCCGTATCACTTACCTATTTTTGAACCACATGTAACTTACCAAACCCGCCCAATTGACAGGTCTACACAATGTATGTAAAGTTGTTTATCCGTGTAATTTAACTGTAATTGTTCACCGTATAATACCAACGATAGTTGCTTACCTGTGCAAAATTACACTGGATAGTTATATGATATTCACAATAAATTTATTTTTTTGCCGCCACTCCTTAGTCTATATGTCCCACTCAAACACCCTTAGATCTCTTATTTTTTAAAATCTATTTAATTTTGGTACCTACTACGAATAAGGAAATCGGGGTATGTGAAGTGGTGAGGGTGGAGAGTAGAGTATACTCCGGATTGGGTATTATTATTCGGTGTATTTTTTTTATTTAGCCAAAATAATAGATACATTTCATAGTCATGAACCCGTTGTTTTAATTAGTTATGGCCATTAATGACCCGACCCCGTTTTGACCCATATTTAACTCTAAGCCCGATTCGACCTAAACTCGATTTATTCCATAAATGTACCGGCCTGATTCGACATTGATTCAAACACATTGTTGACTTGAACCATATTTTTAATAAGCCTAACCCGTTCATAAATCATGTGAGTTTTTTCAGACATTTCTTTAAATTAAGGGACACTTTGAAAAAATATATATTAAGACATTATTTTAACCTATTTTTATGACCCATATACATGGCTCGTGTTGACCCGACCTGTTTTGATACTCTTATCTTTAGGTAAGATCAAAAATAACTATTTGGTCCGATTTGACCCGTATTTAAGACAAAATAAGGTTCTTAGTTCCATACACTATCTTTAATTATTGTCACAAAAATAATTACATTCCATATCACACAGACATGAGTAACCATTATGAGATGTGACCATTAATGACTCGAATCAATATTGACCTGTTATATGAACTAACCCCTATATTTGACCCGCTATTGAACCAATCTGTATCTCATCCAACCCATCGATTTGAGAGGTTTATGCAAAAATAATGGTGATACATTAATGTTGAGTGAAAACCCAAATAGCCAAACGGAATCTCATTTAGCCATATTATTTTAATATTATAAAAATGTGAATGAATGACGCATGCAATTGTATATAATTTTTACCCACGCATATCCTAAACCAACCTGAGGCAATCCCATATTTTTGACCCGTTATTTGAACTAACCCGTGTGTTTGATCAGTTAATGAAACTGTATCTTACCCGCCCCACCTGAGTGGGATAAACATCTATAGTGTGTGGTGGGTGAATTTGAACAACTACGCGGTTGTCGTTCTATACAAAGCAACTTTGAAAAGCCGGTGAAATCATGATCACGGTTATTTACCCATATTATAATATGTCTGATCGAACACTTTGATACGTATTAGAAAAATGACGGTTTTAGTGTAGTAGTAGTAGTAGTAGTAGTAGTAGTAGTAGAAGAAGAACCCTCTAAATATTGTGAAGAATGATTATTACCCATAAGGCCATAACGAAGGGAAAGTGGCAAACATAAGATGTCAATTTTATAGTTAATATATACACAGACTTGTGAATCATCTTTTTATTGCTAGGGTATATGTTAAGTTAATTATATACACTAAAAAGTAAGGTATAGGTTAAAGTTGAGAATATCCAATTTAAATTTCAAATTATTAGGAGTATATATGTGTGCATTCCAAATAAAATCTTAATTAGTTTCTGGAAACAAACATCATTCAAAGATTTGATGATGGTGTGAAATGAATAAAATTATTGTGATTAAGGAAGAATGAGAGGTAATTTTGTGAAAGCAGCTTAATTTGTTGTACTTCACACTCTAATTTATGAGTTGATCGAAATTGTGTTTATACAAAAGCTCCTTGCATTCATCCAATACTTTCTATTATATCCATAAAAAGGGACAGTTGCAAGAAATGATTGGCAAAAAGATCATTTTCGCAAAAAAGACAAAAGAGTAATACCATTTGTAATTAATGTACAAATAAATCTTAAAAGGATACATATATGATGTTTTGGTTCATTCATCTCAATATGAGATTCAATAGACTCCCATTTAAAAAAAAATACAATAAAATAAAATAAAATACAGGCCTATTTTTATAGGCTCCCACTGAAATAAACTATAGTTAAGCCTATCTAAGCTTTAATCCCCTCCTGTTAGCCCTTATTGCAATTAATTAACATATCGCATGCACGCTTTAATTTGTTATTTCCTCCTGTAAACAATCAAGAGCCAAAATAATATAATTTAGAGTTTATATCAGTTAAAGAATCATCAAACAAAGAAGATACTAATATAAATGCTACGATAAATGTCAAATAATGTTCTCTACTACCAGTTAGCTGAAAATGTGCCCGGGCTGCATATGTCAATTGTCAATAGTAATGCACATTAAAGATTAGGCAACAAATTCATCCAACACTATAATCTTGTTACTTTGAGAATTAAAAAAAATAAAAGTTATTAATCTCATTATGATTATCATCTTCTCTAAGAAGACATGAGAGTTCAACCCAAGTTACCCAACGTATAAGAGCAACTCCAACGGCGTTGAAATTCCCTGCTTAGAGTGCTTTGGGCAGAAAGCCCACCATTGGAAGAAGCCAATCTTTCCTGCTCGGCATGGGCAAACTGCTCAAATGAGCAGGCTGCTCAAACTTCGCTTTAGTTGCAAATGCTCCATAAACTTTTGACACTTGGCACTGCTGGCCCCCCTAGCATAATTGCATTTGTTTGTCCAGATTTCACACTTCTAAAATTGAACGTGAATCTTTTGTACTCCAATGTTGCGGTAAAAAAAATTCATAAGTTAATTTTTTAATAATATATTTTATAAGATATTCTCAATTACCGTATAAGTTTTTTTTTTAATGTGACTTCTTGATAAAAAGAATTGTAAACTAAAAATAGGTAAAAGTTCGATGGGAAACAATAAATGACGATGAGGACCCTCCAGACAGGTTGGAAACCCGCTTAACATTAGAGCAGATTTTGCTTCCAACTTGCTTGACTTACTTTATTGATGTGGCAACTCCAAGCGGGATTAGAACCTGCCTACCATTGGAGTTGCTCTAACTTTACAATTACAAGTAAAATTGAAATATTCCAAATAGCAAAAATCTTAATAAAAGTAACTTGGAAAAGCTCCAACCACTTCATACTCGGTCAACCAATATTATCCAAGTGAAACTAAAAAGCCGAAAAAAACATGTCTTTGTACCTATGCTGGTTGTGCTTGTCAGCCGAATCAGATGTTGTAGATCATTTGACGTCAACAGTAATTTTTTTGAACATATTTCATTTCCACTAATTGCATTTCCAAAATCTAAGTGCAAAGAAAAACAGATCATCATTAGATGCAGAACATAAATGAAAACAAAGTGCCAAATAATTGAAATATGTAGTGTCATCACTAATGTTGTCCTTAAACATATTTCATCTGACAAAGAAAACAGAAAGAGAAAAAAAGGAGACATGAATCATGATGCACATCAGCCTTATATAGGAATTTCTTCTATATGTGAAGTGCATATCAAAACATGTACGAAGTATATAAGATTAAGAGCCAGGTGGGAGATAAAATACAGGCCGTCCTTAGCTTGTCGTACGGATCATGTCAAATTGCAGAGTCGTGCGATTAGCCGATTACTGGGATCCCAATTCATTTCGATTCCGAGCTATTACGCTGAAATGAATTTCAATCAAACAAATCTGTTTTTTATTACTCAAATCAATGAAATCATTTGACACAAATTAGTCAAAAATAATACTAATATAGTTTTGATAATCTACTCTATCTATCTTATACAATTTTTTTTTATTATTATTACGCTACTAATGAACTCATTTACCACCGCTGCCGTACCTGCATCACCCAATCTGCCCAAAATGATATTCATGGCTTGAAACTGGAAAAATAATTATAGTCTTGGTATAATAATTTGTGTCCCTGTTCTCGTACAACCCATAAACGACGCCTCGTCCTTTTGCCTCATCTCGTCAGATCTACGCTAAACAAAGAGAAAATATCACCAAAGAAGTATTCAATTGAATAAACCACTATGACTATGCGCATGAAATTAGATGAGCTACCTGTTTAATAAGGTCGTCAATCTTTGCCGCTACTTCTGGGAGCACAGATAATGATGACGACGATTGCAATTAGTGAGGATAATGATTGATGAAGACGTAGATTTTTGAAAGCAGACAACATGGCGAGAAACTTAGAGGTTTTTGAATTAATAGGGTAAATAATTTGTTCCAAATTAAAGAGATATTACTAATTAAATTTCTATGTACTAATATAGGACTGGAAAAAAAAATCATAGAATGTAGACTGGATTGATTTTTTTCTTTATTCCTATATTATCTATATTGCGTTTTCCGTTTTTGTATGGGAATGATGCAGATTAGTTGCTATTTTGCCAGATTGTATGTAGGCCAAAACTGGGAAGTTTATATTATTATAGAAAAGACTATTAATTGATGGAAAAATTCTATTGTCAGTTTTAGTAATGGTTTTCGCTATTGTTATATAATGATTTTATTTGTTTCAGTATTAGGATATTCTGGATTTTTTCGTACCGTTATTCAATTTGTTTATGGTAATCATTTTATTTGTTTCCTTTTTATATCATACTTTATTAACTAAAATACCGAGTCAAATATACTGTTATATTAATTATGGAAAATAACAATTTCATAATTGATTTTATTGAATAAAATAACAGGTTGATGACATCATCATTGACATGGCAGCTGATGTGGACGGCCTGATAAAGCTGGAAATGTACCGGTAATTATATAATATATGATATATACTAGTTCAATACCCGTGAAAAAAGTGCACGGGCTGTTTATATCACATTGTTAAGAAAGTTATCTAACCATACTATGATGATAATAATAAAAAAAAATTGGTTTGATTAATCGATGCGTCTAAATATAAATTAGATACGATAAACGACATCACACCTATCAAAGCTCTGATCACCAATCTGGTAACTCAACTTGATCCAACCCGTGTTAGTATGCACGACCCTAATTGACATAGACTCGTCAGGCAACACATTTTTTGGTCAACCAACATGAACCATTAGCACATTATTAAGACAAAAAAAAAAAGCAATATCCTCAGAAGCCGACCACATATTTTAAATAATTGTACACTATGAAATCGTATACTTGATACTTATGTAAGCAAAATATTCAATGTACATCTTCTCCCACCTCATATGCAAACATGAAGTTGTGAAAAGAGGTTTTTTTTAATATGTAATTGATTGAGAGTTGTAAAAATCGCCCCATTTTGTGAAGAACAACCATGATCTAATGAAGTTTAAATATTGTGATACTATATTTTACTATTGAATTGGAAAACTAATAAATGCATATTAAAATAAATAAATAGGACCCGCATAATTAAACCTCACAACAACTTGAGCTTGCTCGTTATATTTAGATAGGATCTGTTTGATAGGACTGCATCTTTTTAATCTGATCTGATTTGATTTGATTACTCTTATCTAATATGATTAAAAGGACTCTAAACTGATATGATCTGAATTAGTTGAAAAGTTGATTGAATTTGAACGAATTAGTATCTATAAAGGACCAAATTCATTAAACGTTATTTGAGCAACTCTGATCTGGACTGATTTGATTTGATTTGATTTAAATGACTCTGATCTGATTTGTTCTAATTTGAATGACTCTTATCTAATCTGAATACCACTTTTATTAAGTCCTAACAAACATAACTTTATTTTAAGTTTGTAGTGACCCACGTATATTACCTCAAACCCGATTTGACCCGTTCATTAAATTTGGCGTTTAATTAACACAAATCACCCAAATTTAAAGCAAACGCTTATTGAGACGACCCCTAATTGACCTGACTTTGTATTTGATGTGACTTGTTTACCCTTGAGTGTGGAATAATAATTAAATTAAAATGATTATTTGTAATTATAAAAACTACCCAAATATCTCAAATCCGATTTTAAGAGATATACTCCCTCTGTCTTCTAATGATTGCTAAAATTTCCTTAGTCATTTGTCCTAAAAAAATTACTTGTAATCTTCTAAACATAACTTTTATATTACATTCATATTTTTGGCATATTTCATTCACTTTTATCTTATTTTTGGTAAAAATTACTCCGATACCTTAGGTATTACACAAGTAAATATGTAAAGTTTTTTAAAAATTTCCGTTTTCATTTTTTAACATTCATTAGAGGACGGACGGAGTAGTAAAAAGATATCAAGATATGAGTTTGAACTCTCCTTACGACTACACGTGTTATGATCTCATCTGTAGGCTGCATCTATGGACAATATCAAACCACAATCAAAGTGGTATGGCAGGAGCTCCGAAAGAGGAATGATAGATCGTTCTACAAAGTGATTAGATTTGTAGTTTGTCGAGTAGAAGTTATTAAATGAGAAACAAAAAGTCTGTACTTCAAGCACACCTTAAAAACTATAATATGTTTGTAGTCTACGCAGCTAGAGAAGAGTGTTAATCGTTAAGAGACTTATGCTCTAATATATCAAAAGAATGTACACTACACCTAATCTTTAGATTTCACATCTTAAATGAATAAGAAATTTTGATGAAAAAGTATGGAGTGCCTAGAAACCGTATAAACAAAAGGCAATTCGCGAGTAAATGCATGTTTTAATACTCGTACGCTTTTGACAAAAATCTGAGGGAGAATCCTATCAAGCAAACCAAGGACCAAAAACATATCGAAAAAAAAAACATTACACTACACGCAAAACAATATTAGCGAGATTCATAAAAGAAACAGATGACATTAACAAATACAATAATTTAATTACAAACACATAGCCAAATACAATTCTAGGAGAAACAGAGAAATTGATTCAGCTGATTTAGTCGCTTGGAGTCGTGCAGTATGGCGGCATTAATAGAGAGTTACACCTCTGCCGAGCCCTACTCTTCAATCTGAACTCTCGTGTCAGAAATCCTCTTAAGAGTAATGATTTTTGTTTCTTCTAATTTTCGGGCAAAAAGAGATTGGAGCTATATTGACAATGAAATTTAAATTGTCATTTTAAATAAAGAGAACCTTTTGCAATGTAACTGTGGTGGCAGAAGTTAGCCCTGGCTTATATTTATAGTCTTGCTGAGCAAGAAATATTAGGTTATAGGGTTAATTAATGTAGCCCGTAATTTCAAAATGATATATATATATTTCAGTTATATTCTGTGTATGAAAGGTTACAATTGACAAAGACATTGTATATTTCCTTCGTATATTTATTGATCATGCGTATTTTTTTCATTTCGATTATACCGGCGTGGATTTGTTTTGGAAGTATTTTGATTTTTTATCCATAATTTTGAAGTAATGTATATATTGCAACATTTTTTATTGCTTGAGAAATTTTCGAGAATCTTTGTTTATTTTGGCCGAATTCTAATTTGGAAGCAATTTGATTTTATAATATAGTTATGGAATACTGAATATGTTACAACGTTTATTTATGGTATAATTTAGCTTGTTGACATCAGTATTTGACGTGGCGCTGATGTCAAATCTGATGTGGACTGTCTTAAAAGCTTCTAATTCTACCGCTATTGTATTTATATATGATATGATGATATGGCAATAAATTCATCTCCTATATAGCCACATAATTGTCTAAACATACATATGGAGAAGCTAATTCCCTTAATTCAGCTTTCTTTGTAGCTAATAGACCATCGTATCAATCAGCAATGGAACCGTAAAGACTTTCTTCGATGTAATATAGAAATTGATCAGCTTCCCAAGATGAATTTAAGTTTAAAGCAGTTGTCATGATATTCTTCCATTGTGTTAAGGCGCCCTCTCTATTTTTTACTCCATATAGATTCAGTTTATAACCTATATGACTAATACTTTCTAGTTCGACTTCTTCAGGTTTAGGCATTGGATTAGGCATAACCCTAGTGTTAAAACGTGTCGATGTACCAAAAACTTCTCTAGGCCTCATGCAACTTGTTGAACCTCTCTAATGAGTGATATTATTGCTGAAGAAATTTTTTTTTGTAGGTGGTTCGTCTTGAATGCTTCTTCTCCTACTTCATTATTGTCATTTATCAGTTTTCCAAATTACGAGACGCTTCTTAATTTCTTCAATTGGAATGGTGTTTAAATCATTCATTTTTACTAACACCATTTGATGATATAATCCTTCTTCAATTTGTGCGTAATTATAATCGTCATGATTATCCTCGTCTATTATCTTTTGTTTTTCCTAATATTATACTCATGATTTCACTAAGTGTTTCTAGATCTTTTTTTCTTTTCGAACAACTCTTATAAGTTTTCCATAATGAAATCTTTAAGATTTTATGTCATTTTGTTCTTCTATTTTAATAGAATTTTTGAAATTATTACCTGATGTAGTAACTGTAAACTTCTTATTCTCTTTTTTATTTTGAAACGATATTTATACTTAAAAGATTCATTCTTTGTAGAAGTTCCTCCTCTGCCTTCTAAGTAGTCGAATGCCTAATTTTATGTTGTTAAAACGAGATGATTCGCTCTTATGAGGTGTTGTAATTTTAGTATATGTTCACCAAGACCTGTTTGAAGTTTATCAGTTTCTGCTATAGTATTTTTTATTGCAATTATTTCGTGTACTAAATAATTTAAGATTGTGCCTAAAGTTTACTGCCATCAAGACCATGTTGAATTGGGTATATTTTGGGATTAGGACAAGATCTGGCGGAGTAGCCAGTTTAAACCTTGGAATTGAGCCAAATGGATATGATACCAATTTTATCAGACTATAATTAAAAAAAAATACTCTCAGCGGAAATTACATAAGATTAATAAAATTATACTAACATTAGGATATTAAACTAGCTAAAGTTGAAAAGATTAAAGTTCTAATTGTTAAGGATTTAACTAAGTAAAGAAAAGACGAGAGAAAATGGAACAAGGGTAAAATAGGAAAGCAATAAATTGAGGTTTTTATCTCTTATGCTTTTTGGAGCCCTATTGGACTCTTTTGCATATAGAGCGGTTAGAGCCTATATGTTAAGCATTAGGCTAGCAATATCGCAGGTGCAATGAGCTTCCATGGCACTTTAAATGACCCCTCATACGTTGAAAAAAATAATTTAAAAGGAAATCACTTTGCACTTGTTTGGCATTATGTGCATTTGGCACTGATGCAATGAAGATGTTATCTGAAAAAGTTGGACATGTGGCGAGCTGTGATTTGCTTGAGGAGGGAGAATCTGTCAAAAGCTTGTGCAAAACTCAAGGAACAGGTTGCACCATGTCAAACTCTCTTTTTCATTTCTATCCACTTCTTTTCCCAAGCGGCAAAAATGAATCAGCAAGTCTCCTGTGAGACCGTCTCACGACGGACCCAAAAAGAAGATGACCCATTGATGGAAAAAGAAAAACAAAAGAGGAGTTAATAAGTTATAACCTTGAGTTTTGTAATCAAAACTACACATTATAAATATTTATGCTAATTATTAAGTTTTGAACTTAAAAGCTTGAGTTTTTAATGTAAATTTCTATTTTAACTTTAAACCTTGAATTTTCATTATAAATATTTGAGTTTATATTTATATAAATCTTTAAGCTCATAATATAAATTCTCGAATACTTAATGTAAATATTTGAGTCAACTTAATGTAGTAATGACCATAAAAATGCACAAAATATATGGAAAATATGGTGAGATAAAATAATTGAGAGCATGGTGTGTAATTTATTAGGCTTTTATTATTGGATCTGTCTCACATGTGAGATCGTCTCATACAACAATTTACCAAAAGAAATTGGTCACATTTTTTTTTTATTGTTTGTAATTTGAAGGGCCATAATATGATTTTAACAATTTAAAAAAAAAATTGCACCAACGTCTATAATTATCAATTCTCTTTAAATTGAGACTAAATTTGGTATATTTTGATATTCAAATTTTATTTTATTGTTTCCACTCATTTAAACTAATACCTCTAATTAATATTTCATATAGTCATTTTAATAGTAAAAATATTAACAAAAAATTAGTTACACTTATGGATCTTAATATCTAGATTTGGGTTCTCAAAAAAACTCTAGGTCCGAAAATAATCCAAACTAAACTCTCAAATTTCTCAATACTCTCAAAACCATCCAACTTTCCAAAGTTTTGCGGAGTCTCAAAATAATCAGAACTCTTCATTTTATCGTCCCTCGCAATTTATCAACTTATCTCAAATTCTTTTGGATACGCAAATCTCTCCAAATTTCACTCAAAACATTTGAAAACCTATCCAAATACACTAGATGAGCCTCATTTTCCCAATGCATCTAGAAATTTATTTCATGATGACCAAGAGAAGAAGAAGTCTTCGAAAAAGAGGGCCAAATGTTCTTTGGAACACTAATGAAGAAATTTGTCTTTCGTCAAATTGTGTTTCGTTAGTAATAACAAAGAAGTTGGTTATAATCAAAAGAGTGGCGCAATGTGGGAGAAAATTGCGGCCATGTATGAAGAAAAACGACTTGAAAGTCCAAGTCAATGTCCCAAAAAACCGTGAATGGATTGAAAAAGCGGTGGCCTCGAATAAGCGCAAATGTGAGCAAGTGGGTTGGACACTTACAATCAGTTGTTTCTCGAAATCAAAGTGGAGCAAGCAAGGAAGGCCAATTAAGAGAGGCAAAAAATTTATACGAGGCAACCACTAACTCTAAGTTTGGCGAATATGAGGTATGGTCAAATGTCATGGTTAATCATCCGAAATGGTTTGTACAAGAGGTTTTGCGAAAGATTTTATTTATTTCTAACCAAATTGAGGTAAGTGATAGTTCTTCCAAATGATCAAGGGTAAATGAAAGTGGTGACTTCTCGTCACCATCCAATCCCCAAACTTCTACTAGTGTCAATGTTAATGAATCATTTCTCCAACGCCCCGGGGGTAGGGATGCAGGTAGAAATAAAAGGAAAGGAAAAGAAAAGGCTTGTGATTCTTCTATTAGTTTCGATATTAGTGAGCGACTCGAAGCAAAAAAAACATCAAGAGGCAAGAAGAAATGAAAGTAGGCAAGATGAAATTTGAAATGGAGAAGCGTTTTGAAGAACAAAGGTTCAAAATTTTGAGTAAGAAAGAAGATACGAAAGTTTTGGGGAATTACCAAATGATGTTAACACATTACTTGGTAAACAAAACTTATCGAAAGAAGAAGAACTATCAAAGACTAAACTCATATCCAATGTATTTCCAAAGTGAATTATCGTGTTATTATCGATAATTTTTCAATCTTGCATTAGTGCAGTTTTTAGAATAGTTGTGTTACTGCAATTGTTATGCTTGATTGTAATTGTACTATGTTGTTATTTCTTATTAAATTACTATTGTTGGATTAAATTTTCACACTTTTTTTTCCATATATATATTTAGTTATTACTCCTTAAGTTAATAATAAAAGAAACCTCCGACTTCTGGACGACGTGAGGGAGAAGCTGGCAGCCTTATTAGAGGCCATAGTGGTTGAGCAACATAGTAGGTACTTGGGGCTCCCAGGTACAGTGGGGCGTAATAGGAGGGCAGCTTTTAGGTTGATCAAAGACCGTGGTTGGAAGAAGTTGCAGGGGTGGAAAAGGAAGCTTGTTTCCCTTGCAGGTAGAGAAATCCTAGTAAAGGCAGTGGCCCAGGCGATTCCTACCTATCACATGGGATTGTTCAAGATTCCGGCTTCACTTTGCGATGAGATTAATTCTATTATCGCGCGGTTTTGGTGGGGGGCAAAAGAGGGTGAGAGGAAAATTCACTGGGTAGCGTGGCATAAGCTTTGTCGTTCGAAGGGGGATGGCGGGTTGGGGTTCCGGCATCTTGAGTCTTTCAATGAAGTTATGTTAATGAAGCAGGCGTGGCGGGTTTTGAGGTGTCCGGATGCTTTAGCTTCTAGGATTCTTAAAGCGAGGTATTTTCCCAATTCGTCTTTTCTGGAGGCGGGGGTGGGGAATCATCCAAGCTATGCCTGGAGGAGTATTGTAGGTGTTAGGAGTTTGCTGGAGGAGGGTTGTCGATGGGTTGTGGGAAATGGGCGATCGGTTCGTGTGTGGCTGGATAGATGGTCTCTGAGGTTGCCCTCAGGCCGGCTAATCTCTCATGTTGTGGGGGATCGGAATGTGAGGGTTGCCGAGTGGATTGATGAGGATCTCAGGTGCTGGCGTCGAGATATAGTTCGTGACAACCTACTCCCTTTTGAGGCGGAGGAAGTGCTTGAAACCTATTGCAGCTGATGGTAGGGATGATGCTTATGTGTGGGGCTACTGCCGCGACGGGGAGTATTCGCTGAAATCGGGTTATCACTTTGTACGAGAGCGGGAGCAACTGGACGAGGGGCAGGCATGTGCTAGTAATGGGGACCGGGAAAAGAGGCTCTGGAAGACACTGTGGAGGACAAACGTCCCACCTAAGGTACGTATGTTTGATTGGAGATTGAGTTGGGGTGCTTTACCTTCCATGGTTAGTATCATTAGACAAATTCGTGATACTGATCTAATTTGTCCACGATGTTCAGTTGGGGTAGAGGATGACCAACATGCTTTAGTTTTTTTTCCGGAGACTACACGTGTGTGGGACGATTTGGGCGTTGATGTGGGACCATGGAGTTTGTGTCGAAGTGGGAGAGATCTTGTGGAATAGTGGTGTAGTACGGAGTCCGAGGTGGATACAGAATTGGTTCTAGTTGTGGCATGGTCTGTTTGGAATGCGCGTAATAAGGTGGTCCATGGTGGGGATGAGGTGAGTGATGGCAGCGTTGTCCATAGAGCGACGAGTTACCTGAGCGCCTACCGAGCCGCGATTGAGGGGAAGAAGGCGGGTGGTGAGGGGTCAGGGGGAGTGGGGTCGGAGGTGTGGAAACCTCCACCCAATGGCTACTTTAAGGTGAACACGCATGGGGCGGTGCTGGAGAGTAGGGGTTTGGGAATGGGTGTGGTGATTCGGGGTGGGGAGGGAGATGTGATGCGGGTTGCGGTGAAGCAGGTGGAAGAGAAGTGGTCGGCGAAAATCGTGGAGACTAAGGCGGCGGGTTACCCTAACAACCACCACAACATGACCGCACTGCACACCGCCGCCCCAATCAAAGTTACGGGTTACCCTAGACGCCTTAACGTACTATCGTATTCGAAAGTCCGAAATGGCCCCCAACCGCCAATGTATAATTTCATGAAGACATGACACAATTGACCAGACCAGTTTCTGAATTTGTTCCAGAAGATTTATGATTAAGCAGTCTGAGATGGACCATTGATTATTAAAACGAATAGATGATGATGGAGCAGAAGACATTGATGTGCGAATGTGCATAGACAAATTCCCAGAATTTTTCCTCTTTATTTTCTCTTTTTTAATAGAAATTTATTTGGGGAAGATAAAAGTAGTAACCAAACAAATTTTTAAAGGAATCGGGTTGTGGGATGAACAAATCCATACCATCCGGGTTGAAAATAAAACCCATTCATGATTCCAATACTGAACCAAACGGGGCCTAAGAGATTTCAATGAATGGCAATCGCGAAATTCGTAACAAAATAACATTATTGATGATATAGTCATTAATATCGCGGTCGATAAATATCTTCGAATTAGTAAAGTTGTCATGAGACAATCTCTTACAAAGTTCGTGGAAGGTATAATTCTAACTCTGGTGATCAATACCTTAGATGACCTAATGAACAAGATATGGGAAGATTGCTTCATATAGGCGAGCAACGAGGATTTCCATGTATGATGGGGTAATATTGATCGCATGCACTGGGAATGGAAAAATTGTCTTACATCATAGGCTGGGCAATATGCTGGAAGAAGTGGAATGACCTCAATAATTTTAGAAGATGTTGCATCACGTGACCTATGGATATGGCATCATTTTTCGGAACACCAGGTATATATGTAACGATATCAACGTACTAGATCGATCCCCGGTTTTGAAGATATTCTTGAGGGTAGAGCACCAACAATTAGTTACACAATTACTGGTCATCAATATAATATGAGATATTATCTTACTAATGGTATATATCCACCATGAGCTGCATTTGTCAAGTCAATAAGTTCTCCAATGCTCTTAAAACACCAAATGTTTTCTAAACGTCAAGAGAGTTGTAGAAAAGAGGTCGAAGGTGCTTTTGGATTTACAGTCCTGATTTGCATTTATTCATCGCCCTTGCTTAATTTGGGATAGTCGCATCATGGGGGAAATTATGATACCTTGTATTAATAATGCACGATATGATAGTGCAGGATGAACGAGACACGTATCAAAACTACAATGATACTGCAGAATTCGATGAAGAGCATCTTGCACAACGAAGAAACATGATCAATGAGGAGGGTGGAAATGATGAAACTTTTCAACACACGAAAAGAAGTACTAGCCTAGAGGGGTATATGAATAGAAGATCACGTCTCCGCAAAAGAGAAAGTCATATTGCTCTAAAATACGGAGGTGATAGTCAAAATAAACTCGTGTATTTTATTGCGTTTTCTTTCTTGCAATGTACTGTAGAAATTTTCAATGTCAATTAATAATTACCTAATCACCATCATGGTGATTATATGACAAAAGGTTTAATTTTTGTTAAATTAAAATTAAATTAATAAAATATAATATTGAATTCAATTTTACCTATTGCGTCATATTTCTTCACAGACTTCATTTTCAAAAATTGGCGTTACAAGTTTAGAACAAAAGCCCTCTATTGTCAATTTTCCATATTTCATGGAGCATTTTGTTTATGGACGAAGTGAGTGACGTTTTGGGGGAGAATCTTGATCATAACTAACAATGTTCGACGGGAGCTACTCAATACAATATTTCATGAATATTTTGCAAAAATCATAACAATTTTCTTTTTTAATTCATTCCGTACTAAATGAGTAGGAGAATCACAATGACAAATTGACAACTCATTATAACACATACTCCCAATGGTGAAACCAGGATTTGGGGAGTGGGGGGCACAAAATCGTTAAGTGTAGCGCATATTTTTAGTATTTATGATATGAAAAATAGTGAAGTTATGAGTAATTATGCAAAATCGAATAAATTTTTTAATATGATATGCAAAAAGAAAAAACAACTCTAATATACATATTTTTGTTAATTTGGAGGTAATTTTAATGGTTTTGCGGTATAATAACCCCTTAGAAAATAAAAAATAAAGTCAAGAAATGTGAACGCCAGGATTCGAACTTAGGTGAATCAGGTGGAAAAGTGTATAGAATTCGAATGCAACAACTTATTTGTGATAATTAGTGTAAGCAATTAATAGATATACAAACAATTCTAGATTTAATTGGCGGCACGTGCCCCCATAATGCACCCCCTTTAAATAGTCCCATGATTTTCCCTTCGTTTGCTTATCAACTTCCTACTTTCTATTTTGGGGTATCTTTAAACTTTCTACTTAAAATCTTTCTTTATTTTTACTTGTGAAAAAACAAAACACCCATACTTTATTAATTTGTTTATTGAAAAAGCAGGTGGAGCATACCCCTATGTTATAATTTTACACCAACTGGACTATAAAACTCATTCTTTATTTTATTCTTCTTAAAAACTGTGTTCCGGCCCTACGCGTTTTATAGACGAATGGAGGGAGTAGTCTAGTGATGAACTTAAAAATACCCTAATACAGTAATAACTTTTAAAAGATACTTCATGTAAATAGTTTTTTTTTTTTTTCGAGACCCTATCTTTAAAAGTTCCAAGTATGCGAATCCCTGCCTTTTATAATAATTTTTGTGAAACACTACCTTAAAGAGCAAAAAAGTTTGCAAAAGACTACCTAACTCGAGTTTTTCGTTAGAATTAATAACTTTGACCCATTGACCGTTTGTTGAGTGCATATGTCCTCCAACTCTCAACCTCCAAATCAATTACCCACCCAAGCAAACATTTCCCCCCCGAAATCCCCAATTCCTCTAGAATATTCATACCCAGAGATCCAAATTGAGACCCAAAAATTCATTCTTCAATCATCTCATCATATTTCTTCAATCATTATAAACTTTTCCACTATCGTTTTCCTCTTCCTATTTGACAAACACTTCTTTTCATATTACCCATTTCAATTGAGGCAGAACAAGAATGCAGTTAGGACTGGGTTATACAGTATATCTCTTCTTTGATTGGGTTAGTGTCATCTTTTTTGGGCAATTGGATTAGATTTGTATGGAGCTTCAAGTTGGCATAAGTTTAGGCATACATAGTCGGAATTTCGAAATGGTTCTTTTGGAGAAATTTATCATGTTTTGCTTTATCGTTCTTGCACCAAATTGATTGTTTTTTGGACTATTATGGAAAAAAAAAAAGTTGTTTCTTTAATCATTTATTGCTCGATCGATTACAAGTGTAATATCATTATTGTTATACATGGCATGACTCATGAGTGTAGACCATGCATGATCTGAAAGTTAGAAATTAAAGAAAAATGCTTGCACTTGAATGGTGTTGCTAACTCCCTTAGCTAGTGCATACTGCAACTTATTCACCGCTCCTATTTTGAATACTCCTCAATGCTTATTGTATGTGTTCTTTAATCTGATCAAGCTCCCCAGGTCTGTGAAGCTGCAATAAGCATTAAACAATACAATTCATTATTCATCATTCATCATAATTAACAATAATCTTAATCAATACGAGTAAATAATAAATATACTTTGCTAGAGGTTTACGTTATAGACACAATCAATTTGTTTACAATATATGATATGGTAATATCGAGTTAGTAGAGTAAAATTGAAATTGCAGTAATAAAATTAATTTGTAATGAAAAATTCAGGTAGTAAATTTAATTACGTGAGTAATAAATTTTTTGATAGTGTAGTAAATTATTGTTGATTGTAAACACTTTTGCGTGTCTGACTAGCTAGCATTGTGTAATTATCGTTATTATTTGTAAGTTTGAATTACGAACCTTGTTTGGAAAGAGTCCAATTATCATCTTGGTAAATAGTCCATGCAAAATAACCCAACAAGTTATTGGTCTTTGCATACGTAACCTTGGCTGCAATGCTCTGAGTGTCGTCATAATTGATCCAGGTACTCCCTAAATAGCAGTAGTTGGTGCCGTAACTGGTGTTAAACACCGAGGTGGCCCCCTGTTGGCTGATGAACGCTGTTATCTCGTTATACTTGGGTGTCCCACCTCCAACTGTCGTATCAATTCCATTTGCGGGCGCTAGTAGACCGTGGTTGTTCGGATCCGCCAGCTTCCACTCGTGCCCGTAATACGGAAACCCCAACACCAGCTGGTTCCCTGGCACCCCCGCGCTCATCCACGCTTCAATTCCGCTGCTCCCGCTCACTCCTCCTGTCGGGTCAAACAGATTCGCTTGCGAATGGGTCTTTGATGGAGTTCTGACCGGTTCGTAGAAGTCGTATGCCATGACGTTGACCCAGTCAAGCGTGTTGGCTATCACTTGTGCTGGGAAGCTGGTGGAGGGGTTCAGACGTGGGGTCACGGCAACTGCAGCAGACAGCAGCAATGCTGCTTTTCCGCTGCTTGCAGCCTCGGCATTGACAGCAGCGCGCCACTCTGTCAAGAGGGTAGCCATGTTGGTCATCTCTGAAGCCGTTGTCTGACCCTCCCAGTCCAAGTCCAGTCCAGCAAAGCCGTTGGACCTGGCGAGGCTTATGGAGGAGTCGATGAATGCTTTTCGGGATGCAGGCTGGCTAGCCATGTTGTTGAATTTAGTGGAATTCACGTTACCCCCTCCTAAGGATAAGAGTGTCGTGATGGAGGGGTTATTCTGCTGGACGGTTTGGGTGAAGGTGGAACACCCGGAAGGGATAGTGAGCTGGTTGGTAGTGGTGTCGAGGTTGGCGAAGGCGCAGAAGAGGTGGGTGAAGAGAGTTGAGTCTATAGCTGAGGCGTCCATGCCGTTGTCAGGAACCCAGTAACCACCCTGGACAGTAGCTTGTGCTAACAAGAATGAGCTCTGCAGACAGAACAGAGCAGCAAAAATAATGCTCATGATGACAGCATAACTCTGCCTGTTATTGTTGTTGTGGATACCCATTCTTCTTAATTTTTTTGGTTTCAGTACTAATTATGTGTGGCAATTTATAAGCAGTGGTGTTAGACAGGGGCAATAATTCAAGAACTGAATAAATGGTTGAGTCGTGTAGAAAAAGTAATTAAATTCTAGTTTTGTGGTCATGAGATGATGATAGAATGGTCAAATATTAGAATTTTCGCATGCAAACATCAAATATTGAAATGGTCACACTAATATAACTCATATGACTCGTAGTTCTTGGGTATATATGTAGACATGTAGTGCTTGACTTTTCTCTTTGGAAATGATGACTACCAAATTGACCACATCCTCCTCCAATTAAGCAAGGAAAATCACAATTTGTCAATAAACAGCCAAACTACCAAATTCGCCGAAAAGAAGTAGGAGCCAATCGATATCTGATAGTTTGATTTAAAAAAGACTTGGGTGACAAATTGGTTAATAAAAAATTTAAAATTTAAAATGTACGAGTATGCATGAAGGATTACGTTGGGTTACAAATTGGTAAAACATCCACTTTCTCAATGAGGATCCTCTGTCCTATTTGGTGTGCCTCTCCTTGTACACCTCCAATCACAAGCTTGGAATTCATTAAATATATAAAGTAATATGGATTTCTTAAGGTTATAATAAAATTTCCAAACTAGTGATTGGAGGGGTACAAGAAGAGGCACACAAAATGGGACAGATGATCATTATTGCCACTTTCTTCCACCTTTTTCAAGTAACCAAAAAGAAAAAAAGGCAATAGTTTCTCTCTTCCTTAATTTTAGAGTACTGCTTGTAGCATACATGAAGGACTAGTTGAATGCCCGTGCAAAATTGCATGGGGTGTTATATGGAATTGTTGTGAATACTGATAATAACAAAAAGGCATATTAATGGATGCGTCTTAATGCAAATAAGATAGGATACAATGATTGGATTTTTTTTGCTGTAGATGCTTTCAAAGACTGTCACGTAGGCGTTGAGATTAGCCTATTAAAGGTATAATATAGATCAGATCAGTTTAATTCAAACCAGATAAAAAAAATGAATTTTTATCATCAAACATTACCAAAGAAGTATTTTTCAACCACCAAAGTGATGTTGGGATTTAAAAAATACCAAAGTCGTATTTGAGATTTATAAAACACCAAAGTTAATTTTTATTTTATATAATACACTTCAAACTATTTTGGTATTATATTAAACACCAAAACAAATAAAAAAATGTTAATTTTTATTTAACCTCATAAATTATTACTTTGCATTTAAAAAAAATACTACTCATCGACTGATAGACATCCTTCCCTCCTCTAAGGTTAAGTTTTTGCTTGCTCATCTTTTTCTCCTCCAATTCTCATCATCAATTTTCTCTACGAAGGTATGTACAGGCTTAAGTCAGATCCAACAAACTTCACAATTAGAACCTAGGATTATGAAAGTTTAAATTAGAGCCGCCCTGGACCTGATGGGGCGAGAGTGCAAGGATTTTGGCACTTCTAAACAAATTTTTATGCTATATTTTGAACTTTACGGCACCGTTCGGCCATGTTCGTAAACTCTTTTTTTTTTTAATACATTTGCTGAACTATATTATCTGTTGTTGTTTTTTTTTTTTTTTGAGATCAATGAACTGGATTTACTCCATATCTTTACCTATTTCTTAATTTCATTAAGTAAGAACATAGTTTCATTTTATTTTTTAACTTTTTTATTTGTTTTGGTGTTTAATAAATACCCAAATTGCAAGGGCCCGTTTGGTATCACTGTTGTTTTCAGTTTTTCTTTTTTTTTGGGCAAAACTTTTTGTTAAATAAGTTACAAAATTAACTTTAAATGGTTTGGTTCTATAATAGTCTTGTAGGAAGTGAAAACTGACAACTGAAAACCACTTTTTCTGGTTTTCAAAAATGGGACTTTGGTTTTCAAAAAAACAGAAAATTGAAAATATAAAACGATACCAAACAGACCCTTAAAGTGTATTTTAAAAACAAGATTTTCAACTTTAATGTTTTTATAAATATCAAATATAAGTTTGGTGTTTTTTAGATCTCACCCTCATCGATTTGGTGGTTAAAAGATAATGTATTCATTCTTTGCAAACGTGACCTAAAAGACATTTTCATCAATTTATCTGTCATCATAACTCAACCCGTTTAACAAGGTCTACTAGGAGGCCGAGATAAGACAAATGAAGTCGAGCCCAGCCCAGAATACTAAACCCTAAAACTTAAGTCCTCAATCCACTCCCCTTCCCACCGCTTAATCACCAAAAAAGAAAAACAAGTTTTGTCTTGCTAAATTCTCTTGGAGCAACAATGGTGAAACTCTCTCTCTCTCTCTCCCCTCCATCTTCTCTTTAATCGTGCTTTTACCGTCTCTTTATTTAATGGGGTCTGCATCTTTTATAACGGTTTTTTGGGGGATTTTTCAGGTGAAATATTCAAGAGAACCCAGCAACCCGACAAAGTGTAAGCTTCAATCTTTCTCATTAAATGCAATTTTTAATTTGTTTAGAGAATTATGGGTTTGTGTAAATTTATCCTGTTTTTTTTTTAGTATTAGAGTTTGAATTTTGGTGTTGCATTTTGCAGCATGCAAGGCAAGAGGTTCGGATCTTAGGGTCCATTTCAAGGTAATTAATCCATTTATATCTATCTTAGTTTTTGGGTGTAATCATAGTTAAAACATTTTTGTATTTGGTATTCTTGATTGGTTTTGTTATAAAATGAAATGTTAGAATTGATAAGTTGTGTTAAGGTGTTAATTTCGTAGATGTTTTGTGATGGATGACTTGTAAATTGTACCTGAAGCTTGGTTGTGTGAATTGGTTTTGATGTTCTATAATTGAAGCGTAATTCGGCTTTGATATGATGATCACAATTGTAGTTTTGTGGTTGCTAATCTTTCTGCTTGCCTTGCTTGAGGTTTTGATTTCTGAAACGGATAGGCTAAGATTACAGTGGTCAGACTTGGCACCGATAAAACCATTGTTATCTAAAGACTTCAATGCTTGAGATTGTTATTATGGTGAGTTTCGAGGATCATTTTGTGAATTCAGTTGGCTAGCGAAGGTAGTAGAGGGAATTTGTTAGTTTTTGCTGTTCTTGCACAGTTGCACCTATCACCTTGGCTGACAAAGCAAAACCTTTTGTTAGCTGCTACTGGAGATTCACAGAAAGGGCATGAGACAGCAAAATGGCACATGCTTGTCTTGTTCACTTTCACGACAATGCAACATCAGCATCTTATACTTAATTAGTTCCTAATGTAGATTCTTATTTCTTGGCTGTGGAGCGGCGTGGTTAATTAGTTATGAGAATTAAGTATTATAAAGAGGAACAGTGCTTAATCCTAGTGGAGGGATATGCAGTTAGAGTTATCTGCTTGTTTTTACATGTTTGCTTCTTCAGCTGTTTCGTGACATCTTCGTACGTTTGTGGCCTGAAAAGGACTCTCCTACTTGTGTCCAATGTTTAGTTTCCTTTGCACTTACTAGTTGCAAATGTAAAATGTTGTCACATAGGTAGCGATCTTAATGTGGGCCTTGGTTATATTATATCACATTGAAGGCTAGTGGGGCTTTGTTTGGGCTACAGTGACAGGTGGAAAACCATCGTTATCTGGTAATTTGATTGGTTGCGATTGCAACTAAGGTGAGCTTCTAGGACCATTTTGTGCATTCAGTCTGCTAGTGGAAGTAGTAGATATGGAGTTTGATAGGTTCTGATAATTTCACAAATTCACACCTATGACCTTGTCTGACAGCCAAAATCTTGTGTTAGTCTCTGCTGTACGATCACAAAAAGTTAGCAGTAAAGCTAAATGGCGCATGATATACTTGGTTGCTTGATTATAAAATTAGTACGCGCAATGCCTCATCTACATCTTGTATTTTTTTGCTTCCAAATGTAAATTCTCATATCTATGCTGCCTTGCCTGGCCATTGTGTGGGTACAAATGTGATTAATTAGATGTGAGGGCTATAGTGAAAGAAGTATTGCTTATCCTATGTTGGGAGTTGGCAGCTTGTTTTTGACATGATCACTTGTTGGCTGTTTTGTGAAATCCGTTTACATTCCTGCCTTGAAATGAACTCTCCTACCAGTGTCGTATGTCTATTAATTAGTTTCATTTGGGGGTACTAGTGTGAAATGTTGAAAGGAGTCACATAGGTAGAGTTTTTGATGTGGATCCTGGTCATGTCACAATGTTGGTTAGCGGGGTTTTCTATGGGGAAATTTTAGTATTTTTCTTGGTTGCTCATTCAGTGTGCGCCTTACTTAAGGACTCAGACTAAGCCGTCTACATATTCATGATCCTTCAGGTTTCGTTTTCTTGTGTTATCCTGACCATAGGATTTATAGAGCAAGAGGGAAAATTGATATCTACGCAGGAGCAATCATATGGTCCAATTGTCCCTCATGTATGATGTGCCTACAAATATCTGCTATGGTTTGGTCTAATGGTGGTGGTGTGTTTTCCATTGTTGCTCCGCTTTATACTACTTAAGAAAATTTCAACTTATGGTTTTATCTTACTGCTGAATTCAGGGGGCCATTGAGACTTTTACTTGATTCTATCGGTCATGTAAATGATTTTAAAATAAAAAATTTAATATTCTATTGCTTTTTTAATTTTTTTTAATTTACATTTTGGCTCTTATGCCGTTGTTTTAAATGCTGACACCCTTCCCTGGATCTGTTAATGTTTACGCTTGTTGCCACCATTCTTTTCTTCCCAGAACACAAGAGAGACTGCCTTCTCTATCCGTAAACTATCTCTGGACAAGGCCAAAAGATATTTGGAAGATGTTCTTGCCCACAAACAAGCAATTCCATTCCGTCGCTTTTGTGGAGGTGTTGGCCGAACTGCTCAAGCCAAAAACCGTCATTCTAATGGCCAAGGGCGGTGGCCTGCCAAATCAGCCAAATTCATCCTGGACTTGCTAAAAAATGCTGAGAGCAATGCTGAAGTATGATTCCTTTTCCTTATAGTCCAGGATGGAGCTTGTGAAATTTTCTTTTTTCACTTTTTTGATGGTATTATGTTTATGGTGTAGATGAAAGGTCTGGACGTAGACACCTTGTATGTATCACACATTCAGGTGAACCAAGCTCAAAAGCAGAGGCGTCGTACATACCGTGCCCATGGAAGAATCAACCGTGAGTATCCATGCTCCTTGAGTTTATGCTTCTAGTTGGATTTTTTTTAAAGAGATTATGGATTGTGTTTTGTTTTGCTAGCTTACATGGCCAATCCATGCCACATTTGGTTATAGATCATGGAACTAATTTTTTGTTTTGGCAGCTTACATGTCCCATCCATGCCACATTGAGTTGATCTTGTCAGAAAAGGAAGAAGCTGTCAAGAAAGAGGTAAAATACTTTCTAAATCTCTGCTAAATTTGTGCAATAGAGAAGTGCTTGGGTGTCCAAAACTTCGAATGTCCTTGTTAGATACTCTTTCTTGACCTCATGCACAAGGAACCCAGAAATAAATTAAAGAAAATAACAAGAACATGTCCAAATCCAAAATTTGCTAGGCTACTCAGCTAGCTTGTTGGTTATCGCAACTCCATATATCAGCTGATTCTTGCAAAAATTTATTAAAGAACAATTTACTTTTTCATAAACAACGGCTTGTTTGTCTCTCCAAATGACGTACTGTAGTCTATTTAAGGTAGGACTTTTTAATTACCATGTCATCTTCCCGCGCACAATTAAGAAGGTCCTCTCGAACATACATAACTTTTTAATCTTGACGAGCAAACCTCAAATACTTTTTACTTACTTTTTACTTCTAGATGGTGTCATGATATGTATTTACATTTCCAATGGAACCAAAGACTAATTATTCATTGACATTGGGATATAATGGAATAAAGCAAAATAACTCACAAAAGTGTCGCTTCTTATTTTGTGAAGTAGCCGTTAGTCGGTGCGATTCTTTAAGCAAATTCATTTTGGGTCATCTGTGCGCAGCCTCTCTATGTTTCAATAGGGGTAAGGCTTGCGTACATCTGACCCCCCCTTACCCGCCTTATGGCGGGAGCCTTTAAGGCACTGGGTTAAAGATGTTGTTTATGGTATCATGATATCATAAAAGAAACTAACTAGCTTTTATGGCTTTCTGCAGCCTGAGTCTCAGTCTCAGCTGGCTACCGGCAAATCAAGGAAGGGAGCTTCTTCTTAATCAGATATTACAAGTCTCGAGTTCAGCTAATAGAATTTCGTTAGAAGATCTACTCTGTTGTTGGACATACTAAATCTTTTAGCTAAAACCTTTCCAATTTTGGCGGAGTTTTGAGGTTTTGATTAGGTACCAACCCTCTCATCAAGTTTTTGTTAATCAGTAAGAGATTTAGTTATGTAATCGTGTTCTCTAGTATGCAATGAATAGAGTTTTGCGTCAACCAGGGTTTCTCTCTTTTTGTGCACACTTCAGTGTTAAAGCTCCTTATGCAGCTAAACTTGTAGCTTTGTGCACACTCCTAACGAACCCCGATTTGCAGTGTTGTTACTCCTGAAGACGGTTGCGACTCTCGTGTCAGAAATATGTTTTCTATTATGGAGGGTTGAAGAATCTTGGACACGGTATTCAGTGAAATCGATCACCGCCTTGCGCATCATCACCATCTTCCTTTCGTTCTGATTATTTATCACAACCTTGTATGATCTCGATTCAATAACAACCGAAGCCCTAAATGGATTATCAATGGATCTCACCGGTAACTTGTCTTTTCCCGAAAAAAAAAAAAGAAAACCTCCCCATTAAGCAACTCCACCGCCTCCCTTCGGCAAGGCTCGCCGGCCAGATTTCAACCGTTTTCTACCGGAGCCGGCGAGCCTATACCACTTATAGATCAATCGTAGTTGTCAGCCCTGCCAACAATCGTAAAAATCAAGGGAGTTTGGGATTTTTTCACCTCGTCTCCACCTCGCAACCATGACAATACTTCGGTGACCTGTGAAGTGATCAGAGAGGGTCTTTTCAGCGTACCTCCTGTCGATCGATCCTTCATTGTTATCGCTCGATTTCCGCCGCCCCCTCCACAGGTTCTTCCGATTCCTTGTTTGTTTCGGATTGGGTTGCTGGTTTGTTCATATAATAATTTCGAACCCTTGCGTTGATTGTTGGCTTAAATCCCCGTCATTTTAGTTTTAATATCGGTGTAGTTTGGTGTTCTTCTTCGGATCTTCCTGGTGGTTGTTTGATTGTATGATGTTTGATTCTATCCAATCAGCTTTGATCTCTTATCATATTGATCTTGATGATGCTGTTGGTGAGGATGGGGACTTATGTGCAATGTTTACCCGATTGAAGGGTCCGGAAGAGGTTGTTGGTTATGCCTCTTCCTTGAAATCAGATGGGACCTCTTTGTTCAAACAGGGGCGCTTTAGAGAAGCTTTTTACATTTATCTTAAAGCTGTTAAGGCCATCTGTTTTGTGGTGTGTTTAGATGAGGACAGTCAGGTGATGTTTAGAGATATTGCTGTGTCTCTTAACCTAAACTTAGCTTTTTGTGCACTCAAATTCGGGAACTTTACCCAAGCCAAAAATCTGTGTTCATTGGTGTTAGGTTTTGATTCTCGTAACGTTAAAGCTCTCTTTCGTAGAGCGTGTGCTTCTGTTCATTTGGGTCAGTTTAATGCTGCTTACAAAGATTTAGTTCAGGCTAAAGGTGTTGAGGCTAATAATTCGGAAGTGTTGAAAGAGTTAGTTAAGGTGGAAGGGTTGTTGCAGTCGTCGTCTAGTAATAACTGCTTCTCGACTACTAGCTCTGTGGTTTGTTCCAACGACAAAGGTAAGAATGCAGTTGGAACTGGTAAGGACAAGGTAGAGTCGTCTACTGATCTGGGCTACAGTAAGTTTGGCCCTGTTGATGCCCATGGCCCCGGCGCCAGCTCCAACCTCCGGGAGCAGGGTAACCTTGGGTTTAAGTTGCGGCCTGATGAGCGCTGCAAGTTTCCCCCCGATCATGTTGGGAGTCCAAGCTCCGTCTCCAATTCTGTTACCCAGGAGCAAGGGGAGATTTCTAATCCGATGCCTCTTCAAATATTGGGCTCTACTAAGATAGTCCATAGTGAAGTTGGTTGTTCCGCCTCCAACCTTGAAGTGGAGAAAGTGGAACTTGTTAATGAGCAGCTTGTTGATTGTCCTAGCGACTCAAGTGATGTTAGTATGACCTGTTTGCATGATCCACTTCCGGCTAGCGACGCCACCATAGGTACAACACATGGGGTGAAAGTCGTCCAAGAAAATGTATTTGTCAACCGCCGTAAGCCGTCCTCTGTTCTGCGACTAACTGGGTTAGGTTTGGAACAACTGGAAGAAGGTAAATCCTCAGTTTTCTTTCACAAACGTTCGTGTTCGGTGATGTACGTTCGTGCGGGCACCCCAACAAATCAAATCATGACGGAAGCTCCCCACGACTACGCCTCGGGGGAAGCAGTGGCTTCCAATATTCTTCCATGCCAGGAAGAAATTACTCGTATTCCAGTTGCGCCACCTCCTGATGCCCCGTCCATTGTAGACACTCCGATGAGGGATGTCCCACAAGTAGTGCTCTCATCCCCTCTAACATTTGTTTTTTGTGCAGTGTCGCGCAAGTTATATCGGGCATCTGTGAACCATCGTAAGTATGGTACTAACCTCCGTAAAAGGTTAAAGGTCCCATCCAAGTCCCCTCTGCCTCGTCTAAGTGGGGTGAAAAGAAAGTTCATTTGCCACCACCAAGTTGTTGTGATTCCACCTCAGAAGAAGTTAAAGTCGCTTTTTAGTCCTTTTACTGTGTTCAGTCTAGGCGGTTCAGGTTTCGATCCCGGCTCATTTCATTTGAGTCGGGTAACACCTGCTTTTGTGTAAGGCCCCCTAGAACTTGTTTTTCGTTCTTGTACCCCCTTTCCACTGTTGTATCCTTTGTCAAAAAAAGGAAAAAAAAAAACTTGTCTTTGCTTGTCCAAATATTATTTGAACGTTGAGCATGGTTAGATCATGCGCTCTTTTTGCATCTGGAAACCTGTGTGTTGCAATACTTGGGGTATTAAATACTCCGTATGGATTAGTGCTATTAGTGGAATCAAGATTCAAGATCCACCACCACTCTACGTGTGAAACTTAGAGAAAGTGGTGTACATACCTTGCGTGTTTTCGGTTTAATTTTCGTCGTAAAACTATCCACTTTTAATAGATCAAGTCATTCTAAGTTCCTGTTTTCATTGGTCAACCCTATCTCATCTCAATCAAAATAAAGACATTAAGTTATGCGTTGAGCCAAATGCTTAGAGGGGTGAGCAAAACCGGAGGGTACGCGATTAAAATTTTTGCATAAAATGATACCCTTATCCGACCCGGAAAAAAACGGGGTACCCGGTCTTTCGGGTACTCGGTAAACAGGGTGCCCTAAATTCGGGTGCTCGTACCCAAATTTTCCATTTCAAAATTCTCGTAACTCTTAATTGGCACATTCGATATCGCTCAAAAAATTTAATCGAAGTCCTAAGAACTTGTAAAAGCAAAAAAAATCCTTACAAGAGTGTCTAAAGTTGAGAAACTAATAGGTAGAACGCCAAAAGTAAATATATAAAAGTAATTCGGAAAATTCACGTAATGACCCTGAATTTTGCAAGATTGCACGTGGTGACCCAAATTTTAAGTTTCTGCACACGGTGACCCTGAACTATGCATTTTGTACACGTGGTGGCCCTATATGTTAACGTTGTTAGAAGTCTGTTAAGTTTTTGTCAAATTAAGCTCTAATATCATCTTTTGGAGGTAGCAGTTATTTATTTACACCTCATCCAATATTAATTTAATATCGTAATAACACGTAGTTAACTTCAATTAATTGAACTTTTTTATTAAAAAATTGTAGATTAGAACTTAATTATGGCATAACTTAACGGAATTCTAACAGTGTTAAAATATAGGGTTACCGCGTGCACAAAATGCATAGTTCAGGGTTACCGTGTGCAGAAACTTAAAATTTAGGTCACCACGTGCAATTTTGCAAAACTCAGGGTCACCACGTGAATTTTCCGAAAGTAATTTGTCCATATAACTATTCTTCACTAATTCCAAATCATCAAACTTGTGACCTATAATCATAACTTACTTGCAAGTCGCAAGCAGAATGTTTGTGTACTTAGGCTTTGGCACCTTCATTCTCCGTGCTTCTCTAAAACTTGATGTGTATTGGAATGTGTAAAAGTTAGGCGACATGTTTAGTGCATCACTTTAGTTTTGATTGGATTTTTTTTTCAGTTAAGTTGTGAACCGGGTATAAACCGAGTACCCGATACGTCTTTTTCCATACCCATTCCCGACCCTAATTTATATTAAAAACAACCGGAACGGGTTCCCGACCCTGCTAATATATACCCGGAAAAACCGGGTAGTGAAATTCGGGTAGCGGGTCGGGACCGGGTCACTAAACCGGGTCGGGTATTTTTGCTCACCCCTTATTAGTTATTACTTACGATTACTCTCATAGTGCGAATTTCAATTACATACGATTTTTCTAATCTTTTGTCAAATAAATTTTTTATTTGAATTTATTTGAATGAGACAAGTAATAGGCTTTTAACGTGTATCATTAGGACACACAATAGAGTAACCATTTTAGTTATCAATGCTACTTGTAAGTAAAAAGGATCGTCATATATAATGTCATTCCAAATTCAAATCAGAACTCCGATTGACAGTGGTGATTGCCTACATTGTTAGCCTCGGAGAAACTACGGTTAAATAATAAGATTAACCTTAAACTCTAGGAAAACCCAACTTATCGAACATACCATTATACTTGTACTCCCACTTAATTATCTACGAAACAAAATAGAAATAGGAGTTCCCGGCTTTTCGATCGCACGAAACTTTCACGTACATGTATGATGATCATATTACCATATACGGTACTCCATATGGTAAAATATTATACCATGCAAATTAAATTTAATTATTTCTCCGATCCGAAAATGCATAGAAATAGCATTACTTCTCAAGTTCTCATATCATAAAACGAATAGGACTAACTCGTTGCTATGTATAATCCATCCAACCCTTCATAATTCTTCATCAAAAAACTGCGAAGTAATCAGCAAATAAGTGCTAAGGTATCCTTCATCTTTTTCTTTTTTTTTTTTTTTTTTTTTGAAGGGATTTTTTGTTTCTTCTTGATTCAATGTTGTTGATATCGTGTTAAAAGGGATGAGTAGCTATTAGTAGTAATGCACCTCTATATTTTGGAATCATGCATGCATGTCCTTTATAGCGAAAGTTATGCAGTTTTACGTATCTTTGATGCATGTAAATAAGATATTGTTCAACTAAATCGGTTTATTTCATGATCATTGATTTCATATGCATCGTCTTTATTTGAAACGTTTGGAACATATGTTAGCACAATATATATAGTAGCGTAATGTGCTTAGCACAATATAGTAGCTCTTTGGAATTCTATATACATGATTAATAGCTTCGTACTAACTCTACAAAAGAATTACATGAATTTGTACGTTGACGTATTCTTGAAGCTAAAGAGCAATTTGTTTCGTAATTATGTGAATTTTAATCTTTAGTTCATTTGCTCGTGATGATTTTGCATGCTGTGACATAACCTGATGATAATAATAACTTTTCAGCACTCGGTTTGATTCATCGTTTTTTTTTCCTTATGGTTTTTCATCCCTGGAAAAAGTTTCAGAATCCTAAATTGATCCCATCTTTGTGCAACAGGTTTGCTTTCGTGGTTCTTGGCCTTCTTCATACTGTATTTTATAAGACAGCTTCTTAACAACTAAGAATGAACGGAGGAGAAGATAGTTCGTTGGGTGAAAGACAGGACAGTCGATATTCACGGAAAACCAGCCTGCAAGGAGAAGACTGGGAAGTGGAAATCATGCTTCTTTGTACTTGGTATGTCAGTCATCCTGATTTTCTTTTTGACCTCGATCGATTTTTGGTGATAATTTTGTGTCAAGAAATCTTACATCTGGACTGCGATTTTGATTGTAACAGGGACTGAATGCTGTGAGAGGCTGGCCTACTATGGAATGAGTTCCAATCTTGTGAACTACTTCGTTGATCGTCTGCATCAGGGGAATGCTACAGCTGCCAAGAATGTCAGTAACTGGTCAGGCACCTGCTATGTCACGCCTCTTATTGGTGCTTTTATAGCTGATGCGTACTTGAGGGAAGATACTGGGTTATCGCCATTTTCTCAGCCATTTATACCATGGTAAGTCTCAACCAACTAATCTCGTTTCAGCTATATGTATTGGTATTGGCATATATGCTGCTATGTTTTATCAAAGGTCCAGACAGACTTAACAGGTGCATCATTGTGTTGTGCAGGGAATGGCGCTGTTGACACTGTCTGCCTCCGTAAAAGGACTGAAGCCTCTGTGCACTGGCAAAGATGGATGCCACGCAAACTCAGCTCAAGTAGGAGTGACGTTTGTAGCGCTTTACTTGATTGCCCTCGGAACTGGCGGAATCAAGCCATGTGTATCATCCTTTGGCGGGGATCAATTTGATGAAACTGATGAGAAAGAAAAGAAGAACAAAGCCGCTTTCTTCAATTGGTTCTACTTCTCCATTAACCTGGGTGCCCTGATTTCAACGTTTTTGGTTTATGTCCAGCTTCATGTTGGTTGGGGATTGGGCTTTGGTATCCCAACTGCCGCAATGGCCCTTGCAGTTCTGTCATTCTTTTCGGGTTCTTGCCTTTACCGGTTTCAGAAGCCTGGAGGCAGTCCTCTGAAACAGTGTGCTCAGGTTCTGGTAGCTTTCTTCAGGAAACTCAGGGTTAAAGTTCCTGAGGATCAGGGGGTTCTGTACGAGACTTCTGATGAAGGTTCAGGTATTCAAGGAAGCCACAAGCTTGAGCATACAGACACTTTAAGGTATGATTAGTTCGCATCTCTGACTTCTATCCTTTCCTTTCTTCACTAATCACTGGACATTTGTAGACTGCAACTTACTTATGCGAACGGTTTTCCTGCTGTAGGTGTCTCGACAAAGCTGCAGTACCAGTTCCAACTGATGACATCAAAGGCACAGTCAATCCATGGAGACTCTGCACTGTGACGCAAGTCGAAGAACTTAAGGTCATCATCAGGCTACTCCCAATATTAGCTACTGGAATTGTCTTCTCCGCGGTGTACAGTCAAATGAGCACCATGTTTGTGCTACAAGGCAACACCATGGATGCGCATATGGGGCCAAAGTTCAAGATCCCATCAGCCGCCCTCTCTGCTTTTGACACATTAAGTGTCCTCTTCTGGACCCCTGTCTCTCAGATGGTGATCGTCCCAATCGCTAGGAATTACACTGGCAACAAGACGGGTTTCACCCAGCTTCAAAGGATGGGTATCGGCCTACTGATATCGGTCTTCTCAATGGTTGCCGCAGGTGTCTTGGAGGTTGCCAGGCTTCACATGGTGAAGAAGAACAATTACTACGATATGGCAACAGTTCCCATGTCAATCTTTTGGTAAGTTCCGCAGTACTTCCTGATAGGCTGCGCAGAAGTCTTCACATTTGCCGGACAGACACAGTTCTTCTACGATGAGGCACCAAATGGCATGAAGAGTCTAGTCTCTGCACTTTCTCTCATCACCGTGGCTTTGGGGAATTACTTGAGCTCTTTACTCGTTACTATTGTTACAAGCGTAACCACCAAGCACGGCAAATTAGGGTGGATCCCTGACAATCTGAACAGAGGTCACCTCGACTACTTCTACTGGGTCTTGACACTCCTCAGCGTCCTCAACCTTGTTGCCTACGTCTTCATTGCAATGCGGTATACAAGCAAGAAGGCCAAAGGAGTGGTTATTGAAGATTCAACATCGGCCACAGGAGTGGTTCCTGAAGATTCAACGACATCGGCCACAGGAGTGGTTACTGAAGATTCAACAACATCGCTTTGATACATGCATCGGGAATATGAAAAAACTTACGCTGTACAAAATTTAGCCCTGTTATTACTTTGAATTCTCGGAATGAAATAAGGAATTTAGAAACACAATTCAATTTCGCCTTTTTTTTTTTGGGTTTTTCTAACGTGCGCCCAATGGGCACATGATAAGAACTCATTTCCTTCCTTAATTAAGTGATATTATCTTGATTTAATCAATAAGATCCCATAATTTGTTTTTTCAAGTGAGAATCTCAATTAATTAAGGAAGGAAATGAGTTCTTATCATGTGCCCATTGGGCACACGTTAGAAAATCCGCCTATGAAATTGTGAGACACATTCACCTTCTCGTTTCCTAGGTGTGTCAATCTCTCTAAATGCTGTTCTTATGTTTCCATAAATAGAAATACGAAGAAAAACAAAATTGAGAACCAGCTTTCAGCTAAAATTTTAGAAACCCACGTAACTTGAAATCATCTTTCGTCCTACAGTAAGAATGTAAGACGGTCTTGCAATCGATATCGTTCGAGTGGCTCTTTCATATAATTAGACTGGAAGTAATCGGACATGTACTTGCATTATTGAACCAAAAATAAAACAAGATGAAAAAAGTCGCATTCTCTAGTGAAACCTTGCGAAAAGAATATCAGGTTCATGGGAAAAAATGATACACTGATAATACCTCCAGTTATTAATCTACTTTGTATTGTACATTGACAACATCATACAACTCAGAATTACCTAGCTCATGGATGAACAGCTTCCAGAAGTTTCTCATATACTTGCCTTGCAGTGAGATCTTCCACCTGTTTCATGCACATTCGATTACTTCTAGATAATCGAAAAGACAACAACGTTTTGAAATGATCACTTTTTCTCTATAAACGGAAAAGCAGGTTCCAATGTAGAAACCCATAAGAAACTTAAACAAGCATCAAGACCTATTTATCTGGGTACCAACGTCAGAGATCCCACCCAAAGAAACATTAATGTGTGTATACCACTCCGTGAAGCCATGAATACTCAAGCAAACCCGTAACTCGTATCAAACCCATCCACTCACAAGTCACAAAGCAAACAAGTGGCAAAACATTCACCTAAGTATCAAACACATCACATCGGAACAAGTCACTGCATTAGGCTTCGTGATCCTTAGTAAATAATTCCATGGTCCCAAGTCCCACCACTTAACCTCTTCTAGTGAAGCTACGCAGCATCCGTGTGTTACAAAACATGTTTAAACAAGAGTAATAAAGGTAGTTCACTAACCACAAGGAGCTTCGATTTATTGTTCCATCCTCTCTGAAGAGTCATTTGGCTCAACCTAAGTCCCAGCACCTGATCAAAAGCATCTCTTAGAACACTATCCATTACTAACAAAACAGGATGACAAACATACAAATCTTTTTGCATACCTTTCCCATATATTCCAGCAGCTCAGTATTCGCCTCCCCACGTGCAGCAGGTGCAGCTACGGCTACTCGAACGTCATCTGCATTTACTCCTGCAACAATAAGCTGTCAAGGCATGTTCTAGTGAAAGAGCACGGAGAAACATTAGCGACAATTCAAATTCATGATTCTAGCAAAAAAAATGATTAAAAAGTTCCAAAACTTGTCATCAGAAAGCCTTCACTGCAAAATCATAGTCACGTACAAAAACTGCAGTCATGTTTTCACACTACCCACCCAGCTTCAAACTAGGAGGAAACAAAAACTTGTAGCTACTTAGCTGAGAGAACTACCGATCATCTTCAGCTCTACGTTCATTTTCATCAATCTTCTTCCTCAGTCCAAACAAGATTTTTTTTTTCTCCCATGTTTATTTTTCCCAAGTCCACTACTCAAACAATATGCCTCTTATTGCTATCTACAAAAACAAGTGCAAGACATGTACTATACAAAATTTGTGCCATCCATAAGTCAAAATGTTTTGGATCCCCAGTCAAATCCATGTCCTTTTTTGCATACATAAAAACTCGTCCACTGTTTCAGGATACAGATGTTTCATGCCTATGCAAGAATTAAGAAAGTTAATATGAATAACAAAAACAAGTTTCTTCTAACCCACTAAATAGCCAATTTGCAAATGTCAACAGACTTGACAATCCTGTTTCCGATACACATTTTTTTCTCCCTAAAAAATTCACTCACTCTCTCCTATTCCCATTGCCTTGATAAGAAATTAAGGTAGAGCTCTTATAGGCCGCAAACAATACAAAAAGCTAAAACGTCATAAGGGAGAATCGTATAAGCTGATTGGACCACAAGATCCAATTTGAAAGTTGCAAATTACTCTCATAGGAGACTATTCTCTGCCATAGAAAGCACAATGCTAAAGCACCAAGACATCACAATAAGTGAAGGGTTAAACAAATAAACAGTTCATTACTTGTAATTGCCGAACGTTGTGCACGGTCTTCAACTTCAATTGCAACCTGAACAAGCCCTCCTTCCAACTGTGATATACACGGTGGCACAGGGGCATCCTGATTAATAGGAAAACAATATGCCAATATTTTAGAACAAAATCAAACTGCATATTTTCTTTTAGTGGCTGTAAGCATGTGCAATAGCAAAACCATATACATGTTCAACAAAGCACCTCAAGTGTGAGACCAAACAAAGAATAGCTGACAGTTAGACTAAGTGGAAATGACAAGGTTATGATCTTGGAAGGTGGTTCTTGGGTATCTAATCAATTAATCCCCCAAAGCGCAGAGCAGCCGTTAAGGCTGACTACAGCGGAAAGGGGGGGGGGCGCTTTCCAAGGCTCTTTGGAATAGGCCAGTTTCGGCATACTAGCACAAACTATAAGCAAAACATAGCAGTTTCCAGGAGCACGATGGAGTGAAGAGTTTGCAATTGAAAGCGTTAAGAAGTGAAACTTATTGCATCAAATTATATGACAACCCTCTTATAGTAATTTACCTGGGGATTTGTTTCAGCGGCAACAGTGCTAAGTGCGCCGTCAATTATGTAAACAAAAGAAGCATGCTCTAACTCTTCCTCTGCTCTATAGCAAACAAAAAGCCCACAACCTAAACAATTCATTCTGAACTGTTTTTCCAGCTTGCCTTCTCCTCTGAAAAGAAACGAGCAATCAACACAAGAAACAGAGATAAAACAACTAAACACACAGGCACGTCATCCTATTTTTTTATGGTAAAAATGTAAGGTCTATTCAGAAATTTGAAGTCAATACTCAATACACATCATATCCTGAGTACTACTCAAGACCCACATAACCAATTCCAAACTAACTTAATTATTTAGCTAACACAATATCTTTTGCCTCTCTAGCCACACTTGATCTGATTTGTGCAGTCTTTCCCAATTTTCCCTTTGACTCTGTAAATCACCTACTCCCTGATCCGGCCAACAATTATATTTGGGTGTGTGTCACCAGGTCCACTCTGCACATGTTCCTAGTCCACCATATATGGTATATCAAGGTTAGAATGATGGCCATTTTGGTGAATTGGAACCTACTTTCCGGTACATGCACCACCTCACTGCATTTCCGTAAGGAATTTTTGCTCTACGTCATGTATTTATTTTGTCCACACACCTCCTGCAGTATGGGCATTGAAAAGAGACGTGAGAGATGGTTTCTGGAGCTTGATCTCACAGCAAGCATTTGATATCAGTACATCCTCCCCATTTGATAAGGTTAATCCTTACCAACGATCTCTTCCTCATCACAAGCCAGCAAATAAAGGCCTGCTTTGGGATAGCGTATCTTTTCCAAACCATTTTTGCCCAGCTGACATTTTCCTTTTCACCTCTTAACCATCTAGCTATTGAGTATTCCTTATTTTTCTGCTGCAAGGCTCCCTTCATCCTTTTCAAACACTTTCTTCATTGCTCTCCAGTACCAACTGCTTTCATTAGGTGGTTGTTACAACTCCAAATCCTTTCCTTTCATATACACACGGTCAATCCATCTAACCCACAGTCTAGCTTCCTTGATAGGAATCCCCCAGGAAAAAATTCCCACCGAGGCTGTGTTCCAGGCATATCTATCTGTCAACGCCAGCCCCCTTGATCCTTTTACAAACATCCCAGGCAACCAAGGGGCCTTTTGAGTATTGCTCTGAACCTTCCCACAAAAAGTTCCTACAAATAGCATCCACTCTTTTCAAGATGGTCTTAGGCAACAAAATGATGTAACCCCAGTATGTATGCTTTAAAGGACGCTTTTTACCAGCGTAGTCTACCTGCATACGACATTTTCCTATCGTCCCAACTCCTGATCTGTGAACAATTTTCCCCACCAGGTAGTGACACTCCTTTACTCTTAATGTCTTATGAGCTGCCTATGGTGAATCCCAAATACTTAAATGGGAGTCTGCCAATTTTCATGCCTGACAGTTGTAATATCTCCTGCCGAATATCCTCTATTACCACACCAAAACAGCTGCCGGACTTAGTGGGAATCATCTGCAACCCAGACACCTGTGAAAACGTAGCAAATGCTCTCAACAGCAGCATCATTGATTTCTTGTCCCCTTTTGAGAACATGAGCAAATCGTCAGCAAAATACAAGTGATTCAGCCTCATTCTTTTACACATGGGGTGATATCTAAACTCAGAATTTCCGCCAACCTTGTCTAAAACTCTGCTCAGGTATTCCATACAAATTGTAAAAAACAGTGGTGACAGAGGATCCCCCTCTCTTAGACTCTTAGCGCTCTCTTACCTTTGAAAGAAAACCAAACAACTCTCCATTCATGGCTAGTAAGTAAGTAGGAGTGGTGACAAATTGCATTATCCATCTACTAGCTTGATCAGGGAAGCCTAATGCACCCAAGGGTGACCCAACATGTCCTCCACAAAAGCCCATTCAACAGTATCATATGCTTTCCTCAGATCCACCTTCATTAAGCATCTAGATGAACATCCCTGCCTTTTATACTTTCTCACTAAATCCTGACAAATTAATAGATTTTTCACAATGTACCTCCCTTAACAGAAGTGCTTTGTGTAGGGCTTAATACATTAGGCAAAATTTCTCCAAGCCATTCACAATAATTTTCGAGATTATCTTGTAGATAACGTTACAACACGCAATCAGCCGGAACTCAGTGACAGCCTCTGGGTTAGGTACTTTCAGAATGAGTGAGTGTTGTTGCATTAATCTGCTTAAGCAACTTTCCCGTTGAGAAGAAGTCCAATACAGCTTCAGTCACACTCTTTCCAATAATGCGCTGTGAATCTTTGAAAAATTGGCTGGTATTGGCATCTGGACCAGGTGATTTGTCGCCAGGTATATTCCAGAGCGCACTTTTCACCTCTTCCTTACTAATTTCACCACCAAAGCCTTATGGTCTGCAGTCAGAGTCTTACCATCTTGTGGACAGGCTCACACACATTTAATTTGCCCAAAAGATCTTCATAGTACTCTAGAACCACTCTTTGAATGTCCCTAGGATCGTTTGCAGTCACTCCAGCCTTATCCTTGATGGATAGCACTCTTATTCTGTCCTTCTCTACTTCAGGCTACTGTGAAAAAGAAAAGAATTTTCATCACCATCTACAAGCCATTTCATTCTCGTTTACTGATGCAGATATTGGTTTTGTGCTTGTTTTAACATGGTAACCTCTTTGCACAGCTCTTTCTCTAAATTATACAGTGACTTATCAGGAGGATTTCCTTGCATAGCTACTTGAATGCGCTTTTAACGGTTCAGTCGCTAGTGTAGTTCTGTTTTTAATATCTGAAAACCTCTCTTTCTTCAACAATTTACCAGGATGTTTCAGTTGGAACATTTTTGTACTCTCCCAAGTATTCCTCACAGTTTCGGAGAAGGAAGGTGCCAAAGCCCACATATTTGAATATTTATAGCTGCCTCTTCCTATCCTCCTTTCATTCCATAAAGTAATAATGCATAAAGTGCGATCGAATGTTCCCTCAGGGTGATAGAAAGCAAAAGCATCAGGATGTTGGATCATCCACTCATCATTAACCAAAAACCTATCAATTCTACTAAAAACCTTTGTACTAACCTCCCCTTTTGTTATTCCAGGTAAAAAAAATGCTCCACCAGTTTTCATGTCGGTCACACTACATTCTTGCATGTCTAAAACCCCTGATTTCCTTGTTTTCACAGTAGCACCTACTCTCTCGTTCAGGTTCAGTACACTGTTAAAATCTCCAGAGACCAACCAAGCATGACTCATTCTCCCAGCAATATCTCTCAGCTCCTGCAAAAGCCTTTTCCTTTCCTTTTCCTTACCCTTCGTTCCTTTGTGCAACACCTCCATATGAATCATTTGGTCTGAAGTATAACAAATATTAACCACAAACACACCCGGCTTCCATATTACCCAAATTCTACCATTAGCATGATAATAATTATTTGTACTAATCGACCATTCCTCACAAACTCCAAGGTAAACCCTCCCGGCCATCTGAGGCTTTACCTTGGTTCCTACTTCCTAGGAGTCCAAACAGTCCTACTTTGTGCGTATGTAAGAACCACTTGATGACCTTTGGTTTGCTTGGACTGTTCAGACCCCTAATGTTCCAATAACCTATGCTATCCATGGTCACCCTGTTGTAGTTGTGTGACCCTTACCACACAAGGCTAACACGCTTGAGTGTCATTTCTGATTCCCACTAGCATACAAACGATGGCAGGTAACCATGTTGCCACAGACTTGTTGTGGGATCACTTGGAAGTTGTAAGACCAATTGCCTTTGAGCTTGAGTCCCCCTATGCACCACAGTAGTCGTGTTACCAGGTCCATTACCCCTCTCATTGCCAATAGGAGTAATAAACGCATTCATTCCATGGTTACCCTGAGTAGGTCTTACCGGTCGATCTGTCATTTACAATTGCAAGGTTGTTTTCCTTTTGAATACCATCATCACCCTCCTTATTTCTGTTTTTTTGGTAGCCAAACTCTCTTAGTTCCCGGTTTCCTGATATAATAAGATGTCTCATGTTCTACACCTTTACAGCTGCTACATATAGATGGCTTCCATTCATAGGCAGCAGAAATTTCCACCAATTTATTTTTTTCATCCAAAAATTCTATCATATTCGGGAATTCTTGATTAATACTTACCTCCATTAGAACCCTTGCAAACCCCAGGCGAAATGTAGTAGCAGTTGCTTCATCTTTCTTAACAAATTTTCCAATTACAGAGGAGATTACTGCAATGCAATTATCTCCCAAAATATCAATGGTAATTGCAAATATCTAACCCAGATTGGCACAGTTTTAATAGCGGATTCGTTTACCTTCAAGTCTTCAGACCAAGGTTGGCAGATGAGCGGCTTGTTGTCCAATAACATTGAACCCCCATCCAGCACCGCCTTCATGGCTTCGACAGATCTGAATCTTATAAGGTAACATCCCTGTTCATACACGGTACAATGTCAGGCCCTTCCTTCAGCAAATCCTTTGGAAATAATCCCTCATTATCTCCAAAGGCAGATTCGCCCCCAACACATAACATACCAAGGCTGAAGACCAGAATTTTAAATCAGATGCTATATTCTCCTCCACCAATTGCAAAATTTGACCCCTATTTCCATTTTCCAGAGGATTGGGCATTAGGCACCTGGGCCAGAGTATTTTTTCTTCGTCGAATTACCTCCGTCCATGGCCCACTCCCCTCAATCGCCCCAATCACCACACTTTCTCCATTGCCCATCTGTGTTTCCACGCTCGCCTCCTCATTTATATTTTCTACCTTGCTCAATTCATCGTCATCACGGTTTAGCGCCGATATCCCCATTATCGATTTCTCCTTGTGCGCACCAGTTGTGGCAGAACAGCTCTCTCATTATTCTGTGATTTTCCTGACTTCTTGGTTTTATTATTACTAGCTTTTTTATTTGATTTCTTCCCTTGATTCTTCTTACCGCCGCCACTGAAACCTAAGTTTGAGGTTGAAAAAATCTATTTTTTAGAGAGATGGAAGACTTTCTCTCACTAGCCTCCATCCTCAATGCATTCATTTTTGACATCATCCATGTATCATGCTCATTATCTGCCTATTAATCTAAGTTAACAAGGGGGTGAAAAGCATAACTAGTGGGAATGGTAATCCTCATTTCATTCTTTTTTCCACCTTTTAATTAGTTTTGGCCCTTGAAGACCAGGTGACAACTATCAAATAAACATGCTCTTATATACTTTGAAAGCACCTTACATAAATCCGATAGAGCAAAGCCTGGCTCCAAGCATAGCTTCATCTGCTGGGAGAAACCCAATTGCTTAGTCCAAGGTGTCATGCAATTAAGCTACTGGGTTGAGAAATTTATATACTAATCACTAACAAAAGAGTGGGATTAGTAGTAAAGAGATTGCACGCTGAGTCACGTATGTTGACTTCCAAACTTGAAATGACAAGTATCAAATGGTTATATATTATGTAAGAACCTTGCTTACTTCATTTAAAGTAAGCCCTTGCTCCAAGCATTAATCAGCTGGGAGGAAACTAAATTACTAAAGTACTTCTAGGTGATAGACATTTAAGCTCCTAGGATATCCCCACAAGAAATGGCTCATCCTCTAACCCTTGGAAAAGACGACGGGTGAGCATAGAGTTTCTAACGAGGAAATAAGCCATACCACCTCACAGTAATTCATTTGAAAGTTTGTCTCTTATTTCCCTGCCAATATCTGAATGACATTCAACTACATACCGCTCTGAAAAGACTTTCATCTTTGCCATGCAAATATTATTCCAGCTATGAGTGCGTTTGGCACCTCAGCCCTTCAAATGATTGAACATCATATCGTCTCAGTATGTGGTGAATCCAAAGGCACTAGGTGGAGTAAGTAATTTATAACTAGTCCTTTAACCCTCATGCTACTGCATCCTTGATCATTTGCCATTTAATTTGACTTAATCACAGACACCATCGACTGAACAACCTTTTTTGATCTAGTATTTGCATATGCATCAATTACTCAGAGAACATAATAACTAATAGTAGGCACCTTCAGATCTGTTGTCAACCTCAAAATTATGCTAGACAAATTCTAATTGGTGGCCTTGGATGGGTGATAGCTTCCATTTTTGGTGGAGGGGTATTAACTATGGTGATGATGCATAGACGGATGGATGATGAATTTGTGGTGGTTCATCTCCCAGCCGCTCTTCCTATTTTTTTGTAAGTGGTTAAGAATAATGGCTTCAACGAATCCAGAGGGGTGCATATACATTCTAACCCAGATTCCTGCAGAATTTAGGAGATCGAGTTTCACCAGGCTTATGACCACTTTCTTTGTAAGCAAGCGCAGAGCATTATTTTGGATAAAAGAATAAAACCATACAGATTCCTGATTCCAAAATGAGACACGATCTTCCACAATCCTCAATTTTCTATATCAATTCAATTTGTTTATCTTTATCACTTAGCAATTTCAAACTCCCCACACTACCAAAAATCGTTGGTCCCTACTCCCTAGTGTGCGTTTTCTTTTCCTTTTTTTCCTTTTTTACTCTTTTACAAAAAACTTGTCCAAACTCCAGATATCATAGGAAGTCATTGATGACTCATGAATGAACACTGATATGTTGGCCTGAGGAGACTCAGGAGAGTATTTGCGTCACACAGGACTTTGAACTAGTCACTAATGGCACTGGGATGATAACTAATCTTGCATGCAACCAATGGCGTTTACTCACCACGCATTTCAACCACTACCAACAAAAGGTCAACCAAAAGCTCCATGCACCAAGTATTTTCCATCCACTCCCATATAAGTTTATTACAGAATTGAGAATCAAAGTCCAATAACAAGAAATAATACAAATAGAAAATATTAAAAACACAGGGAGGAGTGAAAGGAACCATATCCAAAAAGTGGAAGGACGTGATAACCATACCGTTTCAGCAGAACTTTTCCTGCTTCAGTGATGTTCAGCCTCGCAAGATGTTTATTTTTGTCCAGCACATAAGCCTTGTCAGTTTTTCTCTTAGGCAATTTCTGCAACTGGGTATCTTACGGGAAACATGTTTTAGTAAAAGGACAAAACCAGCAACGTCAAAAGAATGGTACAATGATACTGTTGACAACTGAGAAGAAAACAAAATTAATCACTCCCAAGAAACATTCTCATTTTAAAGCCCATACATACATTCATCTTCATTACATGTTCAATAACAAGCTTTGAATAGAATACTTGCTCGGGTAAAACCATGGCATGACAATTTGACACTCCTGTCGTAGCCGCCTATAATAGGTAACTGAACACAACTTGTTTGCCATTATATTCTACGCCTAAGAATCTTCAACATCGTCCACAACCAAAAAACCAGCCTTTCTATGTTCAAATCAAATTCATTTCTTGATGGCAAAATCAATCTAAAGCTGAGGACAAGGTCCTCACAAGAAGATACATTCAACCCATGGAAAGAGTTATTTTAAAGAAACAATCCCTATTAAGCTTTTAAGCACCCAATAAGATTTTACAAGATTCCACCTTAAGTCTTTTTTCCAAAGAATTAAACTGATAGAAGCCAAGATTGTACACAATATTAGTGGCAGAGAACTTGAATAAATTCATTGAGAGCATGCTCTTAAAACTATTAAGAGATAAAATATGACTCAAGACAACTCCCAAGCTTATACACACTTCAACACCTTCTTCTTAAGCAGACATTTCTTTGGTACAGATTCGTGCCACGTGCAAGCCGATGAACAGTGCTCTCAAGTCTAAGCCATATTCTATCTATATATTTGTCTGTAAAATCCTTGTCCTAGCAGGTAATTCTCTAGAAAGCTGATCTCCCCAACCGGCATCCCATCCCTCCTCTACCAGAGAGAACAGCAAAGAATAAAAAGAACAATAAAAGGAAGAAAAAAAAAGGACATTTTAGACCTATTTTCCACTGGAAACAAGGTAACTTCCCTACTCTTCTTTCGAAAGACCTACGAACAGAAATCAGCCAAAGTGGAGAGTAGTGCACTTCATGCAGCCTGAAGCCCTGAGTGGGGACTTTGACCTCATTTAAATTAGAACCTTAAGTGTTAAACCACACTGCCAAGGAATCATTATCATCCCAACCAAATTGATCAGCTCATCAATTTCACCATAACATCACAGCTTTGAATCACTGAACGCACTGCACACTCGGGCTTAATTCTTCTTCCCCAATAAACTCTCAGCCGGCTCCAGCATATTAAGTCACATGCACATCGTGAATTCACAGCCAACATCACTCATTACTTCGACATCATACAACATTTCTTGGGTTTAATCCCCTGAACAGTATTATAATTTTAGCGTCATTATCTTCATTCCATCAAGATTCGACACACCTCATAAACCACAAATGCCAGTAAGAGTAATATAAAAACTGCAGATAGCAGAACATAACCTCAAATGGTAAGTCATCTCAAAAACCTAACTTCACTAAACAGGCTCACTTGTTCTAGTCAACCCAACATTGATTCTAGTCCTCTTGCCACCACTTTTCCAGTTTTCCGCAATTTAAAAGAAAACCTACCAAAATACTCCATACACGATATAGTACCATCTACTCGAAACCACAAATTCGGGGTAAGACCATGATAAGTTTTCAACATCGAAGTTGGAACATTAAAACCTGTCCTTGAAATTATAAAATCTTACCCACTGCATTACTCAAGTGTTTGCCATGATCACTAGCTTAAACCTTACATTTTTCCAATCCAGCTATAAAAACACATTGGTAATACAATCCTAATGAAAAACCCAAGAAAATCACAAAGCACTAAATAAGATGTTCGGGTGAGTTCTCGATTTTTCACCTCGAAACTCCTAGAGTAAGACCGTCTTATCCGAGTTTTTGCTAATACTAGTTCTAATCTACAATTATCTATACACCCAGAAAATCATGTCGATACAATTCCAGGAGCTAGAAAATCAAGAACTTGATAATAATTAAATTAGATGACATTGAGGAGAGAGAGAGAGAGGGAGAACCAGTGATGAGGACATGAGAACTGCAGTGTTTGCAGTAATAAACGAAGAGTTCGGAATCAGGGCCATCGGGAGCGGCGTCTTCGCTGGAGTATGTGTGCGTCGTTCTCTTCGGCATCTTCCTTTGTCCGCATTCGTCGCCGGGCTTGTTACTACTCTCACCACACTTTACTAACACAATGCGCCTTTTGGGGGTCGTAGTGTAACGAGTTGTATTCCCGTTACATTTCAATTCACTTTCGGGTCTTAGGTGCGCAGGTTGCGGCACATATTTTTGCTCGTAATGGTTTTTCTATAGCCAAAGGTGTGGGGTCCAAATTGTTTCGCGGCTCCCAATCAACTTCTTGTAATTTACCATTTATAATTAATATATCAATAAAAGGTTTTTAATTACATAGGAGTAATCATTAGCTAAGAATTTCGATTGGTATTCCCTAGGCGCAAATACTACCGTACCCCCGGGTCCCAAGAGAATGGTACCCCTGGGCTCATTTATACCTGGGCTTACAATGTGAGTTGAGCGAAAGTCTAACTTGACCCAATAGTTCAATTAAAAGTTTAAAACTCAACTCATATACTCTCCCCTCCCCTCTTTATTTTCTCTCTCCTCTCATAACCACCTACCACCACCACCACGCACCACTTGACCACCCCCGCCCCCATGCGCCGACCACCACCCCACTCGACGTAATTACCACCATTCGATGGGCGCCGCTCCGGCGACACCCCTGAGCCCGCGCCACCGCCTCAATCATCCTCCACTTCCTCTTTTTCTCATGTTCTCTCTTCTCCTTCACTCCCTTCCCCAGCCCCTATTCTCGACCGCCACCACTCATAAACCCTCCCCCGGCACTCGCCCTACGCCGACGACCCCTATCATCGCCGCAAATAGAAGGTTGTTGAGGAGATCGAAATGGGGGAGAAAGAAGGGTCGGTGGCGTCACTTATGAGTGGAGGGGTGGTCGCGGTAGCCGTGCGATAAAGGTGGCAGTGTCGACGCCCAGAGGAGGGGTGGTCAGGAGAAATGGGAGGGGGTTGGGGGAGGAGAGAGAAAAAGGAAGGGGAGGGGGTGTTTTTTTTGTTTTTTGTTTTTGTTTATTTGATTTAATCTTGACCATTGATCTAAAGTGGATGGGTGGTTCAGATTACTTATCATTATAGAACATAAATACATCATTATAGAACAAAAACTGTGCCTTATATTGTCAATAGTCGCTAAAAATTTTTGCACTGTCAGTGCCACAATAAAGCTATGCTTTATCATGTTTACCCTATCCCAGACTGTCTTATGCCAACTGACTTTCTTCCTGAAACTCTCATAAGCTGATGATGCTTTGTATTTTCCATTCTTTCCCTAACTAATTACTATATCAGGTGCTATTCTCTTATCTCCTGTCATCTGTAGGATATTGTCCCTGACATCAAGTATGCTTTTCCAACTTTCAGGGTCGGTTGTTCCTTACTTCCCAGCAGTCCTTCCCTTTTAGGATGTAAGCCTTAACCCATTTACACCATATGCTTTGTTGGTTCATCATCAATTTCCCCAGCCATTTTGCAAGTATGGTTTTGTTCTAGGACAATACCTCTTTTATATTGATGTCACGTTCCTCTCTAGGGCTGCATAAACTTACCCAGCTTTTAAATGTTAATTTCCTCTCACCTTCTGTAATTCCCCATTGGAAAATCCTTGCAAATTTTGTTGATCCTTTTAAGAATGCCCTTAGGAATCAATAAACTTGCACTCCAGCATTTTTCAAGGCCAAACACCATTGAGTTTTCAGTTGCATTTTCCCTGCAAATGAGAGAAACTGAGTGGACTAGTGGTTTATGGTCGTCCCTAGCTTACTTATCAGCATCTTATACATGTCTACTCTCAAATTTCTTGTTGCATGAAGCGGGATCCTCAGGTATCTGAATGGGAAAGTCGCTTCAGTGAAGCTAGTTTCCCTTCAATTTCCCTGTTTTATCTCCAATTCTCCATTGGTACCCCTCCAAAGTAGATATCCGTCTTAGATGGATTTGCAACTAATCCAGATAGATGTGCAAACTCATTTAAACACTTCATCACAGCTTTGACAGACGGTATATCCCCTCTTGTGTATACGATAAGGTCATATGCAAAAGTCAGATGTGTAAGCTTAAGCTTTGAACATTTCGGGTGCAAGGAGAAACTCTTATGTATGTGTTAGCATTTTCATGAGCATTTTTGATAAAATCTCCATATTTATGACAAAATTGTAGGGAGATAAAGGGTGACTTTGTCTCAAACCTCATCTTCATGCAAAATAACCTTCATAACTCCCATTCACTTTAATACAATACCAGGGTGATGTGATACAACTCATAACCCAGGTGGTGTAGATTTCAGGGAAGCCTAGATGGTGCATTATAGTCTTCACAAAACTCCAATTCAATAAGTCGAAAGCTTTCCTTATATCAACTTTGATCAGGCACCTAGGTGAGATGTTTCTTCTACCATGCCCCTTCACTAAAGACGGAGAAACCATCACACTGAAAATGCATCTGCCTTCTAACAAATGTTGCTTGTTCTTCACCAATCAGGTATGGGAGAATCTCCTGCATTCTGTTTGCCAAAATCTTGCTTACAATTTGGTAGACTGTGAAGTAGCATGAAATTGGCCTAAATTCGGGCACTGTTGAAGGGTTTTCCTTTTTTTGGGATCAGTGTGATCATTTTGTTGTTAGCTTGCCTCTGCATTTTGTTAGTATCAAAGAATTCTCTTATTACGTTGCTAAAATCCTCCCTGATTAAGGTCCAATTATTCTTAAAGAACCCTGCATAGAAGCTATCCTGTCCTGGGCTTTTGTTTGAATCAATTCCAAAGAGTGCCTTCCTTATCTCTTCATTAGAGATAGGAATACTCAGAGCATCAGCCATATCCCTTTGCAGCTTTATTTCATTCTCAAATAGACTTGGGTCTATATCTTTCACTTTATGATATGTTCCCAAGAAATTAATGTAGTAATCAATGAAGGCTTGAGCTATCCCTTTCTGATCAGTATGCACCTTTTTCCCTACATGTCTGCTATTTTCCCAATGCTGCTTTGATGCTTCCTTGCTGCTATTCTAGTGTAAACGTACTTGGTACTACAGTCTGATTCCTTAATATGCTGATGTTTGGCTCTTTGACATAACACACTTATCTCTGCTTGCTTCAACTTTTGGTAATTTTTGCTTCAAATCTTTTACTTTCTGAAATATGTCAGGAGCTACAATTATCTTAAGCTCTTTTTGACAAGTTTCAAGCTTTTCCTTGGCTATCTTCACCCTTTCAGCAATCTTGGAAAAATGGGTTTTATTCAGTGCTGTCAGGGCATGTTTAACCTTCCTTAGTCTATTAAATAATTTTTGCATCTGGGATCCTTCACCTGCCTCCTCCTAAGCTTTTTCCACGATGTCCTTGATGATTAGCATTTTAGGCATCTGAAAGCTTTCCTGGGCTTATATTCCTCCAAAACCCTAACCAATATTGGGGAGTGATCTGAAATTCCAGATGGGAGGAAATCAGCATAGGAAGCTGGAGCCTTAGTAATCCATGATGCATTCATTAAGCCTCTATCTAATTTGCTCCAAGTCCTAGAGTCCGCATCTTGGTTGTTAGTCCAAGTGAAAAAACACCCCTGTCCTGCCATATCATCAATACCACATCTAGCCAGACAGCTGTTGAAGTCCTTCATATCTACTATACTTGGTGGAGTAGAACTCTGCTTCTCTTTTTTTATATCTTATGATATTGAAGTCACCTATCACCAACCAAGGATCGCTCCTAGGATTAATCATATCAAGATCATTCCACGAGATTTTTCTTTCAAGAGCATCATTGCTAGCATATGTGAAAGTAATGAAAAACTCTTGATTGGTCATAATATGAAACACTTTGCAATGCACATATTGTGCATGGGTTTTTAATACATCCATTTTAATTTGTTGTGCCTTCCATAATACCCAAATTCTCCCATTTCTGTGATAATTGTATATGGTTACCACATTATAAGTTGAGAATTTCCTCCTGATAATTGGTTTTGCCTTGTGCTCTTTGATTCTAGTTTCTAGTATGCCTATTACATCCACCTTATATTTCAGCAGAAGGTCCTTCACCTCCTTCTGTTTGAGGGTGTCATTACATCCTCTTACGTTCCAAGTTGTGACTATCATGTTGTTATGGGAGGGCCAGGAGGCTCCCCTTCCCCTACAAATCCTTCTCCCAATTCTCCTCTGTCATCATCAGGTACATCCTTTGCTTCCATAGTCATTAGATTCTTGAATCTGTTGACTATTAAAGCAGTTGTGAACTGATGTATAACCTTGCTTTTATTCGAAGTATTCCTCTTGCTGGCCATTTTGAACCCCAAGTCATCTGATAGTGGAGGAGTATTTAGGTTCCCTGGAGATATGTGATCCATATACTCCAATCCCTTCATTACATCCTGTTGGTTGTGAACCTTTCATGCTGTTTCTTTTCCTTGTTTTGCATTTATATCATTTTCCCCATCTTAATTATATGACTTTGCTGTCACTGAGGTCAGGCTATTTGTCATGAACAATCTTCCCATCAGGAGTTACCAGCTCATTCTAGGTCTCATTCACCTCAGTTTCTGGTGCTCCAGCTACATGGATGATATTCCCATTCTTCAATGTCTTGTTTCCATTTCTTTTAGCAACAGGTTTATAGACTTTCTGTGGCATTTTAAACTGCTGCTTTTGCTTATTAAGCTTGCAATGCTGTAGGACATGCCCAAGTTTCTTACAACCTTTGCAAAAATATGGAACCCACTTGTATTCTATGGTTTGCATCTGCACTCCACTATATGGTGTGTTAATAAGCACTTCTCTCGGCAGATCAACAGACACATCTACCTCAACCATAACTCAGGCAAAAGCAAGCTTTTCCTTGAAAGTTGTAGGGTAGTCTGCAAACAAGGGATTACCTACTCTACTAGCAATTGCTCATTTTCCTCACATTTCTCTCTCCTCGTTGTTTTCTTTCTCCGGCAACAATGGTCAACCTCTGACGGCGGCATTCGTACGTGGGGGCGGACCTTTGGTAGGTCGAGGGGTTGTGTTTCGAGGGTTGTGGGGCAGAGGAATGGGCGGTGGTGTGAGTGGAAAGGGAAGAGAGAGAGAAAACGCGAAGGGAGTTTTTGGATGGTGCTCCACTTGATAGCGACGGGGATGGTGGTGGATTCTGGGTCGCGAGATGATTGCGGTCAAGGTGGTGGTATGGCTAGGATGGTCGGATCAAGGTGGTGTGTAGAGGCGGTGGCTTGGTGGCGGGTCAGGTGGATGAGTGAAGGGTAAGGGGACATAAAAGATTAATGACAAAATAAAATGAAGAAATTAATAGTAATATACTCAGCCATTCATTGCTAAATCTAATGGCTTAAAAGGGTTCTTGTGATTCTCATGGGAGGGGGGGGTTCTCATTTGAACCTACTCCTGAGTGATGACTTGATGAGTATAAAATGATACATAGTAAGCGATAATTTGAAAATAATTAGTTAAAAGTAAAAACAATGACTATTTATACATAATATAATGACTAGAAAGTGATAAATAATGAGTACAAAGTGGTACATAATGAGTCATGATTTAAAAATAATGAGTGAAAAGTAGAAGTATCATTACTCATTATTAATATTATCAAATAATTTTCAATCATTATATATCATATTACAAAATTAAATATCAAACTCATTATTTTATAATTTTTAGTCATTATTTTACAATTTTCAACCATTATATATCATTTTAAAATAATTATTTATTTCAGTCATTGTTTCCCAAATATCACTCATTAAATTTTATTTTTCACTCATTATATACGACTATATAATAATTCTTTATTTCAATCATTATTTCCCAATCTTCACTCATTATTTGTCAATTTTCACTCATTATTTGTCAATTTTCACTCATTATATATTATCTAATAGTCATTATATATTTTCACTCATTATATATCAATTTTCACTCTTTATTTTTCAAATTTTAACTCATTATAAAACACTTTATAATCATTATTTATTTCCACTCATTATTTCTCAATTTTCAAACATTATTTTCTAATTTTCACTCATTATGTACCACTTTATGTTGTTTTCAGTCATTATTATTATTTAATTTCCACTCATTATTTCTCAATTTTCACTCATTATATACCAATACCACTTTATAGTCATTATTTATTTTCAGTCATTGTTAACCAATTTTCGCTCATTCTTTCTCAATTTTCACTCAATATTTTTCAATTTTCACTCATTCTATACCACTTTATAGTCATTATATATTTCTCAATTTTCAGTCATTATTTCCCAAATTTCACTCATTATTTCTCAATTTTCACTGATAATATACAACTTTGTAGTTATTATTTTCCTAATTTCACTCATTATTTTACAAATTTCGCACATTTCATCTTAAATTTCACTCATTATATACCACTTTGTAGTCATTATATGTTTGCACTCGTTATTTCTCAATTTACAGTAATTATTTGTCCCGTTCTAATCATTATCTAGTCATAATGATAAAAAAAAAGTATGGTTTTGAATCATGTATGTGGCCATTAAATTCGTCTTGAATTCACAGTTGTTTTTGACATGCAAAATGATATTCTTCTCCAAAATAATATCAATAATACAAAAAAAAAAATCAACCCAAACTCCATTTCTCCCTCCTCACCCCTTAGCAACTCGTCCCACCTACCGCGCCGCCGCCCAGCTGTTAGAACCTAAGGTGGTTTAGACACTCTAAACAACACTTAATAACTCTATTAAGTGGAACCTTAGGTGAGGATCGATTTGCATGTAGTTAAAAACAACTAAAAAACCGAGTTTAAAGATCGTATACCTTGTTTTGGCTCTAGGTTGTGCTCTCCTTTACTAAGGAGTGTCTTGAGCTGCTTAACAAGGATGATCCTCCTTCCAAACTTTGATTCTTGAACTCTTCTAATCTCCCACGGCACGTACCAAAGGATTCACAAGAAAACCGAGTTATTATGTACTAGTAATAACTCGGTTTACCCCAACAACAAAATAGCCCTAATCCCTAACAATTAGGATCAATTAGGGTGAAGTATTTTTGTGTTTAGATGTGTTTTTGAGCTACATGCAAAGCTCAAAAAACTTGGTGGCTATGGTGAAATAGTTGGCTCTTTTTAGAGAGGAAGAAGATGATGATTCTTTCCTCAATTTTTTTTTTGTGTTGAAAATGATTAGTACTCTAAGTCTAAACATGGATTAGACTATATATAGTGGTGGGTTAAATTAGTAAATCAAATTTACTAATTTGCCCCCACTAACATTAACCAACCTTTAAGGTATAACAAGGTTAATTTAGTCATTTCATAACTTAACTAATTAAGTTACAATTAACTATTATATATTGATATAATAATTATATCTAATCATATTTTAGCTAATAATTACAACTCTTGTAATTAATTCTAGCTAAATTTGTCACGACTGACAAATCACAACAATACCCGTATAATTACTAATCTCAAATTTAGCAACTTATACACTGATAAAATTTCTATTTTATCAGTGGTTTATTTATTATCAATTATCTTATAATCAATAATATAATAAACTCTACAGCCTGATACTAAACACATTGCCAGTTAACTATTAACTAGCTAACAGGAGTTCATCACGCTATCCTATATAGGTATGACCGATAGGGATCAGTCGATCTCCGCCATCTTACGACGACAATAACGTCAAACCCTAGACGGCCAATCGTTATTGATTTACGTTGATCAACTGATAAGTTCATCTTATAAACAGAATAAACCGATCCCTGTTTATTCCATAATTGAGATTTATTAATCAACGCACTATTGTCGGAGGACACTAGTCCAACAATCTCCCACTTGTCCGAGACAAGTATGTGCGTGATCGACTCTCTTGCCCTTTATATCTCCCACTCAATGCAAGATGTCTTTCAGGTCGCTCCTGCACCCGATGTGAATCGTAAAGTGGTTTTCTCGATCGAGAGCGCAACTGTCTGACCGGAAAAATCTACCTTAGATTGCTTCCGAGCGTGGCCACGCATTTTCAATTGCTACTCCTCGAGTGGCCTAAAGATATTAACCCTGACGTGGGCGGACAATCCCTTCACTCTATTTTCATTGTTCCATACAACTCACAGTGACCCAAAATATGCCCTTATAGCCTCCTTTAACGGCACGACTTAGGACATAAATCAAAGCCACTATTTATTGCACAAACTCTGGCAAATAGTTTCAGGTCAAAAGAATCGACTCAATGGTATAATACAGTGCTCCTAGCTTCGACCCAGCAATAGGAATCTGTAGGTGGTCAAGTCCGACAGAGTGTCTCACATTCTGCTTGTGTAAACGACCGGTCATCCCATGACCTATGACTTTTGAACCAGTCATCCTAATCGACTTACACTCTAGTCACTTAGAGTCGTCACCTCACATTGTGACTAGGGACTAAATTATTCTGCTATTCCTGTTCACTTCATAGGGCTCAAATCGTCTCTACGACCTATAGGAGTTTAACAGAATGTATTTTTTTTATTCAGCATATACAAAACTGAATAAATTTAAACGATAAAATCTTTATATATATATGTATGTAAAAAGTCAATACAAAGATCTAACTATTACATACCATATAATCTACAACCAATCAGTCATGCGTCTCAATCCCATGGACGCTACATGACTGTTGTGCTTGGCCAGTGTCATCGGCTTAGTCAGAGGATCGGCGACATTATCATCTGTCCCGATCTTACAAACCAAAATATCTCCTCGTTCCACAAAATCTCGTATTAGGTGAAACTTCCTGAGTACATGTCTAGACTTGTTACTAGACTTAGGCTCTTTAGCCTGAACTATTGCTCCACTGTTGTCGCAATAGATGGTGATAGGATCTGCTGCTGCCGGAACAACCTTCAGCCCTTCTAGAAACTGCTTGATCCATACCGCTTCTTTTGCAGCTTCTGAAGCCGCAATGTACTCTGCCTCCGTTGTAGAATCCGCTGTGACAGATTGCTTGGAACTTTTCCAGCAGATCGCTCCACCGTTCAGAGTAAAAACATAGCCGGATTGAGATTTCATATCATCTCGATCAGTTTGGAAACTAGCATCTGTGTAACCTTTTACACGTAGCTCAGTATCTCCTCCAAACACTAAGAATGTATCTTTAGTCCTTCTCAAGTACTTTAGGATATTCTTTACAGCTATCCAGTGACTTTCACCGGGATTAGCCTGATACCTGCTCGTCATGCTCAAAGCATGTGAGACATCAGGCCTCGTACACATCATAGCATACATGACTGATCCAACTGCGGAAGCGTACGGGATCTTTTTCATGCGTTCAATATCTGCGGGCACAGACGGACATTGAGACTTACTCAGAACTATTCCGTGACCCATTGGCAGATATCCTCTCTTGGATTTCTCCATATTGAATCTCTCAAGAATGCTATCTACATAAGCTTCTTGACTTAATGCCAACATCCGTTTTGATCTATCTCTATAGATTCGGATGCCTAAGATGCGTTGCGCTTCTCCTAGGTCCTTCATCCGAAAATGATTTCCTAACCATCCTTTAACTGAGTTGAGGGTCGGAATATCATTTCCTATGAGAAGTATGTCATCCACATACAGGACCAGGAACGTTACCTTGCTCCCACTAAACTTCATGTACAAACATGGTTCCTCAACACTACGAGCGAAACCATTTTGTTTGATTACATGATCAAACCGATGATTCCAGCTCCTGGATGCTTGCTTAAGTCCATAAATGGACCTTTTAAGCTTGCAAACCTTCTCAGGATTGCGTGGATCGACAAAACCCTCTGGCTGTGTCATATACACTTCCTCTTCCAGAAACCCGTTCAGGAAGGCGGTTTTGACATCCATCTGCCATATTTCATAATCATGAAACGCAGCTATCGCTAAGATTATCCGAACGGATCTGAGCATCGCAACTGGTGCAAATGTTTCATCATAGTGAATACCATGAACTTGCGTGAAACCTTTCGCCACTAGTCGAGCTTTGAAAACGTCCTTGTTTCCATCCATGCCGATTTTGATCTTATAGATCCATTTGCATTTCAGAACTTTTGTTCCAACTGGCACATCTACCAAGTCCCATACTTGGTTCTCGTACATGGAATCCATTTCATATTTCATCGCCTCCAGCCATTTTGTAGAATTTGGACATGTCGTGGCTGCGTTGTAGGTTGCGGGCTCGTCACTTTCTAAAAGTAACATTAAGTATTTATCATCATCTTCGACAATACCTAAGTATCTCTCAGGTGGGTGACTTACTCTCCCTGACCTTCTAGAAACGGAGGTTGGAACCACTGTATCAGAAGTTTCAGGGCTGTTTTCTTGTAAAACATCCTGATTATCTTCCTCTGTTTGTGACTCCTGAACTTCTCTAAGTTCAAAATTTCTCCCACTCTGTCTTCTAGAAATAAATTCCTTTTCTAGAAAGACAGCATCACGAGACACAAACACTTTGTTCTCCTGACGATTGTAGAAGTAATATCCTCGTGTTACTAAAGGATAACCTACAAATAGGCATTTCTGGGATCTGGGTGCTAGCTTATTGTCACAACGGTTCTTAACATAAGTTTCATAGCCCCAAACCTTTATGAAAGACAAGTCAGGAACTTTTCCTTTCCATATCTCGTATGGTGTCTTTGGAGCTGATTTTGTCGGACTCCTGTTCAGCAGGAAAACGGCGGATAGTAGAGCGAAACCCCAAAATGAATCAGGAAGCTCAGCCTGACTCATCATAGATCGAACCATATCTAATAGGGTTCTATTTCTCCTTTCAGCAACACCATTCATCTGTGGTGTTCCAGGAGGTGTTAATTGTGATACTATACCACAATCTCTCAGGTGATAACTGAATTCGTTACTCAGATATTCACCTCCACGATCAGATCGTAAGGTTTTGATCTTCCTATCAAGTTGGTTTTCAACTTCCCTCTGAAATTCTATGAATTTCTGTAGGACTTCGTCTTTGTTCCTCATTAAGTAGATGTATCCATATCTACTAAAGTCATCTGTGAATGTGACGAAGTAGTTGTAACCACCTCTGGCTGTGATGCTCATTGGACCACACACATCTGAATGTATTAGTTCCAATAGCTCACCAGCTCGAATTCCTTTTCCCGAAAAAGGTTTTCGTGCCATCTTGCCTAATAGGCAAGATTCACATTTATTAAATGATTCGTAATCAAGTGATTTGAGCACTCCACTGGATACGAGTCTCTTAATGCGTTTTTCGTTTATATGACCTAAACGACAATGCCAGAGATAGGATAACTCAGGATCACCTGATTTGAGCTTTTTATTTTCTACATGGTAGACATCGGTGGTTAAGTCTAAAACATATATTCCGTTGATTGACGGGGCTATTCCATAGACCATATCATTGTGCGAGAAGGAACAACATTTGTTTTTAATTTCAAAACGAAAACCTTCCGCGTCTAACATAGATACAGATATTATGTTTTTGCTCAGGGTTGGTACATAATAACAATTATACAAGTGCAATTCCAACCCTGACGCTAACGACAAAACATATGTTCCTACGGAAACAGCAGCTATCCTTGCTCCGTTTCCAACGCGTAGGTCCACTTCACCCCTTGCTAGCACTCGCACCTCCTGCAGCCCCTGCAAATGATTACAGAGATGAGATCCACATCCAGTATCTAATACCCACGACGTGGAACTAGCAAAGTTTATGTCTATAGTGTAGATACCTGAAGCTTTCTTCTCCTCCAGGTATTTGGGGCAGTTGCGCTTCCAGTGACCTACTCCGTCACAATGGAAGCACCTTTGATCGGGGTTCGTGCTTTTGGGCGGCTTAGTCTTTGCGTTTACTGGCGCTTTTCCTTTGCCCTTGCCCTTTCCTTGCACGAGTTTCTTCCCCTTTTTCCCTCGGTTTTTGAACTTGCCACCTTCCTTCCTCGCATTTAGCACTAAAACATCTCGTTTTCCGCTAGTACTCCCACTTGCGCCTATGTCTTTCTCTGCTTGGACAAGCAGAGCATGAATTTCATTGAGGTTTTTCCTCAAATCGTTCATGTTAAAGTTCAACCTGAAATTGTTGAACTCGTCATGTAGCGAGTGGAGTATACGATCTACCGCGATTTGGTCGGAAATCGGGCATCCCAGTCGTTCTAACGTCTCTACGTTTTCGATCATTTTCAGCACGTGGGGACCAACAGGCTGTCCCTTGATTAAACGTGCCTCAAAGAATCGACTGGCGGCATCGTATTGCAATATTCGCGGTTTTTGCGAAAACATATTCGTCAATTTGACGAATATTTGGTATGAGGAGGAATAAATCAATCTGCGCTGCAATTTTGACGCCATCGAATAGATCAAAACGTTTTTGATCGAGGTTGATTCCTGCTCGTACAATTCGTACGCTCGACGCTCGGCCATCGTTGCGTTAGGCCCTGGCGTCGCAGGTGGTGGTTCAACGAGGAACCGCTCCTTTCCGTCGCTTTTAGCGGCTAAACGTAGACTCAATTCCCACTCTGGGAAGTTGCTCCCATCGTCCTTCAGGGAGTGCTTCTCCATAAAGGCACGGAGCCATGAGTCTTTCGTGATACTCGGTAGAACTGGGTTCGCATTTGGATTTGCCATTGCGATTTACGATTCTACAAGTTTGGAAATAAAATTTGGTTAGATTTTATCGCATTATTTTACTTCACATTTTACACATAAAACGTGAATTCCGTTTATATAATTGATCTCCCTTAATTATATAACCGATTCCGAGATCCGTCGTACTTATAAATTTTGGGCACGCGAGAGGGCGTCTTTAGCTTTTTCCCTAATTTATAACACTCGGGTGAACCAATTCTTGGTTGATTCTAACTCTAAGAACTCTCGGTTGACAAATTTCTCGAATATTTGTCCTCTAGCCTCGAATTTGCATAACCCTTATGCCCAATTCGTCGAGATCAACCAAATCTAACGCGTTGTAACACTTACAACCCTACTCCCCAAGGTAAAAAGGTCCCACCTCACGAGAGGGTGAGTGTGGTTCCTAATGAACAAGGTTGTATAGGTGTTAGATTTGGAAAAGCTAGCTCTCGATATTACGTTTGATTAAATTTTAGGAGATCTAGTCGTCTTATATTGTCTATCGCGTTTATTCAGTGAACTAAATATTTAGCGAATCGTTGACAATTTATAACGACTAACACGTGTGCACAAATTTTAGTTTATATCGTATCCACTACGTCGGCGGAAAAAACGCAATAAACCAAGCATGCAACAGACGATTAAACTAATAAATCGATCACGAGTACTAGTATGGCCCTATCTCGCTTAAAAGAAACCTAAACTAGTCCTAACTAGTCTTTGACGGCTTCTCGTCTTCAAATGCAATCTTCGACTCCACGCCAAGGTTTGTAAAAGCTCGAAAATAGAATTACATGTAAAAGCCTATTATACATTCACTTTCTAAAAATAGAAAAAAAAATATTACAATCTGGCGATACGAGATCGCAATTAATTACAAACCCACCGATACCGTCCTTACATTACGGTACAGTACCGGTCCTATGAGACATCTTGGCCATACTGTACTCGGATTTTGGTCAAACGTATAACACTTATACGTTTGACCTCGGTAAATCACATTTACCGACTAACAAAAATCAAACAACGGCTAATTTTGGAAAACGATTTTAACAGTTAAAATCACGAATCAATCAAAACACTTTTGGAACCAAACCAACAACTAAACATTTTAGTTTATCAACCTTTAATCCCACTAAAGTCGATTCAATTAGTTTGATGGATTCGTTTTAGCCCTCTTTTTGCTCGAAAAGTGCCATAAATCATTAATTTACTCTAATTAATCATAACAATTATGAATTTAATTAGAAAAATCATTTTCTTTAACTAACATACCATACTGGCAGTAGCACATGCATGAGCAAAAATTTCCAGATATTTCTTGTTTTAATTCAATTAAGAAAACAATTTCCAAGTTAATCATTATTAACTCTTAATAACGATAAAAACCCAAAATTAACTTTTAATTTTAGAAAAATTCGAACCAATGCCATGGTGAACTTTATTACTGGAAATTTTAGTCCTCTTAATTTTCACATAATTTTATACATGCAAATTATCTAATTAACACTTAATTCGATAATTAAGCTAATTATGTGATTTAAACCGAAAATTCATGGAAAAATAGCTAAAAAATTCCAAAATTTCTACAATTTCGTCCTAAACCTTTTTAAGACCAGTAGAAGCCATGCATGTCGAAAAAACCCAGTGAAAAAACCATTTTATCATTAAAATTAATTAAGTCGATAATTCACCTAATTAACCAACTCGGTTTTAACATGCAATAAGACCAAATGCTCTGATACCAATTGTTAGAACCTAAGGTGGTTTAGACACTCTAAACAACACTTAATAACTCTATTAAGTGGAACCTTAGGTGAGGATCGATTTGCATGTAGTTAAAAACAACTAAAAAACCGAGTTTAAAGATCGTATACCTTGTTTTGGCTCTAGGTTGTGCTCTCCTTTACTAAGGAGTGTCTTGAGCTGCTTAACAAGGATGATCCTCCTTCCAAACTTTGATTCTTGAACTCTTCTAATCTCCCACGGCACGTACCAAAGGATTCACAAGAAAACCGAGTTATTATGTACTAGTAATAACTCGGTTTACCCCAAAAACAAAATAGCCCTAATCCCTAACAATTAGGATCAATTAGGGTGAAGTATTTTTGTGTTTAGATGTGTTTTTGAGCTACATGCAAAGCTCAAAAAACTTGGTGGCTATGGTGAAATAGTTGGCTCTTTTTAGAGAGGAAGAAGATGATGATTCTTTCCTCAATTTTTTTTTTTGTGTTGAAAATGATTAGTACTCTAAGTCTAAACATGGATTAGACTATATATAGTGGTGGGTTAAATTAGTAAATCAAATTTACTAATTTGCCCCCACTAACATTAACCAACCTTTAAGGTATAACAAGGTTAATTTAGTCATTTCATAACTTAACTAATTAAGTTACAATTAACTATTATATATTGATATAATAATTATATCTAATCATATTTTAGCTAATAATTACAACTCTTGTAATTAATTCTAGCTAAATTTGTCACGACTGACAAATCACAACAATACCCGTATAATTACTAATCTCAAATTTAGCAACTTATACACTGATAAAATTTCTATTTTATCAGTGGTTTATTTATTATCAATTATCTTATAATCAATAATATAATAAACTCTACAGCCTGATACTAAACACATTGCCAGTTAACTATTAACTGGCTAACAGGAGTTCATCACGTTATCCTATATAGGTATGACCGATAGGGATCAGTCGATCTCCGCCATCTTACGACGACAATAACGTCAAACCCTAGACAGCCAATCGTTATTGATTTACGTTGATCAACTGATAAGTTCATCTTATAAACCGATCCCTGTTTATTCCATAATTGAGATTTATTAATCAACGCACTATTGTCGGAGGACACTAGTCCAACACCAGCCTCCGCCGCCGCAGGCCCCACTAGCTTCCAGCCACCACGTGGTCTTTTAATGATGAGCATGGCCTCCACACCTATCCCCCTTCTCCCCATTTATCCTCTCTTTCCTCCTTCTCTCTCCTCTAGTTTGTCCACCTCCAATGTGGATTTGATGGCGACGTGCGAAAGAGGAGACAATGGCGAGGGGAGGTGGTGGTTGTCAAAAAGGAGAACACGTGAGGAGAGAGAGAGAGAAGAGGAGATGGCATAGAAAGTATAGGTATAGTGTATGGTACGGTGGTTAAACGAGTTGAGCTCACCGACAAGTTTACGTCGGTAAAATGGTAGTGTCGGCGGTGGTTAGGGTCCGAGGGTGAGGGCGGTGGTGGTTAGGGTAGGAGGGCAGCGGGATTTGGCTGGAGTTGTGGCGGGGATAAGGTGGTCGGGGAGGTGAAAAGGGAAAGAGAGAGAATGATAGTTGGGATTCTTTTCTCTTATTTTGTTTATTGTTATTGGACTTGGCTTGTAATCTGAACAACATTAAAACGGGGCTGGCGTAGAAACAAACCTTTGGAGATTCATGAATAGTAAAACGAGGGGTACCATATACTAATTGAACCTGGTAAGGGTCCTTTCGACTTTTCCTTTTGTTTCGACTTCGATTTGTATTTTACTACCCTATATTATATCTTGCATCATGAATTAAGTGAGTGTTTATAAACCAGAATGCACATGAAAATTTTAGGGTGCTTATTTTAATGAAATGAAATGGGTTTCATGAAGTAAGGCTTCCTTGATTTATTCACATTATTGCTCTACTTCACTTTATACATGCCCCTATCTTTGTAGTTTGTACGAATAACAAAACCAACAAGCATGTAGGCCTTCCTTTTCTAGTTGGTTCGATGAAAACCTGACAAAATTGGTTGGCCTTTAATTACAGTGTACAAAAAGATGGATTGGTGCTCATGGAAAAAATGATTACAGCTTTAACAAACCCGATCCTTGACAGTACGGTCTCCAACTTATCGGCTAACTTGAGGATTCTTTTTTTGTCCTAGCTCAAGAGTCGGATTAAGGTAATGTTTGTGCATGACGTGGACTAAATTTTCTCAAGAGAGTTGTCTAATGGTGTCAATTATAGTATCATCAGATGCTTTTAACCATGTGAGTTTGTTCTTTTGAATGTTTTACCTGAATATATAATTTTTGAATTGTGAATTTTGTCTTCTCTAGCTAAGTGATGTGCTAGTTATTATATGAGTATAGGGTTCCAAAATACAAGATATTTAGTTATTACAGAATCACCGAAATTACGAAAGAAATTAGTCATATGAAATGATCTTAAAGAGCCTCAAAGTCGACCACGCATAATTCATGTTCGGTTGAACAAAGAAGTATGACCTGATGGCACTAAAAGTGTCATATATTCTGATACATATGATATTTTTGAGTAATTATTTTTTGGAAACAAAGGCTAACATCTTTACCTTTAATTTGATAAATTACAGACTTCATAAATCATATTGAGCAGAAAGTTATGATGACTGCAACAGAGAACAAATTCAACATAGTTGAGGAGTAGCAATATCTATGATATAAGATAATTGAAGGGTAATACTGATGATTAGTCATGTAATTTTGTGCTAGTGATTGGAGATATCACCAGGTCTAAAGGGACATGCGCCGTTTATCTTCGACATCTCCATGAGATACAAAGTCTTCATCTATACTTATATGTCGCTTGGTTAAATAGTTACTTGTGATGGTGACATAGATGGGCCGAAATGATCTGCAAACTCACTATAATAAGAAAATTAAGAGTCTCTTGTTATGTTTGTAACTTAATGTACATTGAATATAATTTTAATTATTGTTGATGCAAGGCAGATATTCGAAGAAGGTTGGCAAAACATTCATAAAAAGGACTATGATGCTTATTTGGAAGCTGGTGGTGGCATTAGTAAAGAGGTCTCCGCAGTTGGACATGCACTTCAGATGATTCATTGGAGATGATATTAGATCAAACTAGCTAGTTATTCAAATTTGGACGTGGAATGGGCTATTTTGTCAATTTTTAAAGATGATGATATGTAATTTTTCGAATTATTGAAATTATTTTATAAAAAATTTAAGTTTAACTACCAATGGCTATAGTGTGTTACGGTTGGTCTCTAGTTAAAGTACTTGTAATACATGGTCCCGAATCTAGCGGCTAAGAGCCACTAGTCACAGATAGCTACCGATATACAGTCACAAATTTACCTACCGATATATATTGGATTCTAAATTGGCTACTTCTATATATCGGCCGCTAATTTACCTACCAATTTAATAGTCTTTAAGTTAGCTACTGGTGTATTTGGTCGCTAATTCGTTAGCTATCCTGATTAGCTACCGAATTTTAATGATTTAGAGACCGAATTTCGGTCTCTGTTTCTTGTTTCTCTTAGTGCATTTCTAGGAATCGTCGTATATACTAATTGATAAAGGGTCACCATTGGTTTCAAGTGGTCTGCAGTGCCATACATGGCGTGCCGTTTATAGCCACTCAAGTTGTTAGACAGTTATTTAATCAAAATAGTTTCAAATGATAGTTGGTACAATTTGTGTATAGAGGTTGTTGGCTTGCAAGGTTCTCATGTGCTTAGTGAATCGCAAAGTGTTCTTTCACCAGATTCGCAAGAGCCCTTGGTGCAGCAGGTGAGCAGTATCACAATGCATAACACATCTGGTAGTTACCATCTTAATCGTTTATCTGCTGAAAGTTCTACCTATATTTAGAGTAAAAACAAAAAGAAAATATAAAAAAAAAAAACTTAATTTATTGTAAATGACTTGATGGAATCCAATAATGTTCACTTAGTGGTTGTGGTTTTAAAGAAAGTTAGCATAATTGATAGGTTTGACTGCCATATGGTACATAGATGGATTCAGCATCCAATATTAAGAATTGTATGAAATCGGGTAAGAAAGCACTATTTTTCAGCTTTAAATTCAAAGCCCAAACTGGTATAATTTGAGTCATTATAGGCAAGCCAAAAGGGATCTTCTTATGGATGTGATTGCCTTAGTCTATACGTTTATGTTATAATGTTCCTTGTACTAAAATAGAAGTCGACACCGAAAAAATTGAATCTACACCATCTTATTAATAAGCAATCAAATTTTCAACCTGCTATAATTTGTGCTTTAGAAGTTTTTAACATTATATATTTTGATAACAACTGTATGATTGGGCTCGAACAGTATTTTTGGACAAGTTTCGGTTCCCTATGATCAAAATGACATTTATTACTTCTAGGAATTATTGTGTGATTTGCTTAATTGAATTCAGGACACGTAGATGTATAACCTAGATTGTACATGTAAACATACTATAGAATAGATCTGGTCAAATTATGTTGTAACTAGTTTTTGCACCCGTGAAAATCACGGGTCTATTTCGACATTTCTTCTTTGTCTTTTTTCATTGTTTAAAGCACAGTGATACCAAGCATGAGACACCTCAATTTTAATAACTAGCCCTAATACTACTATATTAGTGACCCAACTTGCTCTGATACAAAATGACCTTAATTCGAACTGAATCCTTGAACATTGGCATATTCACGTCGATCTTACTAAAATGATCAACAATCCAAATCTTAGCCAATTGATGTGAATGTTGGATCACTGACATGATCATCATGATCAAGGTGATCCCGCGTCAAGTTTCCGTTAAAAATACAATGCAACATTAAACTTTAGAGGGATATGTAATACCAAAAATACATACCAGTAAAAAACCACATGACGTGAACTCCATAATTCCTGACTTAGTACAATTCAACTATGGAAGGATATAAAAGTTTCAATCTTCTTATTCTATTATATCATAAACATTGAAAACGTTAATATGTTAGTATATTATCTGAAGACAATCATTAACCCAAAGGCTAACATGTCTAAGCCTCTTAGGTATCTCTGAGTATGATACGACCAGTAATTATGTTTACATAGGAAAATTCTCAATCACCAAAGCTAATAGTGCTTCTGTGCAGGTTAATGACACACATGCTGAGCTGAGGATTTCGAGAGCCTGATGAAAGTTGCACGCATGTAAACACATGTGGAGCAGCAAAAGCACATCATTTGGTTAGTTAGTCTTTGATTCAGACCAGATATGTGAGAAAATATAAGCATAACTTTGAAGCTCGTAACTTATATATATGAAAATATATACTCAAATAGGTTGTACATGTACTTACTAAATCAACTCGTTGACTTGCGACATATTTTGATGAGAATGCAATTCTTTAGCTTCTATACGTGTAATAGAACACTTGCATGCGTCCTGAGTTCAATGGAGCATCTATCCAAATATAGCACACAACAATTCCAAGTAGCCATAAATATCATATCCATTTTCTGATCAAAGGGATCTGAGGCTCGTAATCTTGAGGGAGTCAAAATTCATAAACAAAAAAGTAACTCAAAGTGCCTATGCATCATCGCTCAAAGCTTGGGTAAACATATAAAGATCCACTTTTCATAAGCTGCAAGAATATGATAATAAAGGAGTGTACATTGGAGATCATACAATAATGAACACTTCCTTTAAGAAATAGTAGTAGTCCATAATCAAGTGAGCATCATGTACTACTTACCAGCACTACATCAAGTCATTGAAATTGGATTCAAATTCTAGCCTATTGAGAATTAATCTGATAAGAATCATAGCTCACGCAATATCATAGGATGAACTAACGAAGTCTAACATACATAATCTTAAAAAAAAAAAACGGAAAAAAATTATGAATCTTTGTTGTTATCATATATTTACCTTTCCTAGCTTATCAGTTTCACTTCGCGTTGGTCTTATGATTTGCTTATCAGCTTATATGGGTACTATATGTTCATATCAAACGACAAATAATAATCGGTATATAAACCCAAAATTTCATAAACCGTTGGAGACCAATCTCCACACAGTTTGCTAGCTTTAAGAACAACCAAATTAATAAAAATTCAGTTTCCACATTTCATCGCATTGGTACCTTTACAGATAACTCTCCCAAATCTAGTGAGAGAAAACTCTCCGAAATCACTCACCGGCCTTACTGGCGGCGTAGCATTTACCAATGCAGATCATCAGCAACACTCCGCCGGGACATGATTCCGGCACCTTTCCACCACTGCAAAAAAATGCCAAACGGAAAACAACCCATCTGAGCGAATTTCTTAGAGATTCAACTCAAGCTCTAGATGAAATAAATATGGATCTGAGCTCTCAGTCTAAGGAGATAGACCATCAGCAAGTAAGTCTTCCCACCTTCAAGGAAAAACTTCAGGGGTTCCAACAAGGAACTCTTCCACATTCAGGCTCTCTGGCTCTTTCGCATCCCAATCCTTTCATAATCCAAGATCTAGAATCCGATGATGATGAACCACCCTCGGTGGAAATCGAAGACGATCGCTGCCCTGTAATCCTCCTTTCCAAAGATGAAAAGCAGAAACTAAGAGCGCCATGGAGACACTCGCTCATAATTAAAATGTTTGACAAGAATGTAGGCTACATCACCTTAATGCGAAAATTGAAGGTCAAATGGGCGCTTAAGGGTAAATTAACTCTCACCGATATTGGTTGTTCATACTATGTGGCGAGATTCAACACCCTAGAGGATTACAATCATGTAATCACCCAAGGCCCCTGGATGATAGATGACCACTATCTCACCATAAGAAAATGGGTTCCAAACTTCATCCCAGACATGGAGCAGATCAAAGTGCTCACAACCTAGGTAAGAATTCCCAAACTATCAGTTGAATATTTCAATGAAGAATTCCTGAAGAAAGTTGGGTCAAAAATCGGAAAAGTCCTACGAATTGATCAAACTACTGCCTCAGCGGAACGAGGTCAATTTACTCGTCTCAGTGTCGAAGTGGATTTATCAAAGCCACTACTGTCAAAATTCTGGCTGAATGGAAAAATCTGGAGGATTCAATCTGGAGGATTCAATATGAAGGACTACGTCTCATATGCTACAAATGTGGTAAGCTTGGTCACAAGGACGCTGACTGTCCACAATTCAAGGAGAAAGCTGAAGAGGATCAAAACATGCAACTTGATGAGTCAGAACGCAACATTATTCCTCCCGAAGAAATTCAGGATTTCGGCTCTTGGATGGTGGTAAAAAAACCACCCCGAAAGAAGCTCCCACCACGAAATGACAAAACCGCGCCGGAGTCTCAGGGAGGAGCGGCGACGGCCAAACGGGTCCCCGAAAAACCTAATACTATTTCTGGAAAAGATCATGGTTTAAGGCAAGGATCAAGATTTCAAATCTTCCAGGAGGACAATTTGGAAAACGCATCAGATTCTATTGTGAATTCCCCAATTTTGACTCCAAATTTGGGCGAAAATACTCCCCTTTCCTCAAATAATCCAAACAGAATTTTGCAAACAACTGGCGAGAATATAATGCAGTCAAACAAAATATTCAAGACTGGATCTTCAACGCAAACAGGCAAATAACTCAAGCAAACCAAAAAGACGCCAGCACAGGGGAAAATTTACCAAAAGAAAAGATCTAATGACCAAGTCCTAGGAATTAATTCCATAATCCAAAAATCATTTATGGAAATGCCAGCAAAACAATCAGAGTCCCGCGTTCAAACTCTAGGCAAGGAAGACACCAATGCCAACACACAAGCTTCAACTGAGACATCTCCAAAGACATCACAACCAAGCCAGACTTCGCAAAATCTCGAGGCCGGAACACAACTCACACAGGTCTCATCTACCTTCCCTCTCGTATGCACCCCAAATTCTATTCATCCCACCGGTGAGGGAACTGTGTGTGAGCAACGAGATGCACACCCCCATCCTGGGAGTGATGATTCAAGAGTCACATCAGATGATGATAACCTTGACCATCGAGGGAGAACAGGACAGCCCTTCCCCGAAGGCGAGGATCAGCCTCATGATACCGGAAGCAACTGACCAGGTTCTTACCCTGCTCAAGCAAGCTTATATGACTTCTCTCCCCACCATACCAGTTTTAATGGTTGATAGATATCCAAGATTAGCTCCGAGCACAACTCCAATCACCTTCATGGAGTGGAATGTCCAAGGTACAACAAAAAAATCAAAACTTTCAGCACTAAGAGACATCATCAGACAGTATAAACCAACTGTTTTGGCTCTCCTAGAGACTCATATGGGAGGCTCCCATGCTGAACAGGTAGGCAAGGCGCTCGGTTATCAAGGCCATACGCGAGTTGATGCAGATGGCTTCAGCGGCGGCATCTGGGTCTATTGGACACCTGAATTGGTCACCATCAATCCGGTCCCAAAACACTCGCAACATATTACGATGGAGGTTACTAGAACAGGAGACATTCCATGGTTCTTCTCAGCCATTTACACTAGCCCGGACCCATACAAAAGACACGAACTTTGGCAGGAACTTGAACAATTTACTATTCACAACAGCAAGCCATGGGTTCTAGCGGGAGACTTTAACGAAACCCGCAATCTTGCGGAAAGAAGCGGAGGAGGAGCTGCGATGTCTCGTCGTTGCGGCTTTTTCAATTCGTGGATTGATAACATGGAGTTAATTGAACTTGCTTTCTCGGGTTCCCCCTATACCTGGTCCAGAGGCAACTCCCCGGAGACGAGAACTAGCGCTCGTCTAGATCGAGCCCTTTGCAATTCCGATTGGGGCTTCCGTTTTGACAATGCTTCGGTTAATCATTTACCATCATTTCAATCAGATCGTTGCCCCCTCCTCCAATCACCGAACGGATTTGCGCCCCTCACTACGATCAACAAACCGTTCCGTTTCCAGGCTGCTTGGCTCCTTCATGAAAATTTCCCGACTTTCTTTGAAGATAATTGGAGAAAAAATTCTGATCTGGTCCCGCAACTGCAGGACCACTAAACGGGTCCTGGATTGGAATGAAACTACTTTCCGAAACATCTTTCACAGGAAAAATCAGTTGAAAGCCCGCCTAGCCGGATGTCAGAGGAAATTGGCAGAGAATATAGACAGAGGTCTCATTAAATTGGAATCAAAATTAAGACGAGAGCTTGATGAAGTCCTAGAACAGGAGGAATTGTATTGGTACCAAAAATCCAGGGCCGAGTTTATCCGAAATGGAGATAGAAATACCTCCTTCTTTCAACTGAGTACTATCATTCGGAGATGGAACAACAAGGTCTCAGCCCTCAAAAATGCAGCAGGGGTTTGGACGTCGAATCAAGAGGAAATCAAGGAGTTGGTAACTCAATACTACAAGCAGCTCTTCACGGAAGAAAATACCGAACCCATCTCCACGGACCTGCCCACAGACTATTTCCTTGAATTCACAAATGAACTATGGACCAAACTCAACCGAGCTTTTACCAAGGCAGATGTCGAGAACGCAATTCATAATATGCATCCTCTAAGCTCCAGGTCCTGATGGCTTTCAGGCTCTGTTTTATCAGAAACAATGGAATACGCTTGAAGAAAGTGTCACCAGCCTCGTCCTAGCAGCTCTTGAGGGAAAAGGCATACCCCCCGGAGTGAATGATACTTTTCTTGTGCTTATTCCAAAAATCTCGAGCCCAGAATTTGTAACACAATTTAGACCGATTGGTCTTTGCAACGTGGTTTACAAAATCATCAGCAAAGCTCTAGTTAACAGATTGAAGCCGATTCTTCCGATTCTAATCGCTGACACCCAAAATGGTTTCGTTCCGGGACGGCAAATCACAGATAATATAGTGGTGGTTCAGGAAATGGTTCATACCATGAGAAGAAAACAGGGTAAGATGGGAACAATGGCGATCAAAATTGATCTCGAAAAGGCTTATAATCGGCTACGATAGTCCTTCATCCGCGACACTCTGACTGAAATGCGACTTCCTCCTTTGCTAATTGAAGTTATCATGGAATGTGTCACCTCCTCGCGTCTTAGCATTCTTTGGGATGGGGAGAAAACTGTATCTTTCTATCCATCTTGAGGAGAGCGCCAAGGAGATCCTCTATCATCGTATCTGTTCGTTATGTGTATGGAAAGACTCCATCAAATAATTGACGAATCGGTCCGAGGAGGGCAGTGGAAACCTGTTAAGGCAAGCCGCAATGGGCCAGCAATCGCCAACATATTCTTTGCGGACGACTTGATTCTGTTTGCAGAGGCCTCGGTAGAGCAGGCTACCATCATTCAGGGCTGTCTCGAGAAATTTTGCAAGGCCTCCGGACAGAAAGTCAGTAAAGCGAAGTCCCAGATTTTCTTCTCTTCAAATACGCCTGATGATGATAAAGAGATTATAAGCCAATCGCTGGGTATTTCAATCACGGATGATCTGGGCATATACCTTGGTATGCCCATAATCCATGGCCGAATAACTCGCCATACATACAGTCATCTTGAAGAAAAGGTCGATAGAAGATTAGCGGGTTAGCAAACTAAGCATATTTCTCTAGCAGGCCGGGCTACTCTTATTCAATCGACATTGAATCACCTTGCAACCTACTCTATGCAAACGGCAAAGATCCCTCGAACAATTTGTGACGCCATAGATAAGAAGACTCGCCGATTTCTTTGGGGAAGAGATGATAATCATAGAAAAGTCCATCTTATCTCTTGGGAAACCTTGCAACTACCGAAGGAGCAAGGAGGACTAAACATTCGGTCGGCACGTCAAGCAAACGCTGCGTTCTTAACTAAGTTCGATTTCCGTGCTCTCGCGCAACCACACACACTCGGGTCCACGATTTTGAGAGCTAAGTATTGCAAAGGTAGATGCGATCTCGACATGTTTACCCCACAAAGTAACATGTCTCCGCTTTGGGCCGGAGTGATAGAGAATGCGGACACTATCAGGTCGAGAATCAACTCGGCAGTAAGCAATGGCCGAAACACATTGTTTTGGGATCACTCTTGGGTGGAGCAAGGTCGATTATCAGAAAAGACCCTACATCCAATCCCCACTGATCAAAGAGAACTCACTGTTGCAGATATGTGGGATTCAAATATTGGCTGGAAGTGGGACGAATTTGCTGACTACTTACCTAAGGAAGAGCTTCTCAAAATTGTAGCTTTCGAGCTAACACAGGACCGAAATATTCCGGACTCCATTTATTGGAATGGCTCGTCCAATGGTCGTTTCACCATTAAATCAGCCATGATTTTCCTAAAGAACCCGATTTTACAGGATGAGCAAACCAACACAGATAATGGATGGAATTATATCTGGCGGCTTCCGGTCCAGCAGCGCATCCGAGTATTTCTTTGGTTAGCCAAGCACAAAAGGTTGATGTGTAACGCCAATCGGATGAAAAGAAACCTGACGGATAATCCCTCTTGTCCCAGGTGCAACGCCGGAAACGAAACTGTCATTCATGTCCTTCGGGACTGTCCCGATGCCCGGCACATATGGCAGCATATTGGGGAAATTGCTAGCCTTACCTTCTTCCATTCCCCTCCTTTAACAACTTGGTTACTCCATAATACTAGCAACCTAAACCCGCTCGCCACTGATGATTGGCCTCTAAAATTTGCTATCACTTGTTGGTCGATTTGAAGATGGCGTAATAACATCGTGTTCGGACGTGCTTCTGAAATTCCTTTTGATCCTTATACTTTCTTCAAATCCAGGTTTGCGGAAACCAAGGACGTCTTCGACAGATTTTCTTTGCTGATCCCGACTCCGAGTTCTTTTCGAGAGATTCAAATATGGTGGAAACCCCCCCCCCCCCCCCTCAAGGGTGGATTCTACTCAACACAGATGGAGCAAGTCGGGGAAATCCCGGTCTCGCGGGTGGAGGAGGAATATTTCGAGATGATTCATGGAATTTCGTTCAAGCTTTCCTCTCCAACTACGGATTCTGCACCTCGATGAGAGCTGAGCTCCTAGCCCTCAAGAGAGGTCTTCAGGAAGCACAAAGCAACGGTTTCAGGAAGCTTATTATACACATGGACAACCTAGCATGTGTTGATTTGATAATTAAGGAAGGGATGCATTCAGGAGCACTTAGCAGACTTGTGTCGGAATGCAAGTCTCTCGTCGAGAGCAATGACTGGATAGTTGACATCAAGCATACCTACAGGGAAGCGAATAGAGCCGCCGACTGGCTAGCCAACCAAGGTGCTGATCAGGACCAGAAGCTAGTCATTCTTCAATACCCCCCGCCAGAACTCCGGTTCATTCTTAGGGAAGACGTCTTAGGAGTGTCCAGACCTCGTGTAATCTCTTCGTAGTCTTTGGGGCTAGTCCCCTCTCTGTAACAAAAAAAAAAACAGATAACTCTCCAGGTGGTAAACATACTTGGGGAAAGCCCATTGTGAACAGACCAAGACCAATCAGCGAAATGATGGGCACAATGATAAGGGGAATAAAGAACCTGCATCCATTTATGAAGATAAAAAAAATTATTATTCTCAATATAGCAAAATGCATCTTACATGTAGTTATAAACCTCGAATGTATTCCAAACTGGACATCCAAGGACAAATATAATTACAAACACAGAGAGTTACTCACCTCATCAAATATCCCAATGCTCCGCTGTAGCCAAGAATGATGATAACTTAACTGCCTACAATGCTGCTATCCACCACTTATTCTCATCTACTATGCCACCAACAAACGCTTCAATTCTATAAATAACATCATTCTTGGTTGGCACGTGGAAGAATTCCAAAAAAACGGCAAGTAAAAAATTTATCTACATTATACAGATTGAGTTACCAACAAAAAGATGACAACACCTTGCTCTTTTGGAAAGAAAATTCAAAACTCAAGGATCAAGACAAAGATTGGAAGAGCTTGTACGGGAACATCAGAGCAAAATCTCACTTTTGAGGCTATTCATTTGATTATCATTCCAGAAAACTAAAAAAAAGCTGTGGTTACATTGTACTATCATTCTTAAAGTCCTCAAAAAGTTGCTCCCCCAACAATCGAAATACACCACAATCTCATACAATAGCTTACAAATTCATATAGAAAGCTCCTAATTGTGCAATCAATATTTTCCCTACCCTTGGTAATTGGTATACAAAGTGCGTAAAAATGAGTTCTTATAACCAAGTAGTGATATCCAATAATTAATTGCGAATTAAAAGGGGACCAAAACAAAACACATCATAATGTGTTCAAACAAAAGAGACATGGAAGGTCAAAGAACATCACATCAAGTGGAAGGTGTAAAGAAAGTGCAAGAAAAAATGTATTCAGAATTTCTGATGCAAGGGAAGCAATTGTATGTGAAAGGGAATGATATTACCCACAAAGTACATCAAGGGAAGGTCTTCCAGCAAGAAATGGTACTACCTGATCAGGGACTTGGTTTATTTTAGTAAAGAAGAAACAATTTTTTTTAATAACATAACAAACATATATGGTTGGCATATCCTGTACTTACAATGATTCATTGAGTTAGGTTTCTTCAAATTTTGGGTCAAGAATGAGATAGTGAGGGAAAAACAGTTGGAACTACCTTTCTTTAACAAACACATCAGTTCATCAATCTATGATACTAAAAATAAAAGGTGGCTTTTATTTTACTTTACACAATGTTCTAACTTCTAACTACATGACATATAAACCAACAGCAAGAAATTGCTTGTCAACCCACTCTTATGATCACCCACACCGTTAATCACATCCATATAGTAGGAGCTATTACCTCATAAGAAATGAAAAAAAAAAGGCCATAAAAATAAGAAAGCCATAAAAATCAAACACAAATTTTTAACCAGATTCGGAACTTCTAATTGAGCAAGAAAATAGGAAGATCCATATGACTCCCAAAATTATCATAACAGATAGAGCTAGTACCAAAATAAGGAATAACTTAATTTCTCAAAGCATCCATGACCAAGGAAATAAGAGGAAGGAAACAATTAGATACTTAATATCATTTGGTTTTGGTACTTCCACGCTACAGAAAGTGTCGGGCACATTGCCTGAATTTGTGTAATAAAAGTCCCATCTTGAGGAAGATGACAAAGCTCAGATGACTGATCATACATCAACCATAGAAAGTTACCATTAGAATGTAGCCTCTGCATCTGCAAGGCACAAACATGAAATAAAACGATTTAGCTTGCCGGCAACTCAATCAATATGAGAACAATAAAAAATTTAATCCAAGATTCCAATTTATTGGAAGTAAAAATAACAAAACACAAAAACAATGGCGATGCTACAGTGAGAAAGAATCATAGGGCCAATCCCTAGCAAAATAATTGAAATTGATACGCATAATTTTCAATTCCAGACCTCGAATAGAAATGATTGAATTGATACTTTCTCAGACCAAATAATTATGGAATGGAGTGTATTGTGAAAGGGATGGGATAATGGGATAGAGAAAAAATATAAAAGAATCGATTAATAAAATTGACATCCATTAATTAGAGCAAAGTTGAATACTCCGTTTAATGAACAAATTGGAAAGCACATAATTCATGGCAAACAAAAACAAATCACCATCTCTCTAATTTGTATGTCAGGCATCCAAAAATAATCGAAGCAACGAATCATATATATATTTATACCTTGTAAGGAAGAGGAGAAGATGGGGAGGTGAGGCGTTTAATGGGATTGGGGGCGGTGAAGAGTTTCATGAGATCCGATAAGGCTATGCAAACAGGGAGAGGAAGGGGTGAAACCTCACGGACAAAATCTGAATGTGTTTGCTGATGACACGTGGATTTAAGCAAATGGTTTTGCTAGCCTATTAATAGTATTATATAGATATGGTCCTTAACACATGGGTTGATTTTAGTAAGTAAATTTACAACCTATTATATAAGTTATGAGGTTTAGATTGTGCTTATCTTTTCACACATATGTGGTCTGAATCAAAGATTTACTCAACAAATTGATTGAAGTTTTAGCTTGAGCTCCACATTCATGAATAATATCTGTGACTGGAATTATGGGAATGGTGCTTATGTCGTTTACTGGCAATCACTTTTGAAACGACAAATTGTGGTGCCCCCGAACTATATATGTCAGAATGCGCGTAATGCATCTACCTTTGAAACTTGTACACTCCGGTCCCCGGACTTTGTGCCTATAGGCACGTGGGTCCTTTAAGCGCCCTGATTCTCTAACGCCGTTAACTTTTGGATGTTAAACGATAATGTGACATATACTAAGTAACATTAAATAAAATCATTTGTAATTAACGTTAAATAATGGAAAAAAAATACAAAAAAAAAAACAACTAAACATTTTTTCTCCCTCTAATATTTCCAAGCAATCCCCTACCCATCGGTCCACCCTCCCTACTGCCCCACCACCACATCGTTGACCACCCCAACCGCATCCATCCTTCCCACCTTCACCACCAATGGGCCGCTCATGACTAATTTATTGAAGTTTTTCATAATTCTTTAATTTAATTAACTAATTATCTAACAATTAACCGACAAATCATCACTTAACGGAATAATCTAACGGAAGTTACTATTTGGGTACCATGTGCACAAAGTAGTAACCGTAGGGGCACCATGTGTACAAACTTGCCAAGTTGGAGATCATGTGCAATCAGTCAAACTTCGAGGGTACCACGTGAATTTTCCGATAATTTAAACTAATATTCACTCATTTACTCCCACCTTCCCCTCCCATATCACACCCGATCCCAGCCTCACCGATGCACCTCCACGCTCGCCTAGACCAAAACCACATCGCCTTATCCATGCCGACTAATCGCCGCCTTCGCCGGCAATAAAAAAGACACCTTAGGCATGGGTGTGGTGAACCCTAAAAATCATTGATTTAAATAGGGATTGTTGTGGTTAAGGTGTCCGAGAAAAGAGTTTAGGGTCCCTTTTTTGTGGGGTTGACTACAAGTAAGAGAAGGCTGAAATCTTGGTTGTGCGGCGATTATGGGTGTTCAGGAGTGATTTTTGGTGGTCTACTAGTTGTTAGTCGTTGTCTTTGGTGGTTTTGGGGAATCTATGGTTGAGTGGATGAGAGAGGGGCCAATGAGATTGAGTAGAGAGGATATGTCTGACATATACAACAAAAATAATGATTATCTGTCACTTCTTTTAATTGGTTTTTTATGCTTATCACTAATAGTTTATGAGAATTTGCTTAATAATTAAGATGTATACTTAGCAGAGGCGTGGCAGGGCATGGGTGAGCTGGGCCCACGCCCAGGCCCCTTCATAAAAACAATATAAGTGCATTAAGAGATCTAACATTAGCAATGTACTCTTGTCAGTCCAGTGGGGAAAACTAATACATCATTAGGAAGTGTTCTAGGTTCGATTTCGAGGGCAAGCATTTTTATTTTCTTTTATGCACTTTCTTTTCTTGTTTTTTGTTTCAACCATTGTTTTGTTTTTGCAACGTTTTCTCTTGTTCATTTTATATGTTCTTTTTAGATATATGAGCTTTTTTTTTTCTTAGCATAATTTTCTTCAAATCTACGAATATATTTTCTTGCCATTTCCAATTAAATCTTAAAGTATTTCGGAGAAGGACGGCGTTAAGAAAAATAATTATAGGGACCCCATTGTGAAAGCTCGCTCAGGGCCCCCGAAATCTCCCACACGACCCTGATACTTAGCCCTATTGGCTTATAGCAATTTCCTTATTATTTTTTTATTATCGTCTTCTAATCCACATTATTCTATTAGTTGCATTACTCGCATGACACTCACTTGCTACCTTTGTGATTCTATTTTTCACCTGATTCGTCTTCATGTTTGTGTATATTTCTGAGATTTCATTTTTGTGAAGCATGAGTCCAATAGTTATTTTCGAACCTCAACATTAAACCCTGATTTCGCATTGTTTCTCACTACTTAAATGTTCGTCTTCATGTTTATGTATATTTTTGAGATTTAATTTTTGTGAACCATGTGTGGAATTTTTATTTTCGAAACTCAACTCTAAACTCTGATTGAACTGAATAGAGGCCCCCAAAACTTAGAAAACGTCCAATTGGAAAAAAAAAAAAAGAAAAAAAAACTACAATAAATGAGCTTGGCCTATTTTGAACCTTAGACAATGTGTAGAAGAAATGGAATGTGAACCACTAGGCTAGAGAAATACTAATGAATACATTTACATCTTAATATTATATGAACAAAATTAACAGATATTGGGCCCCAAAAATCGGGGGCCCTAGGGGACCGCCTAGCCCGCCTATGCTAAAGGCCGGCCCTGGTACCAAGTGACGCTGTCAGAGAATAACGACGAAAATCTCAAGTGACGACAAAGTAAAAAAAATTAAAATAAGTGCAAGTGGTCAAATGGAGTTAAGGGTAATGCTGTAAAAAATAAAAGAATTTGAAATACTTACTGTAGGTAGATTACACGTGTTGGGGGGAAGGGAAATAAATTGGCGGATTAAATCAACTTTCCGTTAGGGTTTTTGGGATATTTCATTCTACCATATAGAGTGTGTCTCATTGTGTCTCAATCCCACTTTCTCTATTTTCACCTAAACTTTCCGAACAAATTAATAATATAATAAAAATATATTAAAAAAATAAAGAGTAAAAAAATGGCATTTCTCACCGGTATGAAGAAGGACATCAACTTGAAGGGTTACACGCAGATATCTATGGTGTTTTTTTTTGTCATCTTTGTCCTTTGCATGGGATGTTCTAAGGCCTTTGATGGCGAGAAGGTTAGTAATATTGTACACCCTTTTCCTTTACTTATATGTGTAAAAAGTTAAGCTTTATAACTTTGCGTGTGAGTGTTTTTTTTTTTTTGGCATTCACTGTCGGTCTCAAATTCGGATAAAGGAGGAGAGTTGCGGTAGGTTTGTGGCGGCCAGCGTAAAACTTCAAAATTTTATTGACATGAATCGAAATTTAATAACCGTGAGGGCGTCCTCTTCATAGTGACGCGCTACACTTCCTAGACCCGGGTGTGGTGATAAGTATGCAAGGGTCTCTACGTCGTCGCCTCGAAGCGACGCGCCACTTCGACGCCTGGGGGTGGTGTAAAAAATGCAAGGTCGCGCTACACTTCCTAAACCTGGGTGTAGTAAAAAATGTGCGGGTTGCTAGGTCGTCACCCCGAAGTGACGCGCCACTCTGGCTCACCGGGGTGGTATCAAATGTGCAAAGGTTCACAAACTATGGACGGGAGCGAGTAAAGACGCTTATTCATAACAGTAAGGGTAGTAGGCTTAGGTTTGGAACATGGAACATCGGTTCTTTGACAGGGAGATTTTTGGACGTTGTGGAGGTTATGAGAAGGAGAAAGATTCACATTATGTGTTTACAAGAGACAAAATGGGTTGGAGCGAAGGCTAAAAAGATCACATCATGGGGTTATAAGTTTTGGTACTGTGGAAAGGATAAGAGTCGGAGTTGCTATCATTATTGATAAGGAGTACATTGATGATGAGGTAATGGTTTCGAGGAAGAGCGATCTCATTATGACAATGAGGTTGGTGAATAGGAATGAGATTATGACTATTGTAAGTGCTTATGCACCACAAATTGGATTTAATGCATCTATTCGTCAGGAACTCTAGGAGGAGCTAGAAGTGGTGGTGCAAGGGGTTCCTAGTGGGGAAAAGGTGGAGCAGGTCGGAAGGTCTTAGGTTTCTGAGTTCAAAGTCTTCTGAGCTTTAACCAATCAATAGAGAGGATCCGAGATCCATAGCCGCCTCCGAAGCTACACCCCAGAAGACTGTGGGGATCTTAATGGACATGTGGGATCAGCGCGACACGATTTTGAAAGCGTGCAGGAGGTTTTGGCTATGGGTTGAAAAAATAAGGAGGAACGACCATTTTGGATTTTGCGTTGACATATGACTTGGGTATAATGTATATGTGGTTTGTGTAACAGTCCGGTCAATCGTCCGTCACAATAGAACCCAATAAGATGGGAAGTGCTTATCCCGAACATCCACTCGTGGGCTCTAAAAGGTGAAGGCCTTGTTGGTAGTATGATGGTGGGATCTATTATAAACTAATCATATGAGCCTTAGTTTCCCAATTTGGGACAAACCAATTCCATAAACCGCTTTTCATATTCCGTAGTGTTACAGTTTGAGAAGAGAGAGTCTCACTTGTGACGTACATGACCGGAAGTAATGCGAGTCAGATTGATTCCGTTTTAGTAAGGAATGCTTGCCACAAGAGTTTTACGGATTATAACACCTGGGGAGAGTGCGCCTACGCAACATATTGGTATAGCTAAGGGATGCTTTGGGAAGAGGCGGCCACAAGTGGAGCCAATGATCAAATGGTGGAAACTTGAAGGAGAGCACAAGGAGGCTTTATTGGAGAAAATGGCTGGGACGGATGTCTAGTCAACTAGTGTGGAAAGAGATATATACTCATTATGGGTTACTATGTCGCATAAGGTAAAAGAGACGGCAAAAGAGGTTCTCGGTGAATATAAGGGGAAAGCTCTACCGAGTAAGGATACATCTTGGTGGAATGAGGAAGTGCAACATGCGATAAGGAACAAGCGGAAATGCTATAAGAGTTTGGGGAAAGATAGAGGTGAAAAGAACTACGAGAAGTATAAGGAGGCAAAAAGAGCAGCAAAGAAAGCTGTAAGAGACGCAAGAAGAAAGGTGAACCAAGACCTCTATATAAGATTGGATACCAAAGCAGGAGAGAAGTGTATCTACAAAATTGCGCATATCAGGGAGAGGTGGACCTCGGGACATTTGTAGGGTGAAATGCGTCAAACATGTCGATCAAAGAGTCCGTGTTGATGATAAGGAGATTACGAAGAGATGGAGATCATACTTTGATACCTTGGGCAATGATGTTCGAGTGAATGATATTGAAAATGTGAACATTCACTCGGGTATTGTTAATTAGGAGTTCATGCGGAAAATTGAGAAAAGAGAGGTGAGGGTGGTCTTGAAAAAGATGGGACAGAAGAAAGCAGTGGGGTCAGACGACATACTTATAGAGGTTTGGAGATGTATAGGAGACAAAGGTTTGGAGTGGTTGACGCCTCTTTTCAATACGATTTGGAGAGGTAATAAGATGTCGATGGAGTGGAGGAAGAGCACTTTGGTCCCTTTGTATAAGAACAAAAAGGATATTCAGGAATGTGGCAACTATTGCGGGATCAAGTTGATATGTCATACAATGAAACTTTGGGAACGGGTGCTTGAGATAGATTAAGAAGAAGTGTGAAGATTTTGGAGAACCAATTTGGATTCATGTCGGGGAGGTCGAATATGGTGGCAATTCATCTCATAAAACAGACAATGGAGACGTATCAGGATAGGAAAAAGGACCTACATATGGTGTTCATTGATTTGGAGAAGGCCCATGATATGCTACCAAGGGGAGTGCTTTGGTGGGCGCTAACAAAGAAAGGAGTTTCGCAAAAATATATTAATATCATTAAGGACATGTATGAGGGAGGTAGCACGAGCGTAGGGACTAGTGTGAGGGAGTTAGAATTCCCATATTACAATTGAAGTGCACCAAGGGTCCGCACTTAGTCCGTTTCTCTTTGCTATAGTCATGGACGAATTGACGAGGTCAATCTAGTATGATATACCATGGTGCATGATGTTTGCAGATGATCCAGTGTTGATCTCATAAACGAAAGAAGATTTGGAGAGGAGGTTGGAAATATGGAGGCACACTTTGGATTCTAGAGGGTTTCAGTTGAGCTAGAGCAAGACCGAGTATTTGGAGTGTAATTTCAACGGTATTAGACGAACGGAGACAACGACGATCAGGTTGAATTGAAAGATTGTTCAGGAATCAAATTTCTTTCGATATTTTGGATCGATTCTTTAAAAGAATGGAAAATTAGATGGAGATATGGCCCATAGGATCAATAAGGTTGGTTGAAGTGGAAGAATGCCACAGGGCTTCTGTGTGATTGAGGAATGCCTAATAATTTTTAGGGTAAGTTTTATCGTACGACAATTAGATCGGCACTGTTATATGGCACAAAGTGTTAGGCCGTGAAACAGTGTCACGTTCATAAGATGAGTGTGACGAAGATGTGCATGCTAGCTACGGTGGATGTGTGGACATACATGACATGATCGGTTAATAAATGAAGTTATTAGGGAAAAAGTAGAGGTTACGCCCATCGAGGACAAGATGATGGAAAACCAATTGAGGTGGTATGACCATATGAGAAGGAGGTCGCGCTTAAAGAGTAGAAGGGTGGGGAAGTGATAATATTAGTAGGGGTCGGGCAAGACCCAAGAGGACTTCGATGAGGGTGATTAGAAGTGATATGAGTTTCGTAGGGCTTGAAGAGAGTATAGCGTTTGATAGGGCGGTGTGGAGAGACGTTATCCTTGCGGAGGACATAATTTGACTCTTTTTTATTTCTTTGTTTGGTTTTCCTAACTACTTTTTCCAAAACTTTTCCGTACTTGGTGTTCAAAGTTCATATGTTTTTCACTAATTTTCAAACTTTTTATTTATATTGATGACTTTCTAAAGCTTCTTTTGAAAGTGTTTCAATATTCCTAAATAGTTCACAATGTTTTTGAAATTTTATGGCGTACACAAGATGGTTAATGGATGACGATTCATGTTAGCGGACCCCAAATCATTTTGGGAATAAGGCATGGTTGTTGTTGTTGTTGTTGTTGTTGTTGGTGGTGGTGGTGGTGGTGGTGGTGGTGGTGGTGGTGGTGTTATTGTTGTTGTTGTTGTTGTTGGTGGTGGTGGTGGTGGTGGTGGTGGTGTTGTTGTTGTTGTTGTTGTTGAGCTCTATTTATATGTAAAATATTTACTTATATTTGTTCATGTGTAAATACTGAAATTGCATTCTTTGGCCATCAATTCATATGCAATTCTCCAAACCCTAACTTCTAAATAATATATATGCACAACGAAAAATTGAACTCTTGAAAATATATATAAAAAAACCATAAGATCCTAATCGGGAAATTACTTTCGCGAGCTACACATGTACCAAGCAAAATTTACCTTAAAAACTCTTTAATTACAAAATAATGGATCAATCAAATCGAAAATTACTTTCGCGAAAAGAGGAAAAATCGAAATCAGAAACAAATAATTGAACAAACAGAAAATGAGTAATGTACCTTTTTATTCTATGTCGTAGTTTTCAAGAGCCAGATTTGCGCGTTTAATCTAAGTAGAAGTTGAGGAAGAAGACGATCGGAGTTCTTCGAGATATGTTTTCGTTTTTTGTATTTTTATTTTTTGTGTGTTATTTTGAGCGGTCATGACGAGATACTGTTTTGAATACCCCTGACATCATATGTTACATACAAATTTGGGATTTTTAATCTAAAATTACAACTCTTTGTAATTTAATCAGCTCATTGTCAATGATGATAATTCACACAAAAATTGTAATTCATTCGATCTGAGTTCCGAACTCGTAAAATAATATCCACTATAATCAGTTATCTCTTTAACTAAAATATTAGGGTTTATATTATATTGTGTTAAATACGAATATAATGTGTAGGGATCCTCTAGAGTTGAAAATGAACTCTATGTGGTAGAGTTTACCCAAAAATGTAAGAATAAATAATTTAAGATTTTTATTTATGTCTTTCAAAATTCTTTCATTTTGTCTTATTACTAGTTTTGGTAAACTTCACAGACTCCACCAAAGAAAAACTCTAGAGGATCCTTATCCGAATATAATATCCTTTGTAGAAACTATCTTTATAGGTGTGAGTGTGTGACCGAAAGGGACCAGTTGATTAACGTCGCCAAACAACAATAACATCAAATTCTACCCAACCAACCGTTACCAATTTACGTTAATCAACTGACTTAGTATATTCAATATATCCCATGTTTATTCCTAGTTAGATTTACTTAGCCAACGCGTTATTATCGGAGGACACCTACTCCAATAAGAAAATTAAATCAAGAGACGTGGGAGGCGTTTATAAGTGTATGTGGCCATGACCCTACCCATTGGCTTAAGGTTTTGGGTAATAATGGGCTACAACTCACTTATGAACCGGGTTACCAACTCCGTTTTCAGCTCAACAAATAGAAAGTCAATTAAACATAGATCAGGGATGATATGCAACACAACTACTATCCTAAATCCTAGTTCTGTAATCAGAAAATCAAGCAACAAGATGTCAAGAAGCATTAAGAATGCATAATAAGACCCCATTAATCCGAGAAACCCACTTCCGTGGTGCTAAAGTTTTATTTTAATCAATATTAGAATGCTCACAGGCTAAAGGCTGATGTCTACTACTCCCTCTGTCCCCCTTTAAACACCCCATACCCAAAATACCCCCGTTTTGAAGTGGGTGTACACGCAAATCGGTTAATCAAAGTTCCAAAACAATTATTTGGTTAGTTAGATAAGAATCTTAGAAAAAATTTCATGCAATTTTTTTGGAACTTTGATTAACCGATTAGTGTGTACACTCTACTCAATAAGGGTGCGTTTTGGGTATAGGGTATTTATAGGGGGGCGGAGGGTCTACATTTTAAAAGTAGTATTCAGGTCAGTTTTGAATCATCGAATCAGATTAGATCAGTCATTCAGATCAGATCAGAATTACTCAAATAACAATAAATGAATTTAATTCATTATCGATACTATTGTGAAACAAAGAATTAGAGTAGAGAGATTAGAGACGTCAAGAGAGGTTTAGTCCATTTCCTGCTATTAGTTCGTCATAATTTAGCTATTAGGAAAGTGAAAGTAGTTTCGTTTAGTATGAGATCGCTTCACACCTCGCGGTGCTTACACATCTCGCCTTGATGCGGGAGCCAAGCAAGAATCGAGTAATGGAGTTTTCCTAAATTCATTCTAGTTTAGAGTTTTCCTTATTTGCTTAGGGAGTCTTATAATTTGTTTCCGATAATTAGTATTTCCTAGTTTAATTTATTTGGTAAGTCTAGTTATTTAGTAAGTTTTAAGTTAGTTTCCTAATTCTTTTATAACTAGAATTAAGCCAATAACCTAGACATCTCTAACCTATATAAGGTGAGATAGTCTCGTGTATTTTTAGACATATTTCAGAATTACAGTTAAATATTAATATCGAAGAGTCGAAGGGAGTTTCCTTCAAAATCTTTGTGTGGTTGCTTGCGGGCGACAAACTCATGCGTGAGTGCTAAATCCTTGGCAGAGGATCGAATTAAGGGTTGCAGCTCTTTGAATTCGGCAGATTCAATTACTTGCGGGTATTGAATCATATCTTTATTGTATTTTCTTTAGTTTCTTAAAAACACAAAAACAGGTTCTTTTAAGTTTTAATTCCGCTGCAAAAACTCTTAGTTTGTTAATTTTAAATTAACATACGCATCACGCCTATCGAAGTTCTGTTCAAAAACCTCGTCCGAGAACTTGTGTAGAGAAGGATTTTCAACAAATTCAAATCAAATTAGATTGTTCAGAGTTATTCTAATTAGATCAAATCAGTTCAGTTGCATTCAATCCAGATTAGATCAGTTCCGAAAGATACAATCCTATCTGACAGATCAACTAAGTATAGAAAAATCCAATAGTTATTTCCATAAAATAAAATTATTGGACATGAAGTTTCAGAAACAAAATAAGTATTATTTAAAAAAGTGAGGTTCATTTTCAGACGATATCATTGATCTTGATAGTAGTTTCCATTCAATTGTTGTGTCTTATGTTAACACATGTGAGGCATACAGTTGCTCATTATGTAGCTACATTTGTCACTTGGTGGCCTGTGTGAGTCAAATTTGTTCCTTGTAAACTACTCCGAAGGGTGTTTTCATCCGTAATGCAATCGATTTGAAAGAACACCCCGCCCCTCTCGTTGCTTAAAAAAAATAAAAGAGAGTATAAAGGTCATTGTAACACTACGGATTATGGAAAATTGTTTATGTAACTGATTTGTCCCACATTGGGAAACTAAGACTCTTATGATCAGTTTATAATAGATTCCTACCATCATACTGCCAACAAGGATTCATTTCGGGCTAAACGGCGACTTCCCATACTATTGGGTTGCGTTGCCACATATGATAGATCAGGCTATATCAGAGCAACCCTATGACCGCGTGCTCGGTGCTGGGGCAAGGCCTTGACCAGCCGTCTAGCAGGGGCCATCTTCGGCATGTAAGTACTGGTCTGGATTGGTTGAGACGTAACGGTGACATTGCGCTCTTTGAGTTGGGGAGTTTGTAACACTACGGATTATGAAAAGTTGTTTATGAAATTGATTCGTCCCGTATCAATCAATATTATACCTTTCATAGGCTAATTTGCACGCCTACGTGACAGCCTTTTAAAGCATCCATAGCCAAAAAATCCACGTGGCATGTCGAGGGTGATTCCTATCAATTTAATTCCACGTTATCAACATATGTGTCACACACTCTAGATTAATTTTGACTTTTGAGTTGCTTCTCGAACGTTTGAAAACATTTCAACTTCTTCTCAATTAAATTTCATCATTCAAATCATAATTCATCATCATTGTCCATCCTAATAATGATATTAAACTGTGTATCTTGGTTGTTCGCTTACCAATTTGTTAGTTACATGTTTAGTTTAAGGGACTATATATACCTTGGTTATTTGTTTAATTTTAGTGAGAAAATATGCATGATACACACATACTACATGTTGAAAGAGAGAAGTTAGGTTAGGATACAATTAGATGTTCAAAGAGTGGTGAATATAGATTGTCTTTCATAAAACAATTTAAAGAGAATGTTAGTATCCCTTATTAGTTTTATATATTAATCATAGACTGATTTTATATCGTGTATGTGTTTGTACTCCCAAATTATTGTTACCTCCAAATTATATCCCAAATTTACCAAATGCCTATATTGTTTTATAATGCATCCTCCGCAGTTGCGTTTATCACGACAGTAAATAATTACTTTAGATTTGGAGTGAAATAATAGATGATATCATGGAGGAACATATCATATTAACATCGTACTCAAGACGTTAATCATTCATGAAGCAAGCAAATGACTTTTAAATTTTGCTTACATATTAGTGCTAATTCCAGAACAATTTCCAATCTATCTATCTATAATCTATATCTCTATCTATAATATACTTTTAATTGTCTAGAATTAACGATCACGTACGAGTTTTGGGGGTTTGGCCGCGTGGAAAAGCCACATGTCACCAGGAGATACTTTCACAACATTGTTATTATTATTCTTTTGGGCTGCCCATATAGACGTTATGATGAGTCACTTCAACTTCTTACATCTCTTTAAAGTTCCATAAATTACTCATTATTCATCATAATAATGACATTAAATATGGTGTCTCTTGGTTCTTCATTTGCCAATTGTGTCCGTTATATCTGAATTCGAATTGAATCAATATAAATATGTTATGATTTTGGTGAGAAAAATATCATTTCATGTATAATTAGTTCAACAAAGAGAGATTTTTAGCCAGGGGAAGATATACGAGTATATATTTAGAGAGCCTATTTTTATGTATTTTTTTCGTAGTAAGACTTTCAAATGTTTACTATCAAAGTATAATGACAAGTTGCGAATCAATACTACTCCCTCCATTTCAATAGGAAGTTGGCATATTCCTCTTTCGGGAATTTCATTCAATTCTTTGCGTTTCTATATCGGGTAAGTTTTAGCCACTTGGACTTCCCATGTTGCCCTTACTTATTTCCCTAACATACAATTAGTCCTATTGAATATTAATAAATCATAAACTAATCCATCCACTAACCCTAATCAAGATAATAAATCGCCTTACTGACCACACAACCACCACATCAATCACCCACACAACCACCAAAACGACAACCATCTACCACAAGCACAACCACCACATCAGTCACCCACACAGCCACCAAAATGACAACCAACTACCACCAGCACAACCACCACATCAATCACCCACACAGCCACCAAAACGACAACCCCTGATGCCACAACCACCAGGCGTCGATGACACTCTTCGCCGCCGAGATCGGACAAGAGAGATATTTGGTCAAAGAGAGAAGATGGGTAAAAGAGAGATAGATCTGGAGAGTTGAAGAGAGAGAAGTACCGGCGTGGTGGTGGGGAATGTGAGGACGATGATGAGGGACGACGGTTTGGCGCAGGAGGGCGAGATTGTGGAGCTAAAGAGGGCGACCTCAAGATTCATGAGTTGAGGAGAGAGAAGATCGCCGACGATGGCGAGAAGAAGGCGGCGTAGTGAACAACGGCGAAGAATGGTGGAAAATTAAATTTGATTAATTGAGAGGACGGTGGATCTTGGTGGTTGGTTAGGTGATATGGGGAGGAGGATGGTGGAAGATTAAATTTGATTAATTGGCTCTTAATCACCAACTCCCTCCATTCCTTGGCTGTTGTGCCCAAACCAAATGCCAACTTCCTAATAAAATGGAGGGAGTATAATTGCAAATACTCCCTCCTACCCAAAGAGATTTTCCTCTTTGGGTAGGGCATAACAACCAACACTCCAATTAAACAAACTCTAATATATTAATAACTAAATAATTAATTAAACATACCAATTTGTTTAACATCTAATCCCACCCCTCCCTTCACCCATCTTCAACTGATCCCCACCAACAAAACCACCAGCGACACCATCCTCTTCTGCGATGAGACTCACTAATCGCATCTCTTCTCTTCTCCGATCAGCCTCCATCCTCTTCTCCGATGAGACTCTCTTCTCCGAATACCCTCCTCCTCTTCTCCGATCAACCTCTCTTTACCGATGAGATTCGCTTCTCCGATCAGCCTTGTTCGGCCTTCTCGAAGACAGTCTCATCGGGGTAGAGGATCGAGGCTGATCACTGCTTTTGGCGAGGATCTGAACTCATCGCGAGGTTTGGTCACCCCCAATTCAATTTTTCTGGGTTTGGTTACCCCCAATTCAATTTCTTTCCCGAATTCCCCAATTCCACTTAGCTCTTCATTCTCCATCTTCAATTCGATTTTTCTGAGTTCGGGAATAGCGAGGTAGCGATTTTTCAGGGTTCGATTATTATGGGTAGCGATTTTTCTGGGTTCGATTTTTCTGGGTTCGGGAATAGCGCCGCCTCGAGCTCTTCTCGATCACTCTCGCATGTGTGTTCTGTTGATCACTCTCGCATGTGTGTTCAGTTGGTCATGAAACGGTGAGATGGTGATGGTGGTCGACAGGTGGTTAAAGGTGGAACTCGTTGGTTGATAGAGAAAGTGGATCAAGGTGGTCGGAGGAGACGATCGGTGCTCTCGGTAATATGGGGGAGGTGGTTGGAGGACGGAGAAGATGGGATGTGCAAGTAGTAATTAGGGATAATAGCCCCAAATCAGAAAATAAGTAAGGATATATTAGTCTGATAAATTTGCCAAATGGGGTAAGTTTCGAAAGAGGAAAATCATAGTGAATCGTCCCAAAGAGTAATACAGGAAGATATCTTTGGGTAGGAGGGAGTAGTTTATATTGAACATCTTTTTTTTTTCAAGATATGATCATTTTGGCCATATTTATTTTTGGCATTGTGATTGTCAACTTTAATCTATTTCCCATATAATTAACATGTTCGTAAACCTCTATAGATAAATTAAAATGACCTGTGAAGTCACGGGGCCAAAAGATAGTTGGGAATTGATTCGTCCAACAATGACTGCGTCTTGACCCCTATCAAATTTTTGGGCCAATTCCCTCTTCGTACTACCAAAAAATGAGATTCTTGCCGAATCTGAGTTTGCTGCTCCAACCATTACCAAACTAATACCTATTATGTTTAGTACTTCAGGTGCTTTTGTTGCGTATAATGTAAATCCCGTAGCAGATCAATTCCAACGAGCCTTTAAAACTAGTACTTTTTGTAATCGACTCTATAGCTTTTTCAATAAACGCTGGTTCTTCGATCAAGTTTTGAATGACTTTCTAGTCAGATCGTTCTTGCGTTTCGGATATGAAGTCTCATTCCTTTTGAGTCCGGAAATGATATATGGGACTAAGAGGTGACTTCTCATCTTATTGGGTTATGTTACGACGTATGATGGGTCGATCTTTTACAGACATTCACTTTACAAGTCGAATTCTTTTGCAAGTCACCTTTTGTTACATGTAAGCACCTGAGTGGTGGTGTCACCCATCATGGGTGACTCGTAGTGTTGCCTAACCCGCTTCCGTGAAAAGTTGTAAAATAATGTAAATAGGTTTTGTAGTACGTAGTGGTTTGGACGTTTGGTTATCTGTTTCAGTACTATTTTGTACTAAGAGACTTATTCAAAAATACAAATTTCGGTCAGAAAACATACGAATACAATAATACTTCGCGGTAATACAAATTGTTATATACTTTTGGGGTATTGCATTTGTTTGCCAAAATAATATGATTATTATTTGTTTTAATCACCAAAACCGCAATAGGTTCAACAATAGTGATTAAGTGAAAGCCACCACAGAAATTGGTTGTGATGGTCTTAGCTTGTCGAGACAAGCTTGAGTGTACATGGACACTCGACATTAGCTATTTAAATATGAACTCTACTCATACTTATGCCCATATTCCCTCAATTCAAAAAAAAAAATCTAAAATTTGTGGGTTGCACAACTCAATCTAATCTAATATCTATCTAATATATATATGTAATCCTGGACCCGCTCAATTCTCACGCTGACACGTGACTTATAATAATATTATTATATTGTAAATAATGTTTATCCAAAATAGGATATGGTAAGTATGTGGTAATATTATTCTAATAAAATAACATTATTATTTGATTTGGGGAGAGTAGTTATGTAATATACTGTAGTAATTACTTGATTTATGCCAAATTGATCAAATATTCACGGGTGTTTCAAAATGGGACTTTGGCTTTTGAAAGGTAACTTTTCCTCTAATTAAATTACAAATATCACACAGGTGTTCGAAATGAGATTTTAGGTTTTTAAAGGTGAGTTTCCATCTAATTACATTACAAATATCCAACGTGTGTTTGAAACGAGATTTTAGGTTTTAGATAAAAAAAAAATTCGTTTACAAAATTTTAACATTTAAACATAAGTAGTCCGGGCGTTGCACGAGCCATCAAACTAGTAATAATATATGCCTTCATATGGATAGCTAATTTGGGTTGTACAATTTATTACAGGAAATGAGTAATTTATTTCAATCAGCTCTTTTTTTTTTTTGTGGATAAATCGATTATGAGCCGGTTCATATATAGAAAATAGAAACATGTAGCTCTCAATGTCCTACTGTGTCAAGGTGTGGGGAACTTTCACTAAATTTCTCACAATATCTTATTCGATGAGCTCTTCTGCCATTTTTTTATTGGTGTATTCTCTTATATATACCATTCTTCATTACTTGTAAATTTAGCATATCTCATTTTTTAAAACTCTCTTAGACCCTGTATAATAGAATTGCATTTTTCGAATCTGATTTGATTTGATCTAAACTGAATTTGTTGGGAAATTAGCTGCATTTAGACAGCGTAATAACTAGAAGTAGACTAAATTCATTGATTGCTGTTTGAATAATTTTGATATGATTGATTTGAAATGATCTAATCTACTTTGAATTCACTAATTTCTAAGTTTGATCCAATAGGGCTTAAACATCTGTTATTTTGGATTCTCTCTTCCCATTTTTTGATGGGTGCGTTCTCTCTACCATTTTTCATTTTATAGACTTTGAACATTTCCTATCTTTTGGATTCTCTCACTGTTTCTTCCTTTTTTGGGCTCTCTCGAAAAATTATCCTTTGTATACATACATACTCCTACCATCCATGTTTAAATACCCGTTTGCTTTGATTAGGTCAAAGTTTGACCACAAAAATCACAAAACATATAATGAGTTATATTATGTCACAAAAATATTTAAACTTGTTATTAGAAAAGTTTCTTAAAAGTTAATTTTTTTTCTAAAAAAACATGTGAATACGGCAAATACTACCGTACCCCGGGGGCACGAATAGAATGGTACCCCCCGGGCTTTTTTCGAGTTGAGCTTCTGTTTTTAGTTAGATTTGATGATAGAGTGTTTTAAAGCCCAACCAAAAGAAACAGAAAAACAAAAGGCCCAACCCATATTCTCTCCCCTTCCCCCTTTATTTTCTCTCTCCTCACATACCCACCCACCACCACCACGAACCACCTAATCACCACCGGCCACCTTCACCGACCACCACCCCACGCGACGCCACCACCACCATTCGGTGGGCGCCGCTCCGACGACCCCACGGTGGACCCCATGAGCCCGCACCATCGCCCCCATCGTCCTCCACTTACTCTTTTTCTCATTTTCTCCCTCCTCCTTCATTCCCTTCCCCACCCCCTATTCTCGACCGCCACCACCCATAAACCCTCCCCCGGCCCTCGCCCTACGCTTCCAACCCCAAGCACCACCATCATCCCCGCAAATAAGTAATGTCAAGTGAGATCGAAAAAAAGGGAGGGGATAATAGGGGAGAAGGAAGGGGCGGGGGGAGGGTCGCGTAGAAGAGGCGGTGAAGACGGCTGGGTCGATGCCGGTGTTAGTGGTGCTCGGCGACGGGCGCCGGCGGGGATGGGGTGGTCGGGTGGGGTAGGGGGGTTGGCGGAGGAGAGAGAAAAATGAAGGGGAAGGGGTGTTTTTTTTTGTTTTTGTTTATTAGATTTAATCTTGACTATTGATCTAAATTATTCATTTTAAAACAAAAACCGTTCATTTTAACACAAATTAGTTTTTGTTTTGGGTTGAATGATTTTTGTCATATGATGATTAGTTTTTGTTCTGGAATGAACGACTTTTGTTTCAGGATGATTAGTTTTTGTTCTGGGATGAATGATTTTTGTTTTGGGATGAATGATTTTTGTCATAGGATGATTAGTTTTTGTTCTAGAATGAAAGACTTTTGTTTCAGGATGATTAGTTTTTGTTCTACGATGAATGATTTTTGTTTTGGGATAAATGATTTTTGTCATAGGATGGTTAGTTTTTGTCCTATGATGGTTGACATTTGTTCTGGAATGAACAGCTTTTGTCCTAGGATGGATAGTTTTTGTTTTGGGATGAATGATTTTTGTCATATGATGATTAGTTTTTGTTCTGGAATGAACGACTTTTGTTTCAGGATGATTAGTTTTTGTTTTGGGATAAGTGGTTTTTGACTAGGAATGGTTGATTTTTGTTCTAATATGGTTAGTTTTTGTCCTAGGATGAATGGTTTTTGTTTTGGGATGAATGATTTTTGTCATAGGATGATTAGTTTTTGTTCTGGAATGAACTACTTTTGTTTCAGGATGATTAGTTTTTGTCCTAGGATGGATAGTTTTTGTTTTGGGATGAATGATTTTTGTCATATGATGATTAGTTTTTGTTCTGGGATGAACGACTTTTGTTTCAGGATGATTAGTTTTTGTTCTGGGATGAATGATTTTTGTTTTGGGATGAATGATTTTTGTCATAGGATGGTTAGTTTTTGTCCTATGATGGTTGATTTTTATTCTAATATGGTTAGATTTTGTCCTAGGATGAATGATTTTTGTTTTGGGATGAGTGATTTTTGTCATAGGATGATTAGTTTTTGTTCTGGAATGAACGACTTTTGTTTCAGGATGATTAGTTTTTGTACTGGGATGAATGATTTTTGTCATAGGATGATTAGTTTTTGTTCAGAAATGAACGACTTTTGTTTCAGGATGATTAGTTTTTGTTCTGGGATGAATGATTTTTGTCATAGGATGGTTAGTTTTTGTCCTATGATGGTTGACTTTTGTTATGTAATGAACAGTTTTTGTCCTAGGATGAATAATTTTTGTTTTGGGATGAATGATTTTTGTCATATGATGATTAGTTTTTGTTCTGGAATGAACGACTTTTGTTTCAGGATGATTAGTTTTTGTTCTGGGATGAATGAGTTTTGTTTTGGGATGAATGATTTTTGTCATAAGATGATTAGTTTTTGTTCTGGAATGAACGACTTTTGTTTCACGATGATTAGTTTTTGTTATCATTATAGAACATAAACAAATCATTACAAAACATAATATGATCATTTTAGTTTTCAAAATGAATGACTTTTGTTCTATAATGAACAACTTTTGTTTCGGTATGGTTTGTTTTTGTTTTGGGATGAATGAGTTTTGTCTTAAAATTGTTGGTTTTTATCTTAAGATGATTAACTTTTGTTTGAGAATGGTTAATTTTTGTTCTGAAATAGTTATTTTTTGTCCGAGGATGGTTGGTTTTTGAATTAGGATAGTTTATTATTTGTTGTAGGACAAAAAACCAACATTTCATAGACAAAAACCATCCATCCTAAAACAAAAACTAATCATCCTAGGACAATAATCAATCATTCCTATACAAAAACCATTCATCTTATAACAAAAACAAATCATCGCGAAACAAAAGGCGTTCATTCTAGATTATAACCAACCATTCTAGGACAAAAACTAATCATCCTAGAACAAAAAATAATCATTCCAGAACAAAAACTAATCATCCTAGAACAAAAGCCCAGTCCCTTTTTTCTCATTTTTCTCTCTCCTCTCTCAACCCCCCCAACCCCACCCGACCACCCCATCCCCGCCGCGATCCGTCACCGACCACCACCAACAGCGGCCTCGACCCAGCCATCTTCACCGCCTCTCCCGCGCGACCCCCCTGCCACTCCACGACACCGCCGCCCCTTCCAACTCCTCTATTATCCCCTCCCTTCTTTTCGATCTCACTTGACATTTCTTATTTGCGGGGATGGTGGTGGTGCGTGTGGTCGGCAGCGTAGGTCGAGGGGTGGGGGACGTTTTTTGTGCGGTGGCGGTTGACAATAGGGGCTGGGGAAGAGAGTAAGAGAGGAGAGAGAAAATGAGAAAAAAGGGACTTGGAGGACGTCGGAGGTGGTGGCGCGGGATCAAGGATGCCGCCGTGAGGTCGCCGAAGCGGCGCGCCTCAAATGGCGGTGGGGACGTCGTGTGAGGTGGTGGTCGGAGCAAAGGGACGGCGGTGCGTGGTGGTGCGCAGAGAGGAAGAGAGAGAATGGGAGTTGTCATTTTTTTATTTTTTGGTTGTGTATTGGTGTTGGACTTGCAATTTGTATTGGTGTGGGGCTTGCAATTTGTATTGGTGTTGTGCTTGTAGTGGTAGATTAGACGTTTGGCTTTTAAAACAAACTTGTGGGCTTTTATTGACAGAAAATTCAGTCCATGTTCATTTAGTCAGTCCATAGTACACTTTCATTTATTTGGGCCGGGGGTACGAAAAGAATGGTACCCCCGGGGTACCATAGAAGCATTGTGTGAATACATGCGAGAAAATAACTTTCAAATTAGCGTCTCAAAGAACGTGGAAAATTACAATCCAAGGGAAAAAAACTCATGTACAAGAAATTTGTATGGCAATAGCAAAACACACATAAAAACGGTGAAAATTAACTCAATCACATAATTACTCACCGAGTTAATGCACAATCACAATAACCACACTGAACTTCCACGTGTTATTACGCACCGAGTCACTATACAGTCACAAGAGAAAAAGAGAGAGAGAAAGAGAAAAGAAAAGCTTCTCAACAATTTCGCATGTTAGCTTTAAAGAAAAAAGGAAAAAAAGACATTAATAAACTCAACTGGTCTTTTCCCCATAATTCTTACTCAATCCTCTTTATAACCCTTATTAATCCCATTACCACCTCTCCGGTTATCCTCCTCCCCCAACTCCATTTCTCACAAACGTAACGTAAATACGCAATTGCTCTCCCACTCACTCACTATATAGAAACACACCAATCGTTCACGTATAGTTACTCACGCGTACAACCATCCAACGAAAACTAAACCCAACAATTCTCACTTATGTTAGAGGATTAAGTAAAAACTCAATTTTAATCTTGTTTCCATTATTATGTCCATTAATAATAATAAATAAATGTAACTCAATCCAGTTACAGTGGCCTTATAAATACGCCCATTCCGATTCTCGCTCCTCTCTCCATTTCTCACGCTTTCTTCTCTTCTTTTCTCTTCTCTCACTAAAACCCAGAAAAGAGGAGAGGGACACCCACCAACATTAATTTAATTAAATTAATAAATAAGCATCTCCGGCAGCCATGGTATCCACCAGGCGCAGCGGATCTCTCTCTTCTAACACCAATAACAACAACAGCTCTAGTAGCACCAGTAACACCCCCGCCGCCGCTAAAAGATCCTCTTCCTCTGCTGACGATAAACCTCCCTCTCCTCCACCCAAACGTTTCAAGGTTTTTTTTTTTTTTTTTTTTAATTCAATTTTTGATTGAATTGGTTGGGGAATTCTGAGAGGGAAGGAATGGTAGCGTGATCTTTTGTGTGTTTTCAGGTTGAGAATGGTGGCGTGACGGAGAATTCTAAGGAATTGAGCATGTCTGATCGTGGTGGTGCTTCTGCTGCGGTGGATCCTTCTCCGCCGAAGAGTGGAGGTGGTGGTGACGGTGCGAATTCAGGTAAAGCTGAGACGACGCCTGCTGTCCCCCCAGTTTCGACTCCCAACCCTCTTGGTTAGTCTCAAATTTTGGGAATTTGCTCAATTTGATTGTTTAATTTGAATTGGAATTGAATTATGATTTAATTTTAATTGAAAAATAAGATATTCCGCAAAGAGTGGTATTTCAGCAAAGGGTGGCATGTGCTAATCAGAGGCAATTGTGTTTTCATACGCCGCCGCCTTGGTGCCGGCTTTTGTCGGAGTATACTCAGGTGTGTGTCTTTGTTTTCTTTGTAAAGTTGAAAGATTTCTGCTTTGTCATGATATTTAGCGAATTAAATATATGGCATTGGTTATGAAATGTGTAGTAGTGGTAATTGGTTATGTTGTTTGTTATTATGGTGGTGTTTCAGAATCCGAGTATAAGTATATCGCCGCCCGTATTCACATTTGGTTCAAGCAGGGACTGTAACTTTCGCTTGAAAGATGCGAGAGTGAGTGCAACTCTGTGCAAGATAAAGCATACTCAGGTATTACCCTTGTGTGCCGGTTTTCTGGATTGATGGCATCTCTATCGTGTTTGAGTCTGGTGTGGGCCGTTGTTTGTCGTGTTAAATTTTGTTTCTTTTATGGTTTTGAAAATGAAGTGTCGTTAATTTATTTGCATTAAGAGTACTCATTGTTTGCTGATATTATCAGAGTGACGACGGCATTATTCCTGTGCTTGAAGTCATGGGAAGCAAGGGGCTTGTGTTGGTCAATGGAATGATGGTTAAGAAGAATGCCAGCCGTCTTCTGCATTCTGGAGATGAAATAGCCTTTGGGATGGCTGGAAATCATGTTTATGTATCCTTTTGTTTGCCCTTCTGCCCTTATTACATATATCATCAGCCTTCTTTAGCAGGAGGTGAATTTTGCTTGTTTAAATATCGTTTTTGTGCTGTCTCTTTCACCTTGACTCCTTTGGTTAATAGATTTTCCAGCAACTTCCCATGGATGTTACTGTAAAGGCCCCTTTATCAGTGGGGAATGGTGAGCTTCAGGGTCCAGTCGGGAAATATTTACCTGCTGAGAAAAGATCAGGGGATCATTCTGCTGTGACTGGGGCTACTATATTGGCCTCTCTTTCGAACTTGAGACCGGATCTTAGTAGCTGGAGGACTGCTGGCGTGAGCACTCCTCCTAAGCCACACCACGAGAGTGAACTTTCTACACATGCCGTCATTCAGGATGGTTCAGAGGTTGAGCTTGATGGAATGGAAGGCGATTCAACACCCGATGGAGAGTGTGATAATGCTGAAGACCTTGGAGCGACGAGCAAGAATCTTCCCGCTAATTCTACCCCTGACTGTGGCGTAGATGCAAGCAATGTGAGGAGTTATCCAGTGTATGAGGGTTCATCATTTGTGGCAGAAGTTCCTTGATCACTTGTTCAACAACTAAGCCTTTTTTTTGGTATGTGTGTGTGTGTGTGTGTCTGATAGGTCCCATCAGAAAGAAATGAAGGGACAAGGAGTTCACAACCTGCATCAACATCTGGTGCCTCTCTTAGATGTGCAGCGTTTAAAGAAGATATCCATTCAAGAATCCTTGACGGCAAAACTGTTGAAGTTTCATTTGATGACTTCCCATATTATTTAAGGTTTGTACACTGGATGCTTTGCATGTGCTGTTACTTTTACGATTGAGGACAACTGAATGCTTTGGTTTCTTTCCTGCAACATTGGTCGTCTTCTAAATAAAAACGCTGTATATTGTAATTGTTAGCTCGATGACCTTTTGCTTTCCATTTGTTGACCAACATGGTTTTTTTCACAGAAAACATTCTATTCTAAACTAAAAACAAAACTGCCCATCAGTGAGCCCTGGTCATGAGATTATAAGCCTATCTCCAGAAGTTAACAACTTAACATCATCCTAGTCTTTATTGATTATCTTAGAAATCAACCTTTTACCTTGGTCATCGAAAATAATAGGCTACACTGGCTTTGTTGCTTGTTGCTATAAATTTCTTTATTGATAGACTGCGGTTTATTAAGTGCATACAGATAGCCGATATCTAGAGACTAGAATAACGGCTAATAGTTTCCTAAAAAAGTTATAGATGGTGTAACTCTACTGTCTTTTGTAGTTCTAGTAATAAATATCAATAGTTTGCGAAAAATACTAGAGCCTTTAATCTTCTTGCTTGTCCCATGTGCTTTCTGCAATAGAGGAAGGTAAGCCTGCAGAAATTTGTTTAGTGTCTTAGAGTTTTGCGTGTCCTACTCTCTGACTGTTTATATGAGCTTCAGTGCTGACTCTCTGAGCTTCTACGAGTTCATCTTTAGTTGACTTCTTCGTTTTTCAGTACATATTATTTATCGTATCTCACAGGTAATATGACTGAACTGGTTGCAACAAGATGCTTCAGCATTAGATTCTAGATCAATCATTTTGGAAAAAGTAGAAAGTTCCCATTGAAAAAAAAAAGTATAAAGCTTAATAACACCTCAGTGGCATTGTAAACTCATGGAGCCTATTTTGCTGGTGTCTGTTGGTTGGTTGGTCAATGGACATATCTCTTGACTGTTTATTGTGGATAAGTTAGCTACCTTGAGAACATGTTGGAGGAAGGGTGGTCCTTCGAGTACATGTTTTTATCATGCCTCTGTGGTTGTATTGTTGTATTGCTAGTCTTGACCTACTAGAGCTTTTGCCAACTTTATGTTTTCAGTAAATTATCTTGATTGCCCATGTAAATGTTAGTGATGCCAAGTCTGGTTACGGGTGGAGGTAGAGTTGGTGCAGCAGAGCAAACCTATTATGTAGATGTCTCTTTGGTGGGAGAGGGAGTAGGAATATGGTACCCCTGGGGGGAGGGGGTAGCAGTTTCTCACCCCACTGTACAGTAATACCGGATGAATATTGAAGCCAAAAAGGGGGTGATGATTTTTAAATAAAACAAAGCAACATGTGTGTGGGGGAAGATAATTAATATTACTGGGGGGGTACCTTATATCTTATGGGGAGAGGGGAGCTCCTGGAAGGGGTTGTGAACTAGAAAGTCAAAAAGAGCATAAATTGGCCATCTTTTTTTGCGTTTGTTGGAAAGCAATTCTCGCATTTTTTGAGGAGTTTCTTAGTTCTTACCCGGCAGGTTACTTTGGGAACAAATTGTTTATTTTGCGTCTGTATTCTAAGGCTGTGTGGCCTTCTAAGTGTTTAGTATCACTAAATTTGCGACATAATTGGGGGAACTTGTAGTTTGCTTATAATTCTTTAGAGGATTCCTTATGCTCCATTCACTTATTTATAATACAGTTTTCTTATATAAAAAAGAACTGCATAGACTTTAGAAGGGTGAGTTATAGTGAAAACTCAGAAGGCTCTCCCTTCATGTATTTATAGTACAGTTTTCTTATATAAAAAAGATCTACATAGACTTTAGAAGGGTCAGTTATAGTGAAAACTCAGAAGGCTATTTAATAATTGTTAATGTTTTGGTAATGGAGTGACACTGAAGCACACTATAATATCATATATAGATATTATGTTGTTCGTTTCGAAGTCCAATTCTACAGGTTTGTAGTGATGTTTTATGGTATGTTGGTCAGATGCTATGACTATAAGCTGGGTTGATAGACAATTGCATACTCATTCGTTCTTTTAGCTAAGACTAAAATTGTAATAATTATCAAGAGAAAGATACAGGTGTGGAGGACAAGGTATCCCCCAGAAAGCTTAATAGTAAACTCGTTCGGTTCCTTGTTGCTGAACTGAGCTGGAGTTAGAATGGCCGAAAGTAAAATTGTCACATCAAGATTTGGGAGTGCTTTAGTTTTCTATTACATTGTCCTTTGAGGGAGGGAAAAGTCGGGGAAGTCGGATGATGAGTTTTTGGATACTTTTAAGATGTAAATATCGTGGGAATCTATCTGGCCAGCAGCCATACACTTAATTTTGGGCAGCATTCATTTTCGAAAATGATTTTCTCCCCACCCTTCCAGAGTTCTACACATTCTCTATAAAAAAAGTTCTACATATTTTACTCATATTTTTTTAACATCTACTATAGCCTGAAAGAGCATACATATTTTTGCTCACCACTTCATCACTTGTCAACCACAATGCTCTTGTGTTCCGGATCCTCATCACAAGGTGTCGGTGGGATGAGCCACTTGTAGAAATTCATCGAGTGACTTGTATGTATAGTTGATGGTGTACCGCTGTGAGGTAGTGGAAATACTGGTTGCACCTACATTGGTCAAGGCTAGGCTGATTGGTGATTTTCTGGCTCTCATAGGGCTATCATTCCTTAAAAGGATGTTTAGGGCCTGTAAGTTCGCTGTCAATTACACGAATCAAAGGTAATCCCTTATCTGGGTAACCTGTAAGGAGAGGTTGAGGAAGGGCGAGCCAGAGAAACCATGGAGGAGTACAAGAAAGGAGGAGTGTTAGAGACTTTCCTTTCAGAGCTTTACATCTTTAGGCGAAATCCTAATTAAAAGAATCCTACCAGTTCGCCTTTCCCGTCCGCCCGTTTTCTCATTGTAGCATACTACCATTGTTATCCACCTAAGGTGTTGTATGCCTTCCTTCCCTTTCCTTCCGCTCTCTCTATGCCCCCACCCCCTCCTTGTTCAAACAAGCTTAATGGTCATATTATTATTTTGATTTTGAGATTTGTACAGTAAACCTGAATGAGTTCTGCAAATTTTCATGCTTTCGATGTTAATAAACTGCCATTTCTTTTTGGTTTCCAAACCTTACCTTCGGCTTTATATAATTCCGTTGAAAAGAAAAGCTATAGCTAATTTGCCGCAATCTGATTGTGGTACCTTACTCCTGAATGCTTTGATTCTAGTTGTTGAAGAAATATAATAATAAATAAAAAATAGATAAAATTGAGAAACCGCAATGAATTTGTAAGGATTTTTCTAGAAAGTGGTCAGTTATATATCTCAATCTAGTTTTCCTTGGAAGTATTTCATTCAAGTACCATCTAACTGTCATTTTGTTTTGTTTGGCTCTGCAGCGAAAATACAAAAAATGTGCTGATTGCAGCATCCTACATACATTTGAAGCACAGAGAGCATGCAAAATACGCCTCCGAGCTGCCTACTGTTAACCCTAGGATTTTACTTTCAGGCCCCGCTGGTGCGTTGGAATTTCATTAACCTTTGGATCCTACATTTACGGCAGATCTATGTCAAATTTCACTGACACTTTCCTTTTCTCTCGTTGACTGCAGGTTCTGAGATTTATCAGGAGATGCTGACAAAAGCTCTGGCCAAGTATTTCGGGGCTAAGTTGCTTATATTTGACTCTCCTGCCCTTTTGGGTGTAAGATTTCCAACTGTAATCTATTTTAATACTTTCAAGCATGCATATTATTGTTGAGCAAGTGCAATACAAATCAGTCATGTGTATGTTTGATTGCTCTTGGCTAGGCTTTGTCAGCAAAAGAGGCTGAATTTATGAAAGACGGTCTTATTGCTGAGAAATCAAGCTGCTCTGCTAAGCACAGCCCTGGTACAACGGAAGCAGACAGGAATCTGTGTCTTGTTGGTGAAGCAGATGTACCTACTTCTTCAAATTTACATTTACCTTATGTAGATGTTCATCCAAAGGTTGAATTTGTGTCACTCTCTTTCGGGTCATCCAAGAATCACACTTTCAAATTGGGTAAGTGTAGTTCTGTAAAAGCTTTGCTGCCGGAAAATTCCTTGCAGCTATATAATCTTCGTTTTTTCTAGCCTGTGTCATTTCTTCTTTGTTACTATGTAAATGACGTAATTTTTTAATGTTGAATGTGTAGGTGATAGAGTTAGGTTCATGCCACATTCAGCCGGTTTATACCCTCCATCATCCTCTTTGAGGTAGGTACACTTGCTTGGGATAAAACTATGGATGTCTGGCTGTTGGCTTTTGTTTATAGAACTTATATGAGCTTAGATGGGATTGGGTTAATGTGGGGAGCGGTAGGATTTTATCTTATCTTCACACCTTCTTATAATTCACTATTTACGTCAAAAATGAAAACTGTGTTCCTATTTTTTCCGCCAAAATTATTGATTTCCTTTGTGTAAGATTATATCTACTCACCTCAAATTTATAGTGTGGTTGTGAATGTGTCCTTAATTTAAAATTCTTGATGTATAAAGTCAAAGCTTCTGTGTGAAATTTCTGTGGAGATGCAAAAGTTCCTCATTTATTATCTTTCTCGTTCCAAGTTCCAACTTAATGAAGGTCCAATAGAATCATTATTATAGTTATCTACCTCCACTGAACCTTCTTATGTGCATTCACTTATAATTCGATTGGGATAGTGGATTTATCCCTCCCTCTGTCGGACTATCTGGGCCGAGGGCTTGTCATAGTGGTGTGGGTGGTGTTGAGTTGTTGGCAGCTATGAATAAAGGGAAAGGGAAAGAGTGCTGAAGTGCTCATTTGTTTTTGTTGCGCTCCTTACCTCTTTTCTTCGATTCCCACCTTAAAAGATCTCTTACTTTGATTCATCGAGACCCAATCTTGCTGTTTCTAAATTGAGGGTCGAGGCGATCTGATGACTTACAGACTCTTTACAGAAACCCAGAATCATCAATTTAAAAAACCTTTACGGCCACCGTCTGTACACTGCCATGCTCATTCTAAGTGGCTTGATCATTGTGGCTCTCAAACGTGAGATTCATCTAACAAGGTCCTGGATGGCTTGATCTGTAATGAATAGAATGCACCTCTAGACAGACCGTTCTGGCCCCTTTGGTGATGGGTGAAGGCAAAAAGTCATATAATACCACTTGGTGCATGTGTTGAACAAACTAGTAGTGGAGACAGTTCTGTTTCATCCATACAGATCTGTGTTTGCTCTTGGGGAAAGTGCATCCTGACCTGATCCTTGACTTCTGTTGATACGCCCGGAATTGAGTTGATAGACAAAGCATAATCATAATATAACGGGAATCGACTAGCAAGTCCTCAAACTCATTCCCATTTTTCTAGACCCATGAACTAGATGCAGTTTACTGTGCATACAGGCTGAACTGTTGACTAATTTCACAGCTGTATGTGAATACTTGATTATGTGGTATTTTTTCTGATATTGGACTCTGACATCTTTCAGAGTCAAGTCATTGTGCTGTTTATAATCTTCATGATATTAGAGCTCTTGGTGCGAAAAATCACTACTGATTTGTGTCTCTAATTGTTTGTTATGCTTGGTACTCGGGGCATGGGCATCAGGGTCTTGAACCAAGATTTACACTTGACAGTGTGTGTGAGTCTGTACATTATATCTTCAATAGTCAATAAGCTTGTAACTTCGAATAAATTGGAGAGATGAAAAGTTCAAAATGGAAGTGAACTATTGACGTAAATTGTTCACCAAGTATCTTATGGTTTAGGGCATTCTGCTATATGGTGTTGTGTTTTGTCTTGTTTTGATTTTTCGGAGCTCCAACTTTGTAGAGAGGGGAATAGTTCATGATAATTGGAGATGTTGACTGATTATCATTTATTTATGACTTGTTAGCCATTGACTCTCTACTGCTGCCCCTGTTAATCTCCTTAAAGGAGATATTTTTGAAGTATTTGTAACGTCATAACTCTCCTATTATGTTCAACTCCTGACTGATTAACTTGCTGCTATCTTTAATGGATCAATTCACATGTACCTAAATTGACGATGAGGAGTGTTTCTCATTTTTACTCATCCATTTTTTGCTAAGGGGCCCATCTGTTGGAATGCGTGGCAAAGTCGTCTTACCTTTCATGGATAATCCCCTTTCAAAGATCGGTGTAAGGTTTGACAAGCCTATTCCTGGCGGTGTTGATCTTGGACATTCATGTGAAGTGGACCATGGGTTCTTTTGCAAGGGTAAAGTCTTGTTAAGCTCTTCTATTGTTTAGACAAGGTTAATCATCCTTTTGCTTTCAGCCTTTTGCATGTCACAGTTTTTGAAGGCTATGTTTCTTTTCTTTAGCTCATGATCTTCGTTTGGAGAATCCCGGTGCAGAGGACCTGGACAAATTACTAATTAATACGTTATTTGAGGTATTCTTCGTTTTGAATGTGCTATCTAGTGCGGTCTGTGAGCAGTGTAGGGTTTCTTGTGTATGGTTAGTAGTTTGGTGTGTAGCATTTACTACATATCTAATCTTGTAGAAGGTGGGTAGTATTGTTGATAAGATGATAAAATTGTTTCATTTCCAGTATAGTTTAGGCTTTCTAGTTCTCTTGCTGTTCCCTTTTCTAACTTCTCAAATTTTTTAAGTAATACTTGTGTGTAGTTAAACTGAGGTGTTTCAGTGTATATATCATATTCTAGCTTCCGGAGGCTATTAGGCATCCTTCAGACAAGATTAATGTATATTTAGTAGAAGGTTTCCGGGTGCGGGAATAAACATTGTGAGCCTCTGATCTCCATTTTGGGATCTCGAAAGAACTGAGGATCTTACTATAATCATTTTACGAGTAGTGGACTTGTTCCTTTCAAAGCCTACCCAGCCAATTCTTTCTTTTTCAGAGAAAGCATGGTCAAGCATCTAATGCAATTATTCAAAAGATCTAGGCTACCAAATCAGACACTTGATTTATGACAATTACTATTTTCTCTTTAGAGGAATATAGGGGAAGTATAGATCCAGCAGTCTTGGGATGATTATGTAGGGAGCAGAAGCTCTTTATTTGATTGTGGGAAGGCAGTTGTTTGTGAATAGAAGCTTTGACTGTTATATGAGCTAATATCCATTTTATTCCTGCCAATATGGTATAGCTAAACAGGAGTTGATTTGGGCTTTAACAATCTTGTAAAATTCAGTACATAGTGAATCATAAACCTGGGAGGAAGCTGTATCATTCTGTAGCTGTCTATCCTTAGTAGTTAGCCCGGTATTGGCTTTGCACTGACACAGTTTGTGGTCTAATGTGTTAATGTTTATTATTCGGAGGATGCTATTGTTATTGTACTTTCCAATTCTACTTGCGTATATCAGGGTTAGACAGTAATAGAGTTGCACTTTTCATCATTTATGTGAATACCTTTAGGCCATATCGAGTGAAAGCAGAAGCTCGCCCTTCATTTTATACGTCAAAGATGCAGAGAAGTCTCTTGTGGGAAATTCAGAATCATTCTCAACCTTCAAAAGTAGGCTGGAAAAGCTTCCTGATAATGTTGTCGTCATCGGTTCGCATACTCAAAACGACAATCGTAAAGAAAAGGTATTGTTGGGTTTGTTTTTGGGTCACTTCTGTTTTTCCAGTCATCTGTTGCCCTGCTTAGAATTATATCTTTATTAAGTTGGACTCCTTACTATGCAGTCACATCCCGGTAGTTTACTCTTCACAAAGTTTGGTGGCAATCAAACTGCTCTTTTGGACTTGGCTTTCCCAGTAAGTTATTCTTGATCTATATAGCATGTGGTTTTTTTAACCTTGTTGGTACTGGAACATGATTGTGTTTGACTTGTTCAAATGGGCCTTATTGGTTTTTGTATTTGAATGTTCAGGATAGCTTCGGAAGATTACATGATAAAGGAAAGGATGTTGCTCGAGCAACAAAACTCCTAACAAGACTCTTTCCAAATAAAGTGTCAATTCATTTGCCACAGGTTGGTACAGCAAGATAGCAAAGCTTGTGTTTGCCAGTCCACTGTGTAGTGAGACTAGGAATATCTGCTTTGTCTTTAGTATTTTGATGAATGTAATGTCTGAATTTAATTATTCCAGGATGAGGATCTTCTAGCTAGCTGGAAGAATCAATTGGAACGAGATGCAGAAACACTAAAAATGAAGAGCAATCTCAGTCACCTGCGTACTGTAAGAATTACTTATATGTCTTGCGTTTAGTGTTGGTGAATTTGTCAGTCAATGGCATGGATGTTTCCAAAGTCTACATTGTACTAGTTTTTAGGTTTATGTTTTGTGTATTCAGAGGGAGTGATCAAGCATTATATAATTTTCTGGGCAAGAGCATTTGATTCATGTTTTGGGATAGAAGTTTTTATATATCTCTTGACTTGTATGATTTATCTTATTAAACCTAGATATTGAGTATTCACTGTCGCCTATGCATTGGACTTTAGTTGTCATGTTTGGAGGCTTGTTGTTATTGGAAGGGGCGTATACTTATGTTATTATTTATATCATCATAGATTCTGAATCGAAGTGGCTTGGAATGTGAAGGACTTGAGACACTTTGCATCAAAGACCAGACGCTTTCCAATGAGAGTACGTTCATCCTTAACTTGGCAGTTGAACTCTTTGTGAGCCTTTTTAAAGTTACTAATGGACATACTTTTACAGGCGCAGAGAAGGTGGTTGGATGGGCCTTAAGCCATCATTTGATGCAGAATTCCCTACTGGAATCTGAAGCAAAGCTTGTCCTGTCTACTGAGAGGTATTGTCTGACAATGACCTTCTTTGTGTTAACTTCGACTGGGATATAGAATTTGAATGGAAAATTTTGTAAAATCCTTTCAGCATCAACTATGGAATTGGTATACTACAAGCTATCCAGAATGAGTCTAAAAGCTCAAAGAAATCACTCAAGGTAAATTCCAAGAATTCTAACTGCTTGTAAGCTGGCATTTGGCTATTTATTTTCATTGGTGTCTGACGCAAACAATGACGCAATTTTCAGGACATTGTGACCGAAAACGATTTTGAGAAGAGGCTTCTCGGGGATGTTATTCCACCCAGTGATATTGGAGTGACATTTGATGATATTGGAGCCCTTGAAAATGTTAAGGATACACTAAAGGAATTAGTCATGCTGCCTTTACAGAGGCCTGAACTTTTTTGCAAGGGGCAGCTAACTAAAGTGCGTACAGTTTTCAATCTCCTACTTGAGGTTTTCACTTGTAATTGCCAGATTTCTGTAGCACTTCCCTTTTGCTTGAATTCTGTTTTAAGCATGCCCCTGCAAACCTAAGAAAGCACACTTATGCTAGACTATAGGGGATAGTTCTGTGTGTTTTTCTTTCCTAGATATGTCTTAGAATATTAATGCCATCAGTTTTAGTTGTCAAGGTGAACATACATTTCTTTTGCCTTAGGAATATGTGTCATTCTTAGGCTTGTTTTGGCATTTATGTGTCTGTTTTCTGGAAGGTCAATTGATGAAGATGGTGTAAACTTATTATCTGCAGTGGAAGGGGAATAACAAATATTTCGAATGTCTGGTCTTTTCTGTTTACCGCTACAATTTCGTTTGTTCTTTTCTGTCATTTGGTGTTTTGATTGGTTGTGAATGTCGTTTGCCTTTTTGAATTGGTGGAATTATACAAGGATGTAAAAGTTTTGTGGCTTTTGAACTGTTCTGGTTTGTTTTTTTAGTGTGTTATCCACCTGCATCAATGAGATAGCATTGTGTGTATCTGCATATTGATTTGTCAGAAGAATGATATTTGTTTTCTTGGTCTCTAGCCTTGTAAGGGTATTTTGCTATTTGGTCCTCCTGGTACTGGGAAGACGATGCTTGCAAAGGCTGTGGCCACTGAAGCTGGTGCAAACTTCATTAATATATCAATGTCGAGCATTACATCTAAGGTTGGCAGATTGATTTGATTTATATCGACTTAGTTCTTACTTCTGATTTTCTTCTCCGTATGGTATTCTAATTTGCTCTTTATCCTTCCTTTCTAATCAGTGGTTTGGTGAGGGCGAGAAGTATGTAAAGGCTGTTTTCTCACTCGCAAGTAAAATTTCTCCTAGTGTTGTCTTTGTTGATGAAGTAAGTTCCTTGTGACTTGTTTTCTGAACCTTCTAGCTTCAGAAGAAAATCTATTTTCTGTGCTTTACTATTTGTACACTATTTATGCACAGGTTGATAGCATGTTGGGGCGAAGGGAAAATCCTGGAGAACATGAGGCTATGCGTAAAATGAAAAACGAGTTCATGGTGAACTGGGATGGGCTGCGAACAAAAGATACAGAGCGAGTATTAGTACTTGCTGCTACAAACAGGCCCTTTGACCTTGATGAAGCGGTCATTCGCAGGCTGCCTCGTAGGTAAACTATCACTGGGCGCCAGCTTCAATGGCTAGAACTGGTTTTATTGTCTGGTGTTCTCTGTTTAAGCAGTGGTTTTGAAAGACCCTCTCGAAATCGTGAACACAATTTTTTCTTCCTGTGTGCAATCTGCAGGCTGATGGTCAACTTACCTGATGCCCCAAATAGAGCAAAGATCCTTAAAGTGATTTTGGCGAAAGAGGAACTGTCCCCTGATGTAGATTTTGACGCAATTGCCAACATGACCGATGGATACTCTGGAAGTGATCTTAAGGTCTTTATAGTCTTGACATGATTTAAGTATTTATCTTGCTCTCAGAAACCTAAGGAATCATCTTATTCAAGAAATTTGTCTACTTTCTTGTATTGCAGAACCTGTGTGTGGCTGCTGCTCATCGTCCTATCCGTGAAATATTAGAAAAGGAAAAAAAGGTTGGTTTCTGTCTATGCTTGATAAATGCTTGAGCCCTTCTGGCATTTTGATATGACCTCGTAATAGTTGTTGACTTGTGGCAGTGGCAATAAATTTAATGGACAAATAAGATTCTTCAAATAATGAATGTACAATAGTGTGGCTACTACGTCATATGGGTATCACTTATTTGTATTGCATGATACATTTTTATGCAACGTATAGGGTATAATATGGGGGTGTGGTACATGTCACACTAAGCCATTATCTTGTGATGATCAACAGGAGCGTCTATTGTGTCATGATTAGAGTTCGTAGCTTGGTCACAGCCTCACAGATATGTGTGTCTGGACAGTATGGATTTTCATGACTGGAAATTTAGGACAAGGGGACCCTCTCCTAATTCTGGACATGTGTTGAAACACGTCTGGAAAGATCACTTTACCCTTTAACTTTAGATATCATGAGAATTCATGACACATTTGTGAGTAAAAATGCTAAAAAAACATAGAAAGCAAAGTTCAAAACATTATAAAGAATTGGTGCAAAGTTTCATTGCTTATCCACCTCCCCCTCTCATGTGGGTCTTCCCTACACTATTTCGCTGTGTGAGTGTTGAGTTGTGAAGTGGAAGGTCGGGTACAAAATGCCCTTATCCTTGTTATGTCATCAGACACCGATACGGGCTTTAAAGTGAAGAGTGTAAGTAACGTAGCGTAACGGCACTTCAGTGATAATTGGTTCTAGTTTTTCATTCATAATGTTGGAGGTACCTTTTGGGAATAAGGCTTGGTTGTTATTGTAGTTGTAATGGTGGAGGTACCTTTCTGTGTTCAGGGGCATTGACAAGGTCACATGCCTTAGCTGCCTGGAAAACATTTGCATGAACCATACTTTATTGTGTGTGTTCATTGCATCATAACGATATAAAATACTTCTTGTTTTCTGGCAGGAACGAGCGACAGCTGAAGCAGAAGGTAGATCTCCTCCAGCATTGAGTGGCAGCGCAGATATCCGTTCTCTGAATATGGTGGACTTCAAACGTGCACATGAGCAGGTAAGTTTGGAGAAGAGCAGTATTGTGATGTGAGGATAGTCTTAGTGACTTTCACATGTCGTTGTAAATTTCACGAGTACATTACTGAATTGAGCTTATTCCAACACTGAAACAGGTTTGTGCCAGTGTCTCATCCGAGTCTGCTAATATGACGGGACTTCAGCAATGGAATGAACTGTATGGCGAAGGGGGTTCCAGAAAGAAGAAGTCTCTTAGCTATTTCATGTGAAACTTTTCTGTATGTACAAAGAATTTATTTCTCTTTTTTGTGCAATCTAATCATAGCCATAGATCAGAAGCAAAGTTACTACTGTATCAAGAGCGGCTTTTGTGAGCCTGAGCCATTTTTCTGGTGTTGTAAAAAATAGCAGTCCTAGTTTTTGTCCTGTCCTCAGCTTAAGCTGTTTGTAGAATGCTCTTTATAAAGAGGATGTGCCCGCAGAAGTTGGTGCATTTATTTCCCTTCTGTTTCATTTGTCTCCCCCCTCCTTGTTTCATTTAGAAATATACTTATTATTGTGTAGTCACTGAGGTAAGATGCGGCAACGTATATTAGGCGTTGAATATAGTTGAATATATCTTCTTTATAGAAGGTAGTCATGTCCTGCAGTGTATCCTTCAATTTTCACCCTTAACTGGTTTGCAGGTTTGAGCACGAATGTTGTAATCCTCATGAAACAGGCCGCTACATAAACCCTCTCGGCCTCCCCCACCCCCTGCTTAGAACACACCGTGTTTTGCAGGGTGTTTTTTTTTTGGGACTGTTACGCATTTTTTTTTTTAAGCTAGGCCGCCAGAAAAAAAAATGACTTTTTGTGAGATTCTGCTTCCTGCATATCAAAAAGTTTTCGGAAGTTTTGGGTTTATGGACTTTACATTCGTGTTTCAGGAGAGGTCACACATCATTGTTAGTGTTCAACTTTGTTATGCCGGCCGAGAAAAGGAAAAAGAAAACTGTGATTATTGCGTAGTCACTTGTTTGTGAACAATGTAGCCGTCCTCGACTCCTCGTGTTAAAAGCATAGACGGACGGTGTCATGATTAACAATTGCGCCCGAGGTTGCACTAATTGGTTGTTGCTCCAAATGACTACTAACTGCTTATTGACAAGAAAATGATTCCCTCCTTCCATGCCTTAGTTGAAAGACATCCAAACATTTGACGACTTATTCTTCGTTCAATCTCCAGTTCAAGTAAACATTTGATTTTCACCACATTCCAAACGTTAAAGTATGGTTAGCCAAGATTGTATTGTCCGAAAATTACCCTTTGTAAACGACTCCCACCATGGTTTCGAACTCTGGCTACTCTTGACATAAATAAATGAGATGGCACGTTGTGACGTGAACCATGTTTGTACAAGGAAGGAGGTGAATTTCGCACCTTAAAGTGCAAATCAAAAATCGAGACACGATACTCTCGATACCCTCGCAAAATGGTTAACAAGAGTAGTATAGTACTACTCCCTATCTTAACCTTACTATACTCGTAGTCTGTAGATTAAATCGGATTAAACTCAAAAAAAAAGACAAAGGCGAAACTCAGTCCCAAAAACGATCATGGCGTCGGCAGATCTAGCATCACCGTCACCACCACCACAACCACCGCAATCGCACCACCCACCACGGTCAACAACCGACATGTTCGGCGATCCAATTGACGACACAAACCCGTTATGGTTCAAACAAGAGCTGTTCCTATCGGCGGAGTTCGACCCGGAGACATACATCGCCGACCTCCGTACATTTGTCCCCTTCCACACTCTCCGCTCTCAGCTCCAATCTCACCTCTCCTCTCTCAAACACGAGCTCGTCGATCTCATCAATCGCGACTACAATGACTTCGTCAGCCTCAGCACTAATCTCCTCGACGTCGATCACGCCGTCGCTCGTATGCGGGCCCCTCTCTCTGATCTCCGTGATAAGATTCTCTCTTTTCGCCACGCTGTTGAGGCGTCGTTGATTAAGCTTCAGAGCGGCTTGCGCCAGCGTGCTGAGGCTGCTAATGTGAGGGAAGTTCTTGAGCTTCTGCTTGACGCTTTTCATGTCGTTTCCAAGGTTAATTCAATTTCTCATTTCTCATTTCTCATTTCTCATTGCATTGTTGTTAATTTAGTTGATTGTTCGCCAAATCGTGTTGATTTAATTGCGTAGAGAACTTTGGAATTGTGTTGATCACGCATCATTAGGATTGCGTTGGGGATTTTTGGTTTAATTTTTTAGATCATGGATGATTACCTTGTAGTAGTATATTGCGAATAGTTCGGCTAGTAATAGTATTGGTATAGGACATTGGGGTATAGGTCACGTTTTCGTCAATTGGTTCAGGTTATTAAACAAAGACGCGAGTTAGTGGAATGAGGGAGTGTATGAAGTGATAAAGAGGAAGTGAGAATTATGAGAGAGATAAAAATTATAGAAGATAAGCAAAGAAGGCAGTAAGAGCAAAGGCGAGAATGTACAAAGGGACTTACTTTGGTGAATTTAGTAAAAGTAGTTTTTGTTTTGGAAAGGCATCGGCATCATCGTGGACATGTGTGAGGGAGCTAGTACGAGTATTTGAATTAGCGTGGGGTGAACAAAAGAGTTCCTTATTACGATTACGATTGGATATGCCTTGTAGATTGAAGGGTAAATTCTATCGCACTAAGATTGGCCTAACACTCTTATATGATACTCTTGTCACTGAGACTTACTGACTTAGACTATGAATGTCACAATCTTAAGATGAATGTGGCTGAGATACGCATGCTACAATGGATACAAGAAATATTCTGCTAGAAGACTGGAGTTACATGTATTAGAGATCAAATGAGAGATGACTGTATGATGTGTCGGCATTTGAGGCAGAAACCAGGTGAAATGCCAGTTAGAAGGCTTACACGATCGGATCATTAAGATTGTAAGGGGTTAAGATCTCAGTTGACGTAGATAAGTATAAGAGGAAGGAATATGAGTCGATTAGGAATTTAGGATTGAAGAAGATATGGCGTTAAAGAGGATATAATGGAGGGAGAAGATTGATGTGGTAGATGATGTTTTACTTAATTTTGTCTTTTTGTTTCTTCCTGCTTTCTTTGTTTGCTTTTCAAAAATTTGTACTATTCTTTTCCGATGCTTTGTACCTGTTGTGTCACACAACGCTCGTTCTACCTTACTTTTGAAAGGAGCATTTGTCGTTTAACTTTTTTTTTGGGGGGGGGGGGGCTCATCTTCAGTAACTTTACAATGTTCTTTTACGCTGTTTATACTTTGTAATCAGACCCATATGGCAAATTCAGGTTAGCCGCCCATGATAGTGGTTACAGTATTAGATAGAGATTTTACAATGCAAATCTATTTTTTTTTTTTTTTGGTAAGAATTAGCATTTTATTCCTCCATATAGGGTAGAAAGAATAAAACATACAACTCGAACCAAAGGATAACAATGAGCTACCCTATAAAATCCACATAAGAACTACTTACTTGGAATTACATCACTATATCTATCAATTAATCGAACACAAACATTGAACTTTATACTAAGAGTAACTTACTCAATTCTTCTCTCAGAATCTCTAAACAGCCTTGCATTCCTCTCCTTCCAAATTTCATAAATTGTAGCAGTGAATGCACTTCTCAATCTATGTTGCTTACCGGTCTTGCCTTTAATTCTGAATCTGAATGCAAATCTAGTTTTTATTCTTACACTTGATCCATTTTTCTTGGCTCGATTTAGGTTAGGGTTTGGATTTAACTTTTGTTTAAAGTCAGACTTTTTGAATCAGATTCATTCTGCAGTTCATGCTCTTTGGGTCTAAATCTGGCATTTATCTGCATCCAAGAAGGGTTTTCGTTTGATACAGGTGCACATTATTACCCCCAGTTTCAGGGCTGAGGGCTGACATTTGTGATTTTTCTTAGATTATTCTCTATGAGCTGCATATTAAGATATGACAAAAATAGATCTGGACAATATGAAAGGTAGACATAATGGCTCGTGTTTGATGCTAGGTTATGTGGATTTTCCAAAACTAATGTTATTTCCTTTATTTATAGATTGAGAAGTTAATTAAGGAACTACCCAGTGTTCCTGCTGACTGGTCGAATGGTGATGTAAGTACGTTGGAGAAGAGTCATCTTAGCAATGGATTCTCTGTGCAACAAGCTGAGAATGAATCGAATGTAAGAGAGACTCAGAGCATGCTTCTGGAGAGAATTGCGAGTGAAATGAACCGGTTGAAGTTCTACATGGCTCATGCAAAGGTCTCTTTGGTCTCCTCTTCTGTCTTCCTTATTGCTTACTGAAGTTACATGACTTGTTGGTGTCCATTTGCTTGTGGCTTTTTCCGATAGTATTTCTAGTGTTCTTTTTATGCCTGTCTTGATTTTCCACTCAACAACTATGGCCATGTGCTTGTATCGATAATTGGCTGACACATGCTTGTTAGAATGTGTGCTGCCACTGGTTTAAGGGAGAAAACTAAAACTTAATTTCATCACATGACAACAATTGGCTTCATTCAATAACCATTGTATAGCAAATGCAAATATGGATTGATCACTGAATTTGAGTAGCCTTTCTTTTTATGGCCATGGTAGTTCTTTACTGTATGGAAGAGTTCGATAATTAGGGGAGAAGTTCTGGACAATGATTGTTGGGTAGAGAGAGTAATTCTATTATCTGTTCCAAATGACTCAGTGATTTTCATTAGGTCATGTTTGCAGTACTTCTACGTGTTGAGTCCTTATTTTCTGTGTTCATTGCGTTCGTCCAATTTGCCAGTACAGGACCTACCTTTCATTCAGAACATTGAGAAGAGGTTCCAGAGCGCAAGTCTTTTGTTGGATGCCAGCTTGGGGCATTGCTTTGTAGATGGTCTGGAACACCACGATGAAAATGCCATATACAATTGTTTACGTGCTTATGCAGCGATTGACAACACTAGGAGTGCTGAAGAAATATTCCGCACAACAATTATTGCCCCCATAATTGAAAATGCTATTCCTCATAGTTCTTCCGGGTCGTCAGGCGCGTCTTCAGGGGATGCACTTGAGGCAGATTACCAGAAAATCAAAAAATACATTGAGAAAGATTGTACATTCTTGCTGAAAATTTCTTCCAGAGGTATTAGAACTCGGTGTTATGTCATGGGTCACTAATGTCCTAATGGAACATTTATAAGATTATTTGAAAAGTGTGAGACGTTGTGTGGTCTACTGATTTTCTTGCTAGTTGCTAGGTGACATTATGATAACATCATTTATCTGCCTAGCCTCTTAAAAAATGTCATTCCTTCAGAAATAAAGTCCTCTGAGAACTGGGATTGTTAAGATAGCACTATCTTGATCCAAATTTTAAGTCAAGAAATTTGTTATACAGTTTGCCTGTGTAGGTGATAGTATGTCTCATAGTATTGAATACTTCGGCTGTTTTCTTAGCTCTACCCCTTAATCTTGTGAACTTTTCCTGTTTATCGCTTGCAAATTGCAACATGTACACTTTTTTAGGATAACAAAGTTGGAGAGAAAGGTAGGGTAAGCAAGTTGGAGGGAAGGTGGAGAAGGGGAAGGAAAAGAAGAGTTAGGGAGAAAATTTACTCTTGCATCATAGGAAGGTGTAGGAAAGGTAGAGATGTATCCAAAATTGGTTGTTGGGATAACAAATGCATAAAACTGGGTAAAGGAGGCGGGAAATATGAGGAGCCATGATCCCTCCTTTTTGAATAACTAAGGATTTGGAGAGAAAATGCTCCCTCTCTTTAGACATGTAATGATGTGTATTCAACAAAAAGTTGACCATTCGGATAAACTTATCCCATACAACGTGGTTTGTGCTTCAGCTGACTAAAATTTATTGTGAAAATCCATTTCGACTGTCAAAATTAGTTCATGTGTTCAAATTCTGAAGGTACATGATATCCATGTGTGAAAGACCTGTTGCAAGATGTGAAACGAATACCACAGGACTACAGGAGTGAAGCTCAGATATTTTTTTACCAGCATCTTTTGCAATGTATTGGTTCAGATTTCATTTTCTTTTGAGACCTGTATTCTTTTAACAGCTTAACATGAACATTTTCCCTGTTTTTGCCCATTCTCCATCTATTATCCAAACAAAGAATCCCTCCGCTTGTCCTATCTAAAGAGATTATTAGTGATCAGGCCAGCTTATTCAGTTTTTGGTATACGCACCAGATTCAGAAATTGTTGGGGATAACTGTTTCAAATTTCCACCTTTATTGTTTTTGCCCTCATTACACCCTTGTGGTGGGACCCTTCCCCGGACCCTCGCTTAGCGGGGACGCCAATGTGCGTCGGGCTGCCCTTTTATTGTTTTTGTCCTGCAAGACTTCATTTCAGCTACTTAATTTAGTAATGTGGTGTTCAATCATTTACCTCAATTGCTATTATTTTTTGCTGGCCCTTTCTGTTATTCAAATACTGATCATTTTTATAATGATTCATATAATGCACAGAAAATTCAGGCTTCCATGTATTTGACTTCTTAGCCAATTCAATTCTCAAGGAGGTTCTCTTGGCAATTCAGAAAGGGAAACCTGGGGCTCTTTCCCCTGGACGACCGACTGAATTTATAAGAAATTACAAATCAAGCTTGGACTTTGTGTCTCATTTAGAAGGTTGGGTATACTGTGTGTTTAAAGTGGCTTTGGCTGAATAACTTTTATTTTTTGTGAGAACATATTATATCAATCCACTTATCTATTCTTTTGTTTTGTGTTCTTTTCTTGTCAAGGCTACTACACATCTCAGTATGCTGTTTCAAAATTCAGAGCACAGCCTGTATACATTGACTTCATGAAACTGTGGAATCTTGGGGTTTACTTTTCACTGAGGTACTGTATAAAGCTGCTATATGTTAGATGTCTATTGACTATTGCTGTTCGACAAGGATGTTTTCGTTCTGTGCTACCCGATTCTATCCAATTTTTTCAGATTTCAAGAAATAGCAGGAGCTTTGGATTCTGCTCTCGTGACTCCTAATTTGGTGGTGACTCAGACTTCAGATCATGGGGATGGGAAACTTCCAGCTCTGACTTTGAATCAAAGTGTTACTCTATTGGAGAGTTTAAGATTATGTTGGAGCAAGGATGTCCTTGTCTTGTCTTGCTCTGACAAGTTTCTCCGTCTGTCTCTGCAGCTAACCTCAAGGTCTGTTCAGGGCAATGTTCTAATATTTATGGTCCACACAGTATGCTTCATAATTGTCTTATCTTGACAATTATGTTTCTGAACAGGTACTCAAGTTGGTTGTCATCGGGCCTCCATGCTAGAACTTCAGATGATAAAGATTCCAGCAGGGGTTCTGAATGGGCGATCTCTGCTGCACCCGAAGATTTCATCTATGTATGCACCATCTTTGCGTTTGTTTCTCCCGTGATTAATCTTTGGTTGCTATGGGTTGGCTAGAGAAATGATTGCATGTGCAGCATGTTTATCTTTATATTAGCAATGCAACAAACCTATGAGTGTCTTGCTCACAGCATATCTTGGTATACATGTAGTCTCGAGGTCTAACTCTGACGAGTCTTTTTAACCAATGCATAATATTAGCAATGTGAGGTCGTAAATGTAACGTACTCCAATGTGTTTGGGAAGAAGCTATCTTGGCAGCTGGTCAAATTCTGCTTGACAGCTTGTCTGCGCTTCCAACACCCCTCTCTTACCCCAAGTTTGTTGACGAGGCCTTTAAGATTTATTTTTTTATATTATGGACCTCTGTTAAATTCGAACCGTTTACTGGGTGTTGTGTTGGTATCTGTTTCTAATATGAAGCTCATGTCATGTGTAGCATTGTAAGTGTAACAGAGTCTTCTCCTATTACTTTATAGGCAGATAATGAATGAAAATTTTCATTTCAGGTTATTCACGATGTTAAGGTACTTGTGGTTGAGGTCTGTGGCGACTACCTTGAGCATGTGATGGAGCTTCTTTCTTCATGCTCAAATGATGTGCTGGAACCTATTAGATTAAGCATTGTTCAAAGTGGAAAATCTTTGGAGAACATGGTGCCTTTAGCAATACAAGCAATAAGAAAGACCTTGGTTGCCAAGTCTAAGGAGGTAAGCTTGATCAGTGGTTAATTAATATGATATGCTTACCATTGTTTTAATTTAAATTTGGAAATGGCCAGCCTGTAACCTTGTGAAAACATTTAACAAAAGAAAATTAAGACAAGTGCCAAAAACTTGGGGAAGGTAATTCTTTTAGTAGGGAGTATGGGCTCGAAGTTTTGGCGGTAGCTTTTCAGCTTCCAAGTCGAAGTCACCACAAAACTTAGTAACTTCATCCTGTCCCGCCAATGACTTGTGGAAGAGAAATATATTGATATTGCTCGATAATATTGCGTATTGGAGATTTGCAATTCGCTCTATTCTAGTCTTCTAGATAATGGTCAACAGGTCATGACTGATTATGATTTTGAGAACAAACTCTAGAAAATTAAGAGATTATGTTTGATGAAAACATTAACAAATGGATTAAAACTTGAGCTTGGGTAAATAATGTGAAACTTGGTACATTGTATTTCCTAAAAAAAGCTAATTGAAAATTTGAGCTTTGTCTCTTTAAGTGTAAGTTATCTATGCATTTTCTGCTATCAAAGTCTTGGAAAGTGTGTACACATGATATACATCTGTCTCACGTAACCTTGACTGTGCTGTACCCTAAATTCGCACCCTGATTCCTGTTGAAATTTGAATTTGACTTCTTGTAGTACCAGCTTTGACAATGTTTTTGACAGCGGGCATCTTTTTGTATTACTTTCTATTCTTGTGCTGATAAATGTCAACTTCATATATAAAGGACCTGGATCAGCTGAAGGGGATCTCTGCAACATTCAGGATGACCAATAAACCACTCCCCGTTCGTCATTCTCCATATGTGTCGGGGATTCTTCGTCCCCTGAAGGTGCGTTCATGATCAACTTCTGTTTAGAATCCGCTGATCTCGAACTCTTCATGCAGTCTCACAATTTAAGATACATTGATATGTAACTCAAAGTTATGCTACACATTAGATTTTTGGGGGCAATCGGTATATGGTACCCCGGGGGTACGTAGCTCTAGGTACCCCCCCGGTTTAAGTGGTATATAATGAGTGAAAATTGAAAACTAATGAGTGGAATTCGGGAAATAATGAGTGAAAGTTGGGAAATAATGATTGGAATAAAGTTGTGTATAATGATTGGAAATTCAGAAATAATGACTGAAAATAAATAATGATTATAATGTTACTCCCTCCATTTCTTTTGATTCTTTACATAGAGAAATGGGAGGAGTACCTAGGTAGCAAGTGAGAGAAAGAAATTAAGAAAAGAGAGGGGTAGTTATTAAGGTAAGTAATTAATACTAATTTTTACTAAGATTCATAGCAACCACTAGCCTTCCCCTTATCATACACACCACCACCGCAGCTCACGCTAGTTCCGCGACTACTTCCCTATCGTACTATACCCACCACCACAGCTTACACCAGATCCACGGCAGCTCCACCCAACCGGACCCTCACGTCAGATCCGCAACTGCTCCAACCAACCACTGTCCCCACGTCCAGTCACATCTGCGGCCGCCGTTATCGGTGGAGATCCGTCTCTATCATTCGCTATTTTCTCTCTCCTAGAAAACTCAGGAAACTTTAGGAGATCTTTTTTCGATCGATTTTTTCGAGTGCAAATAAAGAGAAGAAAGATCTAACATGAACCTCAAGCACTTTAAACTTCTAAATAACCATGGCCAACTCTCCTCTAAAACTTTATTATAAGGGGCAGCCCGGCGCACATTGGCGTCCCCGCTAAGCGAGGGTCCGGGGAAGGGTCCCACCACAAGGGTGTAATGAGGGCAAGCCTTCCCTTGTCAATTTATTTGACAAGAGGCTGCTCCCAGGACTTGAACCGGTGACCTATCGATCACACGGCAACACCTTTACCGGTGTGCCAAGGCTCCCCTTCCTCTAAAACTTTATTATGTGAGAGAAAAAATTAAGGAGAGAAGAGAGAGATTTTAGGAGAGAAATGAGAGAGAAATATGAAGAATGGTTGGATTTGATGATGAATCAGGATGAAATTGTTGAGGAATGATGAAGATGAGTGTGGGAAACTGGGAATGGCGTTGAATTTTGATGTTAATAGGATTGGGGGGGGGGGGGTGGTTTAATGAATGTGGTGGGCTTATGGGTTGTGTTTATGTGGTGGATTAATGTGAATTGGGTTGGGTAGAGTAAATAGATTGGGTTAATTAGATTAAGTAACCCAATTAGAATAGATGTTAGTAGAGTTAGTAAGGGTAGTGACGGAAATCTATGTCACAAAATATGGTCCAAAACAGAAACGTAAAGAATCAAAAGAAATTGCCAGATAAGGAAAACGTAAAGAATCAAAAGAAATGGAGGGAGTACATATAATGAGTGAAAATCGGAAGATAATAAGTGAAAATTGAGAAATAATGAGTAAAAATTGTAAAATAATGAGTGAAAGTATATAATGAGTGAAATTGAGAAAGAATGAGTGAAAGTGTATAATGACTATAATGTGGTATATAATGAGTGGGGGTTAACCGGGGGTACGTAGCTCTAGGTACCCCCGGGGTACCTAATAATTTGTGTTTCGCAGGCTTGTCTCTACATAGTTGAAGCAGGTTTTCCTTTTTTGAGATTGGACTTACTAAATTGATATTAACTGTTAAGATTTCTGTGAGAGGGGGGGTGGGGGGGGGGGATTGAGATGACAAGGTATGATGAGTTAAAAAGCAACTTTGACTCCCTATTATCTATACCAGTTCCCAGTTACCCTGGGTCATTTATGTCATGAACTTGTTTCTGATATTTATTCTTTTTGTTACTTTTGGGCTTGTTTAAAAAGTGAATTAAGTTACCATACTTTTTTCCAGATATTCGAGAATGGAATGCCTCTTGATCTCTTGCTCCAATTGTACTACTAAGAAAGAGGCTTTTAAGTCAATGGCTAACTTGAACTGACACTTTTGAAACAGGCGTTTTTGGAAGGAGAGAGAGCTACCACGTATTTGGATGATGCAACAAAAACAGAACTTCTACAAAGCACTGCTTTTGAGATCACAAAGCACTATTATGAACTGGTCTCCGAAGTTGTTGCCAATGTACGTCTATTGGCTAGTATTTCAAAGCTTGTTTTCAGATTCCTCTTTAACTTGCTACTTACATGTGACTATTTTCCAGACGAAAAAATCTGAATCTTCACTAATGAAAATACGGCGTGGTGCTGCCCAAAAGCGACGAGGAGCCAGCTCCCAATTGCCAGACAACAATTTATCTGATACTATCAAAATTTCCACACAGTATTTCCTTGATATACAGGTTTGTCTTTTGTACATCTATATAAGTAGTTGGAGACCAAGCAGTAGACTTCCCTGATATCGAAGTTTCGGTTGAGAATTGAACTCTCTCAAAGCTGGGGGCTCTCTCTCCCTACAAAACTTGAAATACAAGTATATTGCTTCTTATAATAAATTATCGGTAACTGTATATATTGCAATACATTTGTAAGTCGGATGTCCTTTTTCTTTTGCAGGAGTATGGACGTCATCTGGCCGCCCTAGGCGTTAACGCAGCTGATATTCCAGCTTTCAGATCATTGTGGGAGTGTGTAGCACCTGCAGATAAGCAAAGCACAATATCCTTTTAGCTTTATATGTAGCAAATCTTAAAAGTGCAGAGATACAACTTTTTTCGCTCGGCCATAGCTTTGTAGAATCTCTTTCGTCATATAATCTTCTCTTCCCTTCCTTTTTGTTCATTTGTCACCCTGTAATTTTTGGTAGTGTTTATATCAGATAGCATTGGTAGGAAATTTTATAGTACAGGAACACTCTTTCATTGTATGTGCCCGGATGTTTCATTTTAACCAAATACAAATATAGGTGTTTCACATCAACATCGCGTTTTGGGAAGGAAATACACAGCCCCTCCGCCTTGTAAATCTACTTGTAACAGTAATCTTTCTTATTGTTTGCGCTGTCTGTAATGTCATCTTCGCTTCGTTGCTCATGAAGAGTCTGCTAAGTTTTCTGTTTTTTAATTCCCTACATTTCCTTTATTTTTTGTTTCCTTTGAACCCACACCCAACGCAAAGGATTAAAAGAGATGGAGGAACACTGAAGTATATTTATATCAATGGACTTGGTTTTGGCAAATCTTCGGCTTATTCATATTATAAGATGAATGAAGATTTAGGGTTGAAATTAAACCCATGTGTCTTTTAGGACGGTAAATAGCTAGATAAGTTCTGTATTAGAACAAGTAATCTCAAGCATTTCTTTGGCCAAGTGTATGTTTGGTACGAGGAATCGTTGCAATGCTATGGAATCTAGGTAAAGAGGTTAAAAGTTCAAAACGAAGAGTGGCGAACAGAGTAATTTTCTATGGATGTAAGTTGAAATTGGTTACTCCGTATTCGTTTAGTTAGATTGCCCTTATACTGTAACGAATACTACATTCATCCTTTCTTTACTTCCCTTGCTAAACTATATTCCAATAATCCAATTGAATTTCATCTTTACGTTATTTCGGTGTTTGATTAATCATATTCGAAATCATCTCTATAGCGGACAGTTACAACTTTGCCAAAACAAAAAAAAAAACCCCTGTAGTTCTCCTCTCAGAACAACTGCGGCAAAAAAAAAAACCTGTCCTTTGATTGTGTCAGATTGTTCGATTGTGGTGCAAGTGTGCAACAAATAGTGAAGACATATTAGCCTGTGGATAAGCTCGCTTAAGTACACATCCAACGTAGGACACACTATGCTTTTACAGCCCACGGGGCAAGAAAACAACAAGACGGCAAACCTCAGGAGGATAGTATGGATGTGATCGTTTACTCTCAGATGAGTCTTGGTAATGGCATTCCGTTTTCTGGTATACGTTGAACTGACAGGATTTAAGGAGGCTCCTGTTTCCATTAACATGTTCTACTGTTGAGCAACCCCGAAGACACATATACTCCAACCAGAACGCAAATTTTTCACACTTGTGCACTTGTGAATTTGTGACTACACGTACAGAAAATCAGAACGTTGAAATGAACAGATTTACCAGAAAGACCAATATAATTATATTTCTACCTGGGAAAGATTTGGTATTTTTCTATTTCCCTGTCAAAAATTGATCAAATATCTTGTTTCTGTTTCCTGTACAGATCTAAGCGACTGTCGTCATGTAAACTCTGGCTCTGCTCAGAGTCCCGTTTTGCACTCCATTCAATGGCCAGTTACTTTTCTCTGCTGCGGGTGACTTGAGATCTTCTAAGGCAAAGAGTGTTTCAAAGAAATGCTAGTTTCATGAGTCCACAACTTCCCCCAAGTCAGATAAGATTGTACCCATCTCCTGATAGTATTGCCAGCTGGTCTTCTGGTCTCTCTTGCTTTCCTGAAACAGAAACATTCTGAAGGGTCACCAACTGATAAATAACAGGAGTGAAAGAGTCAAGTTTACTCCTGTTCACAATTCAGTCACACTACACCTGAAGACTAAACCTACTAGGTTTGGCCTTCAAGAGAAGTATTTGGTAATGCTAGTAATAACTAAATGTAAAAGGCTTATTTTTCATTTCTTATCACGAGGTTACTCAAGAAAACCATGGAGACCTAGCTAAGTTAGACAAATATGTTACAGGTGCAACATCTATATTTCAATCTGTCAAATTTCTTACGTGAAAAGTGTGTAGATCTCGTAAAAAAGGAAAAGTGAAATTCCCAAGTTCAAACTTACTACTTCAAGTTGCCCTAGAGAAATAAAGAAACGGGCGTCAAAACTAACCTCATATCTTTGGACCAGAGAACTCCATAAGGATTTGCACTGCCCAGGTGTCCGATCGAAGCCTTCAGCCATTAAGCTTGATGATATCTCTTCCCATAGTGCCATGCGCCCTTTTGCTACTTGGAATCTGTCACGTAACTCTCCACGCAGTGTAATCAACCTCTTCACCTCATCTGGTCTCCATCTGTTTTTTCTTATGGACTTGGAAGACTTGGAGGGAGAATTTGGCTTCTCATCAAATTCACTGTCGCTGATCTCTTCACCTGTTTTATCCACAAGTTGTTCCAGCAAACCAGAACCAGAACCGTCTTTTTCTAGCTCATCTATTGGCAATGATGATGACCCAAGAAATGACTTCCAGGAATCATTTGAATCCTCGGATTTGTTAGTAAGAAGCCCATCAAATTCGTTACGATCTGCACCAGAATTTTAAAGGAAAGAACAACATTTTGAGGAATTATGTACCTTAAAAAATATGTAATTGAGCATGTACAGACAGACCCAAGGAATAATTGCAGCATCCGTTTACTGTAGGCAATTGACTAATAGTAACACATGTTTTTTCGATAAAGATAATATGTTATCTTATGAAACGATAGAGACAAATGTTTTGTAGTCAGTATAGCAACACCAAAAATTCAACCAAAAGAAAAACCTTGTTAAAGAAAACAAATCAACTCACTTTTTGAGTGTAAAATTGCCAAATTAGAGAAACTAGCAGACATGTTTGGAAGGGAAGAAAAAAGCATAAGAGAGAAGTTTATTTTACTTCGAAAAAAAAAGAAAAAAGAAAAAAGCACAACCAACACATGGATCTTGCAGTAATGGATGAGTCATACATGTGTATTTGGAGACAAAAAATTAGGATGCATAAGAACAAGAGTCAACCTTCTGAATCCTGTTGTGAGGTGCCAGTTACTTCCTCATCTAGTACTCTGCCAGGTTTTTTCCTTTTATAATGTCCATCTACCGCCTTCCTCAGTGCTGATATTCCAAATCCAGTATGTGATTTTCCAGATAGCCGCTCATTGACTTCTTCAGAAAGAACTGCTTCCGCATTCTCCGTCGCAATAGCAATAACTTCAGGCCTTTTTCCACTGTACTTCCTCACTACTTTTCTTAATACCTCAGACACGGTACGTTCCATATGTGAAAGAGGACAATTTACAGGACAGCTGGACAGTGAAGCTTGAGCAGCTTTGTGCAGTGCATCTAAAAGCTTCCCTTTATCCAGCCATAAGCATCGTGTCGTTATTCTTATTTTCCCTTTCAAACAATTCTCGGTAACACCCTCAACCGCACCAGGGCGTAAAACTTCCATGCTACAGAACACAAATCAAAACTCAAAGTTAGGGAGTAAAAAATAAACAAAAAGCTTATATGACTCAGTGCTATCTGCTATCCTGCTCCCTGTCCTACCTTATAACAATGATACCATCAGTAGCAATTTTCATCCTTTCATCTATACAAAGTTCAGCAGATGTTCCGAATGCTTTGTCGCCATCGTTATACATTAACTGCACCAAGAACACGAATCTATGAGTCTCCAGAGTGAAAATATCCAGAATGGCAGATTCAACTAAAGCAGTTATTACCTGTAAATTTTCTTTGCCCAGCGAAATAAAACCATTGGACAGAACCCTCCTGTTCCTCAAATGAGACACTCCAAGCATCTCTCCATTCTTTATCACCTGAGAAGATTTCCTTAAAAATGTCAGCAAATTCTATGAATGCCACAACGGCATAATTTCTCCCATATACAGTGGATAGCTAAAAGCCAGGTTGGGATAGGTCATGATTTGAAATGTCTGAACAGTTCAAGCTACTTATCTACACATTAAAATGCACTACCAATTACAATCAAAACTTACAGTTGTGTGACGAACACCTGTTGATTTTCCAAGCAGTTCATGTTCTTTAAGAAACAACAGCTCACCATGAACGGGCAAAAAATGCTGTGGCTTAACGATCTTCAGCACTTCACCCTTCAAATGCAAGATTTAAACAACCTTAATTTCGGAGTAAAAGATAGCAATTTCAAAGAACTGAAGAAGAGAACCTTGGGTAAGGAGAAAAGATATACTACCATTGCTTACAGTCAGACTCGAACCATTAAGTTAATAAGTTTTAGGTTTACTATAAGATCTTAGGGTGGACTAGCATTCACAAGATCAAAGAAAACAAAACCGTATTCCAAAAAGGAATTTAGGGTCGGCTAACAAGAATAGTTAGTCATAACTCATAAGGCAGCATCAAAAGGTAAAATGTAGATACAACAGAGAGTGAGTGATGGACAAAGATAGGAAATTAAGGATGAAACTGCAAAGAGAACTAAGGAGAGAAGAGGAAAAGCGAGACTTCACTAGAACTGAAGCAAAATGTAAAGATGAAAAAAGGGCAGCCCGGTGCACATTGGCGTCCCCGCTAAGCGAGGGTCTGGGGATGGGTCCCACCACAAAAAAAAAAAAAAAAAAAGATGAAGCGGCAAAAAAAAAAAAAAAAAAAAAAAAGCCAAATTCAAACACAATCCTAAACTCAATCCTATCCAAAGCCACTGCTGGAAATGATAGCACACACAGATCTGCTACTACGACTTTTGAAACATTCCATAGAACAAAAGCTATAGCATCACCACTCCATAATTTAAGTCATGGTTATATTTAGATCGGAACATTGAACAGCCTCAAGTCAAGCTAATTGTTTTACAAGTAACCTCAGACCAGAAGCGTGAATCCTGAAGCAATCGTGCACTCAATAGAGATTATAGCATCAAGCTTTAACTTAGAAATGTAACTTTACACTAAATCACATCAGCTTAATCATCAAGATTACATTTTTTCTTGGTACATAGGCAGTCTCCTACGCACAAGTGCACAACCCTCAAAAGATATATACAAAATTATTGTCTCACTGCTATCTGCGCAAGACATCCATTTCTGCACACAGCCTGATGACCTATCATGAAAATACAGTTGTGACCTCTTGGCTTGATCAGAGGAAGCTCCATTAAACTGATACCTATGAAGAACAAGAAGAGTATTGTAGGCATGTGGATGAGTATGATACATATGGGTAGTGATTAGGAGTTTTGAGGGCAGAAAGAAGTGCGGGAATGTGTTCGCTAGTTTTGTGATGGTAAGTTGAGATTTCAAGTGGGATTTTTGCCGTTGATTGATTTTTAGAGAGAGAGAGAGAGGTCTGCAAGATTAGTTTGGTTTTAGTGCGTCGCAAGATGATCGGAGTTTCATATAGTGTAGTTATGACAGCATAAGAGTTCTTTTTATCGATGAGGCCACAGGTTAGGCAGATGGAGGTTCCAAGCGTTAAATACTAAGGTTGGAATCAAGTGTAACATTCCCACCGACATTGACTTACATTCTTTTTGCGAAAAATATTTCTCATGATAGTCCGAGAGCTTGATTAGCTCTCTTTTGTATATGGGCGTCACCCCATTAGGTGTCTTTTTGTATATGGGAGTCACCCCCTTGTTTATATGATATCCTATCTTCCTAATCAAAAAAATATTAAGTTTGGTTTCAAGGTTGGTCATGGTGCGACAGGGGTGTTTGGAAGGATACGTTTTTGAGGAGGGAAGAGGGAGTCGTTTCTGAGGAGGTTCAAAGGAAGAACGTGTTACTGACGTGAGTTTGAAACTTAGAGATTACAGGTAAGAGTTGTCCTCAGGTAATTCTGGAGTCTGTGCACATGGTCCCAAGGCATAATCACCCACAATAAAGGAAACCCTTCACCTATTCATTAAAGCATCTTGAACCTGACTTCACTCAAATGTATGAAACTACCAACTTTAAATTGATTCAGATAAGACCACCAAGCACCCCCCCCCCCTCTCTCTCCCTATTCAATCCCCAACACCATCCAAATCAGTTGAGGGGTATGTCTAATCACAGAAATAAGGTCAAATGTGATACATTTAATGTCTGTCTCAATGTCCCTGCAGAAATCCGCAATTACCACATGAGACACGCCTGGATTTAATGAGGTTTAACTTGTGTTGGTTTGACTCTGGAGCAGGCATTTATTACTGACTCTTCCACAAGGTCACAAATAGGGAGAAATTCTCCGCTCAAAAGGTATAGGTACAAAAGGTGAGGCATCACTTGATGGATTGCAAGCTACAAAACATAGAGCTGTTACTGATAAATCAACCATCTTCCCACTCAATGTCTTTCCAGAAGTGAACAAACATTACAAGGCCAGTTTTGATGCATTTTGTTCATCTTGGGTTGACGAAGTCGCTACTACTAAATTGTTGAGCTTCGACTTTGTGCTCTGTTTTTTTTATTGGTTTGTATTCGATATGTTAAATTACTTGAATTGTAAAATCTATCAAATCCCTATGTGGACAAGACTCTGGCATGCATGTCGAGCTGTAGACCGGTGTGGATTTGCTAATTTAACAAAACAAACGATATACTTTCCTACTGGTGATTGACGCTTTCATATCTCTAAATACCTTGAGCCTACCAAAGTTCCAAGCGTCTCAATTAAATCTTATTATCTTAACAAGGACAATGTATAAAGCAGCTTTAAAATTCACAAAGATTTACCAGTTCTTCACGATGTCCATGACCAGAAGTGTGCAGCAACTCATTTCTACCCATGACTAATGTTGATCCAAGTTCTGCTATTCGATTAAACATTTTCATGCACCGTGTTTCATTTCCAGGTATAACCTGTGTGTCACAGAAACAACAATTAAGTACGACACAGGGTAATCTATAAAACTAAAACACCTCAAATATAATTGCATAGTGCTGATGAAACATCAAGTATGATTAGATCAAAACCCCATAGAAGGAGAAAGCCCTCCCAGCCACAGAGGCTCAATACCCTTGAACAAGGGTAATTGGCATTTCGTTTATAAAGAAGTTATGCAAAAAAAAATCCCAGATAGATTGAAACATATGTCACTTCAGCAGATGGCTGTTCTCTCATTACCTTTGCCGAGTATAATATAAGATCTTCTTTGCTTAGTTTGAGTGAATGACTGCTCCCAAAGGATGCAAGATTAAGTGCAGCACGTGGTTCTGCCTGACACAGTGCAAACTTTGTCATATCCCAGACAGAGAAAAGTATGAAGCAAATCAAATAGGAAAATGTGCTTAAGAGGCAAAAGCAACCAGATCAAGATATTACTTGAGAGCCAGTTGTTACAATCAGCAAATCTTTTGGAGCATAGGCATCAATATCTTCCACTTTAACCTGATAAAAAGAATATTATTGCTTCTGACATGGATTGCCATATCCAAAGATAAGAACTGAGCGAAACGTGGCCCTATTACTAGAATAAGCAATCACCAACAGGCTTTTGCCAAAATATTTAATGGTGTTAAAGCCTATGTTTAATGTACGTATACTTTTACTCTTTTAGAAAAGGATATTGATTAAAACTCGCCAAAGCGCGACTCCCATGTAAATAAAGACACCAAGGGGGTGACACTCGTATACAAACACAGGCCAGATAGTTAAGCTCTAGGGGGGGAAAGAAATGTATCATACCAAAGTAGACGGATCAATAGGTGCCTTCCCATCCCTCCATGCAGCTTCTAGATATGTCCTCAGAGACATTCCAACGAAAACCTATCGAGATTCAGGAAATATAGCGATACGGTAAGGGGCCAAAGACATTAACGACCTCAAAGGTGACTTTAAAATAGAAAGAAATGGCTTCCAAGTCTTCCACGGTAAATACAAAAGTCGCATACCAACTTTCTACCAGTAGCATCTGCAGCAGCTTTTACACTCCCAAGTCGGTGTATATTTGACGCAAACTGAGTTGTAATCACCCGACCTTTAGCTTCAGAAATTTGCCTCAGAAGTGATTCTGCCACAACGCTTTCACTAATTGTTCGTCCAGGTGAGAGGACATTCGTTGAGTCACTCATCATCTGCAATTGGAATATTGTTATTTTGTACTTTCGGTTTAGGCAAACAATCCATGCATCAGCAAAACATATAATTCAAACATAGCAGAAGACCAGTATTACAAATAACACAGATCATGACTCTACCAAAAAAAAAAAATTCAGCATTCAGCAGAAATGAACACAAATCTCACTGTGTATGCATTATCATTCGTATGGGCATTTGCAATTCACCACTCCTGTCCTTAAATCATTCTTGATTGTGTATCGCTTATTATTTAAACACAGCCAGAAACAAGTTGAAGCTCCACATACCAGCGTGCAAGACCTTGGTTTTTTTTTTTTTTACTCTAAGCCAATTGTGATTGGCGTACACAAGACGGTTACTAGATGACGATTCATGTTAGCCGACCCCAAATCATTTTGGGAATAAGGCTTGGTTGTTGTTGTTGTTGTTGTTGAAAGCCAATTGTGAGAATTTAGTTTTCAAAGCACACAGGGACAACTTTATGTATAAATGAAGGCACAAGACGCTCAAACCAAAGCTCCATGCAAAATAATCAGCCTAGCTTACCCAACAAAATCAGTGTATAAAAGGATAAATGTCAAAAGAACTTACTAATGTAACTCCTTCCTTTGACAGCTCTTCCAATGCTTGACGATCAAAAACTCTGCCATCCACAGGTGACTCATCGATCTGCAGAGTGAGCCAATCCTCATACAGCATTAGAAATAAAATTAAAAAAGGAACAATGGTAGTTTGTTTAAAATTAGAGACATGGTTCATTATAATGAAAAGATGCAGCAAAACGCGTTACCTTCCAGTCACCGGTGTGAAAAATTGTGCCATCAGAACAGCGCATAACTAATCCGCAGCAGTCAGGTATGGAATGAGTAACCCTGATGGGTTCAATTTCGAAGGGCCCAGCGTCAAACCTCTTTCTAGTTTTAAATATCTTCAGTCTAGATGGAACGAAGATACCGAATTCTTTGAGACGTTTCTTTATCAGCTGATCATACAAAGACCCGACGTATTTCTTTATCAAAATCACATATATAGACGTAAAAGCTAGGGAAGGCAAGCAGCAGGGAAAAAAATGATAACAAAAAGATACGAGGGCTAACATATTTTTATTTGACAGGGTAGTAAACTATTTGTTATTTCAATACCTCCATGGTGAAAGATGAAGCAAATATTGGTGTGTTTGGATCCAGGGCAGGAATGACCTATTGAAAGGAAATATACAATGAGTGTACCATAAACAATATAGTAGTAGATGACGAGTAATGAAGACAAGTAACACACAAGCCATTACAACTCTATCAAGGCAGAAGTAAGTAATAGGGACTTTAAATCAACTTCCGAAAATAGAAAGAAACTTTACCCAAGGCAACGCACCAATGTGGTCTTCATGTCCATGGGTAATAATAACAGCTTCTATTTTGTGGCTCCATCTTTTGATAAAATTGGTGTCTGGAACAATTTTTTGAGCTCCAAACTCATCGAAACTATATCACAGAATATCAAGGAACGTCAACAGGTGCAATCTGCAACAATTACCCTAACCAGGCTGAAGGAATGAGGATGAAAAAACTTACTCTGGAAACATGATACCAGCATCAATCAGAATATAACGATCATAATTTCCAACAAGCATGCAGTTCATTCCGATTTCGCCCAACCCGCCGATTGGTAAAATGCGTAAAGGTGGACCAGTTGAACCTTCATAGAACTGCTCCATTTTCCGTTTCACGGAATCCTCCATACTTTTGCTAGGACCCTCAAGTTTCCCTGTTCTTCTACGTGACACTTTTGATGTGCTAGCACCTTAAAATAGACCAAGAGTATGAAAAATAAATCCAGACAAAGACCATGGCATGGGTAAGCAGTAATAGAGTGCAAAGCAACTTATCCAAACTTAAGCGGTTAAAGAAACAATCAAATGATCTTTCAACCCAAGGTTGTAGACAAACTAATCACTAATCTACATAAGCTATTTGCACCAGCAGGAAAACAAGATTTGTCTAGCCACTTGCATTTCACAAACAGACAGTCAGACGGATATGCACATATTCGGTGTAAAAGCAGAACACCACAAACAAAGTGTAATCGAATGTAAATATAAACTACAGCCACTAACATACTGCGGTTTGAAAAAGCCACATAAACTAAAATAAGTTGCTAAGGATTGCTTCATACCAAAGCACACTACAGAAACATGTTCATATCGGAAATCCAACCATTGACACTCTTAACAAATTAACAATCTAAATCAAATATAAAAAGAAGTTAGTAAGAAGAGCTACTTAAGAAAACCAATCATCAATACAAATTGTAGGAAACCTAGCTTTTAGTGAATTTGTTTCACAAAATGTGTGACATGATGAGCATTTCAATATACAGAGAAGTGAAAAGATTAACCTTTCATTTTGGTATGTGTGTGTCTGTGTGTGTGTGTGTGTGTGGAGGGGTATATGTCGAGTGAGTCCTAAATATGGTGGTCTAAAAATGTCCAGTTTATCGATGATTTCCTATCTCCCATCCTCCAAATTATCAATGATTTCCATTTTTTAAACACCCTTTTCTGGGGAGGGGGGGGGGCGAGGGTGGGTTAGCTGGCCTTTTCCTTACCATCTCCCCTCTTTGTCATAGCAACACAGCATTCACCAATATGAAGAATTCAACCCTTTGTACATAAGGTGAGGGAAAGTCTTATACAAATATAACTCCCAAGCACACTAATCGCAGCAATAAAAGTAGAAAATTCACAAAACATCCCCTCAATTCGTCTTGAATAACAAAGAAAGCGGCCTCTCAATCACTTCAGCCACCAAATTTAAGCCGAAAATTCCACCCTTTTTCCAAAATCCACCCACTATCACACTTATAATAACAAAAATGTTGCATCTACAGCATAATTTGGCCTATCAAGTCTAACTTTCTCTTATACCGCCTTCCTCAACGAAAACTCAAACTTCATTTCACCTCACTATCACATTCTCTCTGAGCAAGTCCACGCATGAACAACAATCTTCTAGTTAAAGTAACTATTACTTTTTATCCTAATTTCGCCTCGCTGAACCGCCTTCCTCAAAGAAACCCCAAACTTGATTCAAATTACTCTCACATTCGCTAAGCAAAGCTTAAAAGCAACAATTCCACCCACATATTAGCATTGCAATAGGTAACAATAAAAAAACCAAATTCAACCCATTTTACAAGAAATCTCAACTTCCCCACATATTCAAACACATAAAATTCCTACAAAAAAAAAACACCAAGAAATCATACCTAAAGAAGAAGGAGGGGGAGAAGGAGCAACTGAGCAAGAGATGTAACGCTTTATGTGGTTGGGACGGTATGACAGACTACATGGGCATATTGATATGCCTGTAAATGTCGCCATTTTTAACAAATTTTAATGGCGGAGGAGGAAGAAGATAGGAAGAGTATGTATGATAAACCCTCCCTGCCTCTGCTGCACTAAGGAAGAGGGTTTAGAGGAGAGAGAGAGAGGATATTTGAAAGGGTGGAAATATCCTTGTTACTCCACAGATTCGTCTTATCGTTTTAGGCTGCGTTCTTATTTGCGTTTTTGAGTCGGCTTTTTAGTGAGCTTCTTACTTACTCCCTCCGTTCGGCTATAAAACGCGTAAGGTCGAAACACAGTTTTTAAGGAAAGTAGAATAAAGAATGAGTTTTAGGGTCCACTTGGTGTAAAATTACACATAGGGGTATGTCCCACTTCCACTTTTAATAAAAAAGTAAGGGTGTTTTGATATTTATATGTACAAATAAGGAAAGATTCCAAGTATGAAGTTTAAAGATGAACACTCCTAAATAGAAAGTAGAAAGTTTAAAGCCGAACGGAGGGAGTACGACTTACGAGTAAAAGTGGTCATTGGGCACTAGGAGCTCGGCCCCGCACTAACCCGGCCCTGATCAAACCGTGAGCAACGCACGGCGCGGCACTACCTAACCCGAGTTAGGTAGTGCTAATCCTACTATGCTAGTGCTCGATTTTTCAAGCACTAACACTAGTCAAAGTCCTGGTCAAGCCCTGGTCAATTTTTTCTTTCTAAACCCCCCTCTCTTAAGATTCCTATAAATACCCACTGTTTCGTATATCCATTTTCACACAATCATTTTCTCTATTCTACATTTCTTCTAATCATAATATTAGTAAGTACTCCCTCCGTCCCAATCAATTCATTACCCTTTTCATTTTGAGCCGTCTCAATGAACTCCTTACCTTTCTATTATTGGGTCATTTGTGGCTTACAAAATGACAATTCTATCCTCACTTAATGACCCCAATATGTTTTTTTGCTTACAAAATTACCATTTCATCCTCATTTTACCCACTTCCCATGTTCTTTTTAATTGTTTACTTGTTTCTCTCTCCTCTCCTTGGCCTTTGTGCAAAACACAAAGGTAAAGAAATGATCGAGACGGAGGGAGTAATAACTATAACTAGAATATACTTAACTTATATTCTTACAACAAAAACCATATAACATATTCTCTTAAAAAATAAAGTAATCCAAAAATGACGAGGTATGTTTGGTTGCACTTTGACAAATTGTCCGTCAAAGATGAACCAAAACACTTCAAACTTGTTTGTCGAGTATGCAAATCTAACAACATTACTTGTGAATTTCGATGGAAAACGGGTGGCGGAACCGGCACTCGAACTCGACACTTAATACCCACACATGGCATACATTACCCTAAATTAAGTGGTGCCGGTGAAGGTGAATCAAACAATGGTGGTGTCGGTGAAGGTGAATCAAACAATGGTGGTGCCGGTGAAGGTGAACTAAGCAATGGTGATGCCGGTGAAGGTGAATCAAGCAATGGTTGATCAAGGTTAACTTCTATCATAATAAAGAAGACATGATTTATCATATGCCTACTTAAGCGTCATAGTTTAGAGTTGAGTTGAATTAACGTTGAATTAACGTTGAACTTAGTATTATAATTATGTAGGTGGTTTACGTACCCGTAGTAGTGCAAACGAACCAATTATTGTTTGGTCGTACTTCAAGAAAGTACCCATCGAACATAATCCAAGAAAATTTATGCTAATTTGCAAATTATGCAAATACACCAACGTTAGAAGAGTATTTTCTTGGGGATCAGATCAAGTATGGGCACTCAACGCCGACATTTGTCTAATAATCATAATATCAACAGTCTCGAAGAAGACTATAATGAACCGATCAAATAACAAATGAAGGTAAGTAAGATAAGTGAATAACTACGTGGTTTTTTTATTCTTTCGAGATACGTAGTCATTCTAATTACTACAAGTTTATCAAATAATGATAAAATTATGATAATTAAGAGCAAGTTTTTTTTTCGCCGAGGGAGGGCCCGGTCAAACCTGGTCAAAGCACTGGCGGGCTAGTGCCAGTACCCAAAAATTCGAGCCCTGGCACTAGCCCGGGTGTCTAGTGCTAGTGCTCAAAATTTTGGGCACTAGCCCGGTCCAGCTTGGCCCGTGGCCACCTCTACTTACAGTAATATTGTTTGGGAGTATAGGATATGAAGTACTAGTCGTGTCAATTATTGAATCCGACTCGCTTGACATTACGATAGAACCTAAAGAGAAGTTTGCGGTTATTTATAAATTAGAAGTTCGCTGAAGTTGTATCGGTGTAAGGGGAGTCAGTGAGTCACAGAGAAAGCTTGGATATCAAGGGGTTTCCAAGTCAGGTTGTGAACATCACTCATCAGTGACTTAATTTGTAGAGCTACCTGACCTACCAAAATCAGTTAAAAGTTGAGAGACGACCATTCACATCATATCACATCATATCATATATCATATTCATATATAATATTAATAGTCGTACTTTTAAAGCTTTATTAGACCCTCCACGCAAGCGCTGGTGTCAAATGAAAACTGTCGTTAATAGCACTCACATGGTCATGAATGACACACGCTAGCATACAAAAGACACACGCCTAAGAGTACACACTACATTTAGGAACCTAATATATTTTGTTGCTATAAATAACAATATGCATAGTTATAAATAAATGAGATTTCAATCGAAAATATTGCAACACTAAATTAGGCCGGCAAATATAATATTATGTCAGATAAATTGGGAAAAATATAATACGCGATCCATAAAAGAATATTTTGAGCATCGTATATAAAAGAATTTACATAAAAAACAAAATATTATCAATCGTAGCCGAAAATATAGATAAAATTCTTTGCAATCTTTGTAAATGAATATGCAATTCACCTAAAATTTTGATTTGATACGCAATTTCCTAAATGTTTCATGTCTTAGTATAAATACATATAATATGTAAACAAATCTTTTAAAACCAATATATGTTCCATGTGTCTCTTTATGCGGTTTATATCAAGATAATTTACGAAAATTTAGCTATGAATTTCTTAATCATTCCCTAATTATGCATATAACAACTAATATATATATGATGCATTATCACGGCCACAAACCCACAACATAAATGTACTTTTTTTCGTTTTATTGTTTCGATTCATTTTATGCATCACTTTCGTTTCAATCTAATGCATCATTTTTGTCCCTCTTTCATTTGTTCCATAACTCTAGTTTTTTATGAATATGAATTAATTGTTCAATTTCTGTGTCAGGATTACAAGACGGATATCACATCAGGTAATTGCCAATGGAAACTCTCAGAACTCAATTTTTTGTTATGAGTGTAGTTCTTAACATTATCAGTTCCTTTAATCTACATACACTTTATATGACTTTCTAATTTAAGGTACTCCGCCAGTCATGCATATAAAAAATTCGCCTTTATTTTAACTGCAATGTGTATAAAAACTTTCTCATTTTTTTTTTGGTGTTCAGAGAGTAAAGCAGTACAACAGAAGACGATACACGTATGGCATAAATACTAGATTCATTCCTCTTTTTTTTTTTTTGGTACAACGACGAAAACAAAAACACTAGCTATTATTACCTAATACAAATTCATTCCTCTCTTTGATTGTGAATTTTTTCATTTGTATCATAATCATTATTTAATAGGAAGTTGCTATATGCCTATATATAAGCTTCCATATGAGATTTTGTGTTATATTCCATTGATACCTGGATGTATGTATATCATATATAAATACAATAGCGGTAGATTTAGAAGCATTTTAAGCCGTCCACATCAGATTTGACATCATCGCCACATCATTGCTGATGTCAACATGTAATAATTTAGGAAAGATAATCTCCGCAATAACTAACGGATTCCATAATTAAAATATTCTGGCGGAAATATATAGCTATAAGAAGAAAAAATAACGAGATAATTGGATTCATACTCATAAAATCTGAAAATATATAAAGTATCATAAAATATCCCCATATTAACCGAAACTTGTGAGAAAAGTAATCAAATATTTAAAATTAATGAAACAAATAATATCAATTATCATAAACAAAACGAAAATCTGCAGTAACTATGGCACTTTCCATAGCTAATTTTAATCTAAGATAAAATATAATTACGCAAAGTTATAATTTAAGAAACTGTGTCAAATCATACCGAAATTATAATAATAAAATGGCAAAATCTTTTCAATTTTTTGAAAAAAGAAAGAAAATAAAAAGCTTACCGTGAATACTAGAATTTGTATAAAAAAATCCAACTATTCATGAATAAATTACCAATAATAACAAGCAGCATATTTTTTGCAAGGATTCTAGGGTTATAATCACACTTTACCCTACCAATATAAAAGGACAACAACAAACAATAATTTCATAGGAGCAAAGATTGTATCATCCTTATTATTACTTCGATCTTCTTCTCTCATGCACTCTCAACCTAACTAATTCTGTAATGACATACATTTTTATTTTGTTCATATCTTTTTTATTTGATTATAGCATAATTCTAGCCATATGTAACTTTGTAATTAGATTAATTGACTGTCGTTTTTTTTTCTACATTATTTGATCAATGGAAATGAAATTAGTGTATTTGTGTTCAATCCTTATCACTTACAAGCTATATTGTTTAATTGTATATATTCCTACTTCTTATATGTTCATTACTTGATTATCCTTAAAATCAGCTGCGTAAAAAGTGAACATTTCAAAGTTTTAGGCAATAAAATCTCCGTGATTATATTGAGCAACAAATTTTAAAAATATATTTTCCATAAAAATGTGAAACAGAAGGTACTATCCTAAAATACTCAGTTGATTTGTCATAAGACTCATAACTATGAATGATCATCATTTTATATTATATAGAAAAATAGATTGGGTTGACATGTCAATAGCGTTGAATCACACTAAACTTGAGTTGGGCCAATAACGGGGTTGGGTTAGATAAGAGCTTGGCCAATAACTCAATAAGGGTCGTTTCGTGGGTTAGCTTTAGCACAAGAGATGGTCCGATTCAAATTAACCTAAGAATTGTGACTTCTTTTTTTTTTTTAAAAACATCTGACCACTTCCACTAATCTGGCTAATGAGATTGGGAGTATAAAAAAAGAATTTTTGTTTGTATCATATAACAGCCCGTGCAATTTTGCACGGGTATTAAACTAGTTATTATAATACTAATAGCCAATTGAATGGCCAACTCTAAGATAGTCCACGGAGGATATGATGTCAACGATGATATCATCAGTGACGTGGACACAAAATACAAACTGCAACAGGATATTATTTTAAAGTGAAAAAAACTACAACAACATTATCATATCATTAGTAACAGAATTAATATTTCCTATACCTTGAAAAAATATAGTCGGTTCATGACACATAAAAGTGGGTCAAATAAAAATAAAATTGGTTTTTGAGTAGTCAAATAAACTATATGTTTTTCATCGTAATTTTGTTTAACTTTCATTTTAGGTGTAAGTCAAAATTGGTCAACATTATTACATAATATCCTGATCGAATTTAGTTGGGTTGATTGAATTCATGTCACAAAAAGGTCGAAATTAAATAATCCCAATTATTTGATTCAACGTTTTATAGATCTAACATCGTGTGTCGTATACTACCTAAATTTCTTTCTCTCACGTTATTTTCGACTTACACTACTCATGAAACATGGGTCCATGACTCCAAAATAGCATGTTTTAAACCCAAAATTAGCGGGTTACGGGTCTTGAAAACCGAACTTGTGACTAATAAACAGATTTTGACAAGTCTCACGTTGTTCTCCTAATTATTTTTCTTTAATGTGCATTCATTAATTATTCGAATAATTAAAAAAACGTTGTATACAAACAAATTGCACGGGTACATAAACTAGTTGATGTATACGCTACAAGATTTAGGTTGATGTAATATGATTGATTTCTATATAGTGTGAATACTTCTTTTTAGGGTGGTTTTTTTTCGAACATTTTTATTATATTAAAAACGCTGGAAATATCCTTAAGGATTGAAATGTAATTTGAAAGGTGTGCAATACTAGCTGGAAATAGTTAAATTATAAGAATAGATAAGTACGCTACATAGATAGAGATTTCGGCCATATAATTCGTATGAACGTAAGTTACATTTTTAGCAAATATGAACGTAAGATGCAATTTTGCACGGGTAAAAGAACGTAGATTAATACGGGTCATAAGTAAAAATAAGAATAAAAACGGGTTAAATGACCAAGACAATCGGGCGATGTCAAATTGAATCAACTTTTGAGAGATTTAACTTCTTCGATCTTATTTCTTACCATATCTTAATATGCATCCATTAGTTTGGCAATATTTGAAAGTAGTCTTACCATATATGGGCTTAAGAATAAAAATTTGTTTACTATCATTTGATTATAACATCCCGTGCAATTAGAAATGACCCAAGAATAGAAAGGTAAAGTATTCACTCAGACGACTTGAAATTGAAAGGGTATATATCATATATAGTATTAAAAAGTGGTATATCGCCTGATTTTCTAAAAGACAAAAAAGTGTGAGGAGATGACTATAATTTTTTGACCGATCGCACGATAGTTACATAAAATTAATTTATAATGACATATAAGCGCTCGAGCAATTAATTTACACCGGTGAACTACTAATGTCGTTGTAGACACCCTACTTGGGGGCTTCCCTTACAGCGCCCGATGATGAAAACGAACTTAACGCGATAATCGGTTTTGTATGCTAACGAGATTTATACCCGAGCTAAGGCCCAAATAGCCGTTTGATTCAAGCCTTGATCCAAGTGTTATGGTGGATTAGGTGCATTATAAATTGTTGGATTGCATTTCAATTTGGCCCAGTCAAAGTGGAACGTCCATAGTACTATCGGCCCAATTGCGTACTACGTGCATGCATGGCCAAAGCTCTGGCATTCCTCTGGCATCCCACTGGCATCAAAGTGAGTTTCCTTAGCTCACGCCTGTTTCCGCCGGTTGTTGTGCATATTATCAAATCACACGGATAAAGCTCATATTTCCCATTTTCATGCCCTCATTCATTTTCTTATCATTTTTATAACCATTATCTTCTTATTATCTTCCACATTTATCTTATTCATTTTGTTATTATCCTTCATCTTTTTCACACTACAATTTTCATATTTTTTCTGGAGGCTAAACCTAGGGTAACCTAGCCTAATTAGTCCCCTATATAAAGAGCACTCATTGTAATCACACACAGAAAAAAAAAAGACTTACGGAGACTACGTCAAAACTAGCTACAGAACGCATCTCTCTACATACTACAACCGTACACCCACATACTACAACCGTATACGCACATACCGCAATCAACTCGGAGAATCGTTCACCATAGCGCGATCGCCACTTCGAAAGTCAAGACTCGATCGTTTGGCCAAGTGGAGAAAACGGCTCACAAGTAAGGGTTGGTCTCATTGGTATACAAAACCGAGATCCGTGAAACATCGCAGATAAGTCCTGAGGGCCCTTAATTAACAAACATTTCATTCAAATATTTTCTCATAACAAAATTGGTTTTCTATGATGTAGCACGTATAGTTCTTCATAGGCATGTTTTCCATAATTTCATTTGCTGCGTAAAACTGATTTGTGGTCCATGCATGCGTGAGATTCGTTGTTAGCTTTCTTGGTATGTTTGTTTTCATAGGCATGTTTTCTTAGCTTTCTTGGTATGTTTGTTTTCATAGGCATGTTTTCTTAGCTTTCTTGGTATGTTTGTTTTCATAGGCATGTTTTCTTATTAATTAAGAAGGTTTGATTTCCCATTAATTAATTATTATGTCTTTGCTGAGTTCATGTACGTTATTTTTTGTTAAATTCGCTTTATTCTTGTTGCATGGAATTTAATTCGTTTTGCATGCTACGTGTTATGTGCTTCCGTCGTCATTTAATTACTTTTAACTTATCATGGATTAATTAGTAGAGACCGTCGACCACGACGGGCAGTTTGGGTGCCTAACACCTTCCCAACCCGTAACCTTGCACGTACCCATTCTAGGTTCGTGGGGTCCTAAAAAAGAAAACCTCGCTGGCGACTCCTAGTCAATAGCAATTCATTTATGGAGGGGCGAACCGGCCCACCCGGCCGGTACGGTACCTCACAGTGGCGACTCCGCTGGGGACTTCCAAAACTTGAAAATTGATCCGTAATAAATTTTGAGTAATTGATTGACATTGCATTTGCATATAGCTAGTTTGCATGCTTTCGTTAGTACGCGAGCGACAGGATTTGCCCAATTATTAACCCGTGGTTTCGACCACGAAAGACGCCCCTCCTCGTTAGGCCCATTGGTCACTACAACGAGCATCGCGGTTAGTCTTTCACCCCATCGACGTCTATACTCATCCATTCGATGAGTATAGGGGAGTAACTTTATTGCCACGGTCCTTCCGCAAAGCAATAAAGCATATTCTTAGTCGTGGGTAAGCCTTAGCCCAAACCTACCCATTTTAGATTAACCTAGAACTTTAGCCACGGTACCCTATTGCATAACGTGTTTTTCAACTTGACTTATTACGTTTTTTTCTCGTGTGTTTTCGGGGTTATGCCCATGCGTGTTTTGGTCGTTTTATGATATGCTTTCCGGTATGTTCATCCGTGTTAGCTCCAATATGCATCTAGGATTGCATTAGATGAGATGCCCACCATTTATACCTAAGAGCCACGTTTTTTTTAGTTCGTTTAAACACTGCTGTGAGTCTAGCATTCTGGTGGCATCTTTTAGGCATCGGGGTAGCATTCATTTTCCTTAACCCGACCTTCCAATAATCTCGTCCTAGCATCCATATACACCCCTATAGCATCCCACTAGCATCCGTCTAACATTCACCTAGCATCCTGGCAACCTTTGTTGTCCAATTAGTCGGGTAGTATCTTACTGGAACTAAACCTCCGGATGATTTGTAGTTTGAGCTAAGATAAAATAGCTATTTGGATATTGTTAACTCTATCATGTCACTTCCTTGGAGCCAAATAAATTTTCACTTCAATAGAGCAACCCTACACTAATAATAATCGAGATTTGAGTCATGTAACGTAAAAAACCTGATGGTCATTAGCCAAGTTTAGCCTCATCGTTGATATACCAAACGAGATCTAAAAAAACTTGTTCAAAATATCTATGTGTTCGTCTTGTTGCATAGTATTTCCCATTTATGTGCATTAAAGTTGATAGGTACACTGTTTTACCGTACAAACCCACAAACTATACCTATCGACCAAATTGCGCAAAAAAATGATTCGAGGTGACATATTCGCCTTCATCGACAATGTACTAAACGGCCACAAAATCATCATTCAAGACCTCTATGTGTTCATCTTGTTGCATACTTTATCTCGTTTATTTGCGCTTAAGTTGATAGGTACCCTTTGTTCCATAATAATTCACAAAATTTACCCATCAAGCAACTTTGCAATAAAATGATTTCAAGTAGCCATGTTTGTGCCCACCGACGATGTACTATACGAACTCGGAAATGCTCATTTCAAGTATCTACGTGTTCGTCTTGTTGCACACTACATTTCACCTATGTGACGCTAGAGTTGATATGGACCGCCTGCCTTTGTATGAGTTTCTCAAGTATCAATGTTGACCAACGTAGTTTAAAAGAAATCTCGTCAGGTTGCCATATTTGCCGTTGCCGTCAATGAACCTAACAAAGACCAAGATGCTCGTTTAAAGTCACTAGGCGTTCATCTTGTTGCATATTGTCTCCTGGTTGTGTGTGTTCAGTTGATGAAGACCTCTTTGCTTTCATAAAAGTTTGCAAAGTGTCCTTATCAACCAATTTCATGGGTTTAGAAGTGCCTTCACCATTTTGTTCATGTTACGTAAAAAGCACTTTTATGCATGCATTAGAGTGTCTAGTACATCTGAACCTTAGGCTTTCTCTCTTTGTTATTCTAGAACACAAAAACATGTAGTTGACATACATTTATCCTTCACACAAAGTCATGCATCATAAAATATCATTTTAGGTTCATATTTCATGCATTTGCATTGTACGTACATGCTCCTCAAATGTACTTGTAAACATTTGTATCGTCCATTTGTGATGCTTTTTACGATGAGAGTGTAATTTGATTTGCATAAATTTCAGATCCACTTCAAAAATTATCAATGGTGAGCATATCCACACACATAACAAAAACGACGTAAATTAATAGTTTTCAAATTCGGCCCTTAACAAAGCAAGGTAGACATGCACACAAGGGCACACACTTTAATTACTTCTTCAAAAACCGAAGGTCATTACCCCATTGGACTTGTAAAAGAAATTCAAATAAAATGTGCTAATGGATACTCACCACTATAATTTTCATGAATGAATTTTTTTAGAAAGCCCAATTTATATTGCTAATTGTACTCTCATCAAAGCTAAGGCCAATTTCACACTCAAAGTTTTTCGTCTCAATCACAAGTTTTACTGAGAGGTATATTTTGCATCCTTATGGCTAATCTCCAACTATTGACAAATGACAAGCCCATGTTGAAAAACTAGGTTTGCATTTCATTCGACAACAAGAGAACTCATAATTTTAGTTCCAGCGACGACAGTAAATCAACAAGTCAAGATTGATTCAAATTTTGCGATGAGTATCTAGTCCCTTTCTTCCTTTGCCTATTCCAAGTCTAGGGATAACCTTTCTCCTCCATCCTATACTTCATCTACTTTCTTTGATCAACCAACCAGAGTTACAAGCACTCCATGCGCGACTCATTTGACGTACACCTCAAAATTATTCATGATTACAAATATGCTGCTCATTCGATATAGTTGACCATTTTCGATCACCACCATGTTATGCAATGATCACAATTTTCTAAGATTTTCAAATTCACATTTTGGTAACAATGACAATATGAATTACTCGCCTGTTTTTTAAAAAATTTTTCAGGCAATTAGGCGTGGCTCCTGAAAGGGACATACTTGTGCAACCCTTCAAAGTCATTATGAATCATTGTTGCCCTCATAAATAAGAAATTACAATCGTGGCTCATCCATTCTTATTGCTCTTACCATTATTAACAATCTAGAATTAAGTCACGAGAATTTGAGGTCTGATTTCATTGCGCTTTTCATAGTTGAACTAATACAATCAAGCGCATGTCCGTACGTGCTAGCCACCTTGTCTCATTACGTTGATCATGGACCTTTCCAGTAAACCATGCCCTTACCATTTAGAGTTAGACTTGGAAATTTGATACTTAATCATCCTCAGCGCCTACACACTTGCCTACTTTTTGAACTTTAACCATAGCCTCGACTAACCAACTTTTTTTCAATATTCAATGGCTTTCCCCGTACCTTTCATTTCAAGCCATCTCACATCATTAAAGCCTACAATGCATGTCATGCACCCATGTAACCCTACAAATGTTCATGAGCCAAAATTCTCAAAGTCGTCAAGCTTACACCTTCCGGCGAACCTATTTTTCAGCCTTGCCTACCCTCACTTAGGGTCCTCGTCACAAAAATTGAGTCACAAACTACTTTGTTGTACATTGTTCAAATTCTCATGGTTTCACACTCGTGAGTTCAATTTAATGTCATCAGGTACATTCTATCCGAGCACAAAAAAAAAAATCAAACATCAAAGTCAAATGAAGGAGATCCAGGCCAAAGATGCTCTTAAAGAGGTCTTCATGCAATACATCTATATTCAAAAATTTCAATTTCCAGCCAAGCTTGGGGGCTTCTATTCAGGTGAAGAATAACAAGATTATCAACTTTCAGTTGTGCACACAATCAATTTGTCTCTCTTTGTTCCTGGATCATTTTTGGATGTAAAGTCTTTGTTCAAAAAGTTTTAACATCACGTACACCACAAGAGTCTAGCTCTAGGCATGCATTTCATGTTCTGTCATGCATTAAACACATTTGCATTCATTTGTGCATGATGTCCAATTGCCAAGAGTCTACTAAGGTCAAAATGTGTTGCATTTTCTAAAGTCTACACGAGTCACGCTTGTTACATACATGGCATGAGTTCAATTGCATTTGGCATCTCATGTTCATCTCAATTCAACAATACTATTCAAAAGCAAAATGATGAACACAATTCAAGGATAATAGAGGCGTCCCCAATAGTTCTCAAGCTAAGGGTTAATCTACACCATGTCTCTACCAAGGTTCACAAGACGTTAGAGAGCAAAGTGCACACCACGACTTTCTACTTTCTTACCTCGAACATTACAACTCAATTGAACCATGCGTTGGACTGTCTTGACAATAGCAAGGAATCAAGATCTGAGTCCCCAAGACAACAAAAATTGTACAAAAAATCAATCCCTTTGGTCCAGTTCAAATAGTTCACTAGACTATAGAACTAATACATTTTGCGAAAACATGTCGTCATAAGACTTGAAAAAAATTACAGTCGTCAGACTATAAAATTCAATTTCAATTCAGCAGTCGCGAGACTATAAATCCAGCTCGGCAACCAATTTCAATGCAGCAGTCGCCAGACTATAAATGTTCCAATGCAGCAGTCGCCAGACTATAAAATCCAGAAGCAGTCGCCAGACTATCAAATTCAAGTTCAATGAAGCAGTCGCCAGACTATAAATATTCCAGTACAACAGTCGAAAGACTATAAACGTTCAAATGAAGCATTCGATAGACTATAAAAATTCAATTTGGCAGTCGACGGACTATAAACGACGACTTATCCTAGATGACAACTTCGCCCATTTAGGGTAACATTCTACTCTGCGTCAACTCGTTTCGGATGATAACTTCGCCCATCTAAAATGCCAAGCATTTTTTTTATCAAAAACTAAGCTACGTGGAGACATGTTTCGAGTGGTTACTACGCCCATTCTGAATAGGCAAAATCTATCAACAATGCGCGAAAGCATGTCTTGAATGACAACTTTGCCCATTCAAGATACTTATCTTACACATTTCGATTGACAACTTCGCCCTTTTGAGATGGTTACTATGTTCTTTTATTTGATGCTTTACGTGACTTAGATAAGCTTTCTATGTTCATATTTTGCATCCGGTTGCATTTGCATTTATTTTGTGAGTGTGATCCTTTGACCTTCGCCTTCTCAAAGACTCGGTCAAAGTGGGGGCTCCTGTAGACACCCTACTTGGGGGCTTCCCTTACAGCGCCCGATGATGAAAACGGACTTAACGCGATAATCGGTTTTGTATGCTAACGAGATTTATACCCGAGCTAAGGCCCAAATGGTCGTTTGATTCAAGCCTTGATCCAAGTGTTATGGTGGATTAGGTGCATTATAATTGTTGGATTGCATTTCAATTTGGCCCAGTCAAAGTGGAACGTCCATAGTACTATCGGCCCAATTGCGTACTACGTGCATGCATGGCCAAAGCTCTGGCATTCCATTGGCATCCCACTGGCATCAAAGTGAGTTTCCTTAGCTCACGTCTGTTCCCGCCGGTTGTTGTGCGTATTATCAAATCACACGGATAAAGCTCATATTTCCCATTTTCATGCCCTCATTCATTTTCTTATCATTTTTATAACAATTATCTTCTTATTATCTTCCACATTTATCTTATTCAATTTTGTTATTATCCTTCATCTTTTTCACACTACAATTTTCACATTTTTTTTGGAGGCTAAACCTAGGGTAACCTAGCCTAGTTAGTCCCCTATATAAAGAGCACTCATTGTAATCACACACAGAAAAAAAAGACTTACGGAGACTACGTCAAAACTAGCTACAGAACTCATCTCTCTACATACTACAACCGTACACCCACATACTACAACCGTATACGCACATACCGCAATCAACTCGGAGAATCGTTCACCATAGCGCGATCGCCACTTCGAAAGTCAAGACTCGATCGTTTGGCCAAGTGGAGAAAACGGCTCACAAGTAAGGGTTGGTCTCATTGGTATACAAAACCGAGATTCGCGAAACATCGCAGATAAGTCCTGAGGGCCCTTAATTAACAAACATTTCATTCAAATATTTTCTCATAACAAAATTGGTTTTCTATGATGTAGTACGTATAGTTCTTCATAGGCATGTTTTCCATAATTTCATTTGTTGCGTAAAACTGATTTGTGGTCCATGCATGCGTGAGATTCGTTGTTAGCTTTCTTGGTATGTTTGTTTTCATAGGCATGTTTTCTTATTAATTAAGAAGGTTTGATTTCCCATTAATTAATTATTATGTCTTTGCTGAGTTCATGTATGTTATTTTTTGTTAAATTCGCTTTATTCTTGTTGCATGGGATTTAATTCGTTTTGCATGCTACGTGTTATGTGCTTCCGTCCTCATTTAATTACTTTTAACTTATCATGGATCAATTAGTAGAGACTGTCGACCACGACGGGCGGTTTGGGTGCCTAACACCTTCCCAACCCGTAACCTTGCACGGACCCATTCTAGGTTCGTGGGGTCCTAAAAAAGTAAACCTCGCTGGCGACTCCTGGTCAATAGCAATTCATTTATGGAGGGCGAACCGGCCCACCTGGCCGGTACGGTACCTCACAGTCGTATACTGTCCTACCGGTTAAGAAACCAAAATTATATCTACAAAAATAAATACTCCCTCCTACCCACCTCAAACATCATTGCCCAAAATACCCTGTGTTATGAAGGATATACACACTAATGAGTTTATCATAGTTCCAAAAAAATTGTATGGCGAATAATATTAGAGTTTTCGCTAAGTAGCCATGCAATTTATTTGGAACTTTGATTAACCGATTAATGTGTACATACTCCCCAATATGGAATCGTATTTAAAATGGGGTGTTTGAGTTAGAACGAAGGAGTAATATTTAAATAATTAACCCAAAACAAAAATCCCCCGCAAATTTGTATAACTATTGTATTGTCTTTAAATGGTTTCCACCTTATCTCAAATAACATAAAAGTAGACATAAAGAGACGTAAAAATCCGGCGTATACTTTTACTATCCCTGGAAAGTAAATTGTGATCTTTATATTTGATTGCATTATTCAAAAGTGGGTTCATGACGTACAAACACGCTTCAAATAGATTAGGTCGAGTTAATAGGTCTTGATTAAATTTTAAACCTTATGATGAAATATGTTACTCCACAAGTACAAATATAAGGATGAACAAAATGATTCAATATTCAATGTAATTATTATCGTTGTGAATATGATATTAGTTCTTTCATTTCTAACTGAGTATTCGTCGGAAAAAAAAATATAAATCCATAACGAACATATTCATATATAATTACTAATGTCCTACCACCTACGTGTTAATGACCTATATTTAATTTGAATCACTAAGAAACTTCTACAATACGAAGACAATATATAGAGATACATTTAGAAAAGGAGTGGCAATTGAAACAAAAAAAATTAAAATGGGTTAGAGTATAAATCGTTCAAGTCTAAAACAAATGAAACAGTAAAGTTTGAGATTTAGTTTGAATTTAGGCAGATTTGTGTTAATTAAGGGTCATTTTGATCAATGGGTTAGATCGATTTTGAGATTAGATACGTGGTTCAATACGAGTGACAATTAATAATAAAAAAACGGGTCCATGACCAAAACAAGCGGACGACGTCAAATATGATCAACTTTTGTGTGGTTAAGGGATTTGGTTGATAATAGTGACATTCGTATTTTAATTTGTTGTTTTCCTTTTTGGAAAAGGAAAGAAATAATTTATTATTTACTACTCCCTCCGTCCCCCTTTAAACACCCCATACCCAAAATGTACCCTTATTGAGGAGCATGTACACGCTAATCGGTTAATCAAAGTTCCAAAAAAATTGCATGGAATATTTGCTAAAATTCTTATCTAACTCACTATGCAATTTTTTTGGAACTTTGATTAACCGATTAGCGTGTACACCCTCCTCAACACAGGGGTTATTTGGGTATGGGGTGTTTAAAGGGGGGCGGAGGGAGTACATACTAGTATATAATTAGCAATTCCTATGTATATTCAAACATAAATAGATAATTACCTCTTTTGTAAGGTTCTTCGCTGGTCAATGCAATTCGTTTATCCAATGCGTATCGAGTCTATTTTAGTGTGTCAAAAACTCGGGTTATTTAAAAATCTAACTGACGTCATTGTTGTAAATTGGACGTATTAACATCTTATACCTACAATATTAAATATCTGTACAAACATCCCTAAACTAAAACCAGTTCTAAAAACAAAGAGACAAAATGTCCCGTGCAAGTTTGCACGGGTCAAAGAACTAGTGTACTAATAGTCTAAAATGCACTTGGAGGGAGAAAGTAACGATTGTTTTTTTTTTTTTTTCTGAAGTCAGAAAGTAACGATTGTTGAGACCATGTTTGTAGCTTCTCATGCTCTCTGTCCCTCGAAAAAACTGTAAATGCCAAGTTTACAAAAAGTAGCTCAGAGAAACATGTCATATAGAAGAGTTCAAACAAAGTATACAGAATCTACAAATGCTGCTGCTGGTGAATTCAGACGACAGATTTTATCAGTCAGCGTGCACCAACCTTGGAGTTCTGATGAGCAAAATTACACATTTCCTACAACTAAATCTATGAAGGGGCCTCTTTCCGAGAAAACCAGAGAACCCGTCTTGTACAAATGTTTTGACACAGCCTTCCGTTATCTGGAACTATGACGTGCTAACATGATCTGCAAACCATGGTAGACCAGACTGCACGCATTGCTGAGCATCAGGAACTGGAACTATAGGTCCTAAGAAGATCCGCCACAGATCTAGAATAATTGTGACAAGCATTGCTGCACCAAGCGCATCAACAGCGACTCTTGCCAAGTCCCACTTGTCCCCAGGTTTCTCGTCAATTCTGAAAGAAAAGAAAGAGATGAAACTCTTGAAAGTATTCTCAGATTATATATGGTTTTGGAGCTAAGACAACTGCAAATGCCCATCAGGCCGTCAACAACCACACACAAACACACACACCAAAAAAAAAAAAAAAAAAAAAAAAAAAGGAGGAAGAAGCTGCTGCATGGAAGTAGCATTGATATGCCCAAGCCTGCTGCTTATTCTAACCTTAGAAACATGGGGAAGCTGACGAGGAAGTAAATTGCATAAAATAAGCATCCAACTTTGTACATGGCTTCTCGGTCAACAAACTCATAATACGGAAACTGCACGGGTTTTCAAACAAAGAATTACTAAGTATGAGTGAGTCATGAAGCAATTCGGGCAAATTTTGATAAGCAAATTACACACACACCAAAAATAGGAAAGGGGAGAGTAAAGTAGGCAATGAACATCATAGAATGCTTGTATGACATGAGAAAAACATTCTGATCTGTAGATCACATAAACATGGAGCACAATCATAAATAAACTCGTGTGTCTGAAATCACTATGACGGTATCACAGTTTTAGAGAATCAGGGTTGTACCTGTCCCGACAAGCTTTTACCAACCAGTCACCCAGGAAATGATAATCAAACGATATAATTGCCTACATATACTTACGTATCAATGTATGAGCTTACAACTAAGCACTATCTTGAACAGAGATTAACTCGCAGCAGATAAAGCAACTGGACAATGAAACTCTGTTGCCCACATAGGAGTATAAGTTTTAGGACAACAAATTCAACAGCTAAACAGAATCTATGATGGCCAAGATTAGAGGGTGGATAGAGATGAAGTTGGGTGCACTTAAGTGATCAAAGTAACAGAGACAATTGGAAGCCCTTGGTCTTTGGTGAGGTTTGTTGAAGGCCACTACCTTCACCTCGACTACCCATTCTACTTATATCAGTCCTCTCTCGAGAACACCCAGGGTGGACACCTACAAGAGTACAAGGTTTCATCTTGTTCAAATCCATGATCAAGAAAATGTGGATTTGTCTCCTGCTTTAGAAAGTGATAGAAGGAGAAAAACGGCACTTTCTGCTGATAGAAATGAAAAGCTCGTGTCTTTGCTCATGCAACTTCAACAAGAGCTAAAAGACTAACATACATACTACTAAAAAAAAAAGGACTACTCCCTTCGTTCGCCTATAAACTTCCTACATTCTATTATGGGGTGTTCATCTTTAAACTTCCTACTTTATTAGAATCTTTCCTTATTTGTACATGTAGAGACCAAAACACCCCTACTTTATTAATTTGTTTATTGAAAATGCAAGTGGGGCATACCCCTATGTTGTAATTTCACATCAAGTGGAACCTAAAACTCATTCTTTATTCTATTTTTCTTAAAAACTGTGTTCCAGTCCTAGCGTTTTATAGACCAATGGAGGGAGTAACATACATGATAACTGAGCAGCTATGATAATTAGCTACCTTTGTTTTTACTTCTTCTTCCTTAGCTGTCTTGAGTAAAGTAAACATCTTTGAACCTTTTTCTGGCAGAACTAGAATTCTAGATTGTGAGCAAGACAACTATCAAGGGAGAGATAAGTATACAGAATATTACAGGCTTGCTTGCTAGACCGATTAGCCTATATTAATGAATATGGAGGTTTGATTATACTGGGTTCAAAGAATGGTGTACTTACATTGGCAATTGCTATGGTCTCCAAGTAAGCAATAAAATAGGAGAGTGCTAATATCCATGCACCCTCCATAAACCACCGGACCTTTTCAGGTAAATCAGCGATTGAATACCGCAATCTGCGAAGTGTCATGTTTGAGGCAACGTGGTAGAAGAGGAAACAAACATGAGTTAGCAGAAAAGTCGTATGTGGTACCTACAAAATGTAAAAAGGATAAATGTTAAGAGTTTGACAACAATGAAAGGCCCAGAAAGATTTCCTAACAACCACCATTAAAACAACTGACAATCAGTAGAACTGCAGGGTGACTCACATCATTCATCTTCCATGACGGGAAGGTATAGGAAGCTCCAAGTACTTTGAAAAAGTAGTGGGTCCAAAAGTAATTACCGACATAACTGAAGAGAATAATCCAGATACTAGCCTGCATAACAAAACAAGTTATTGAGATATGTTCCATCTATGGACACAAAAGAGACATCTGAAGCAGATTGTTTTTATATTTAAAGCTCATATATACACATAATTTAGAGCCAAGGTCATCGACACTTCCGTCAAATTTAAGAGGGAAATTAGGAGTTTCCAAAAGAACAGTGAAAACATTACTCCCTCATGTTCTGAATGATCTTCCCATTTGTTTTGCAGTTTTTGACTAGCCATATGGGAACTAGTATATAAATGAAAAACTCTTTTGACTTGAAATCAAGTGAAACTTGTAGAATGCACCGCAGAATAAAATATGTGTTAATTTTTACACCAAAAAAACATTGCATTTGATCTATGTGTGACTCCCAATATGGCTAGTCAAACACTGCAAAACAAACGAGAACATCATTCAGAACAGGAGAGAGTATAAGTTTGCACGGAGCCTTTTGATCTAGAGAGAACAATAGATGCTTCCACAGATATGACCAGCAGTATCACTAAATCAGGAGAGCCTGCAGGAATTTAATGTAAAGGTTTTGCCTTTTTCTAAGTTCCACAAGAAGGTATTGTATCTAAACAAGTAATTCTTGGAAGTTGGAAGTTTAAACTCATGGAGCTACCTATACCATAACAGACTTAATGCTCCAATTATACAGTTCAGATTGAACACGGGTGGGTGTTTCATGCATATCGTAACCATAGAAAATTCAGTCAAATACGTTTAGTTCTTCCAGGATCACATTCTGTTTACAGACCATGCTTGACATCCGTAATGTACAAACAACAATATATCCCTCTCTTGGCTGGTGTTTAAGAAACTAAAGACTGGACAAATAATCGAAGTAGCATAGATATCTAGGGGCACACTAATACACCAGATGAGAAGAGAGAGCTAAAGAGGGCTTTTTAAAAAAAAAAAGAAAAAAGAAGATTAATGATTCTGACATGAACTGCCATTTCAAAGGATAAGAAATGAACGAACAGTACGCCTATTACTAGAACAAGCCATAATTAAGAGGTCTTTAGCCAAAATACTTGTAGGTACACTTTTAGAAAAGTTGATGTCCTAAGGATATTGATAAAAGGAAGCCAAGGGGAGACTCCCATATACACAAGACACCAAGGGGGTAATACTCATCATATACAAAAGGAGACCCACTGCCATGACAGACTTAATGATCCAATTATACATTCAGAGTGAACAGGAAAGGGTAGTTTCGCGCATATAGAAACCATGAAAATTTCAGTCAGATAAGTTTAGATCCTACGAGCACTTTGTGTTTTAGACTATGCTTGACATCCACAAATCACGATGTACAACAACAATATATCCCTCTCTTGGCTGGACAAACAGTCAAAGCAGATTGATATCTACTAGTGGAGAGTGGTACACACATACACAGAAAGAATAAAAAAACAAGCCAAGAACATGAGAAGATAGCTAACCTTCACCCAATAACGATCTTTCAATGGAACGCCTTTATCAGCCTGCCACAATATGATGACACAAGTCTCAGAACGTAAAGTGATGTAGAGATTGAGGTAAATGCTACCCACTAACTGATAGTACTGAACATGTTCAACAAATTACTTTCATGCTAACTTAATAACTAAGAGCTGAGTACCGTCCACTCAGACTAGTAAAGGCACAGTGAGAATGAAATTATTGAAGGTTTGGGGTGGGGGGGTTGCTCCCTGATGTAATAGTAGTTAACATGTCATTGATATGATCCCTTGTCATTTTGATACCGCTACTAATCTAACAAATGGAAATATGGAATCAATAATACATCACACAATCCATCATTTTACGATGGAACCCAAAATGATAGTGTCCTTTCCGTTTGGGATAAAATGGACTAGTTCAGGATGGCTCTTACATCATACAAATTGGCAATCAGATGCTAACATCTATACTTCTTCTTAGTCGTTGTGTTTGTACTACCAAGCAAGGAGTGAATATATGGGGGCTTTTCATATAATTACCTTTCCAACAAAAAGCATGGGGATTGCAAAAGATGGAATTGCTGAAATCATAGCCAAAAGCAAGTATTCCAGCTCTCTGAAGTTCTGTCCATGATCACAAAGCACCCGTATCATGTTAATCAACATACACGAACACTAAACAAACGCACTAAATATAAACCCTCATAACCCAGATTTGACTATCAAAACATCATCACACTCAAAGAACGCAATTCACAATATCTTTCTCTAAAATTCAGAACATAATGACATCACTACAATTTCCATTTGCTCATAAAATGCACACTAAATCCAATACACAATTACACACCACAAATTTAAGAATAACAAGGAAGCCTTTGTCCCAAGATGATTTTTGAGTCGGCTAACATAAATCGTCACGTATGCGACCATCCGAGAACATAACATTAAAAGAGAGTGTTCAAATGGACAAACCCAACAAAAACCATCTGTAAAATCTCATCACATGTACAAACAAAAACCCAGCAAAGAGTAAGAGAGTACACAATTGTATTACCCCTACAAATACAATTCCCATTTAATCACAAAATGCAGAAATCATTAACTCATCGGACCAAATAATTATGAGTCGGCTAACATGAATCGTCAGATGCAAGACCAATGGATTTAACAGGAAAAAAACACAATAAATATCATCTGTAAATCTTATCATAAAAGAAGGAACAAAAAAAAAACCCAACAAGTACCTCGTATAACTTGAAGGGGACAACAATGCCGAGGCAAAGCGTGAGCCAGAAGGGAGTGTAAAGAAGGAAGAACATTTCACCCCATCTCTTACTTGGGTTCTGCGCTAACCACATGCTCGTTCGACTCCCACTCCTCGCACGCTTACCTGCCCAGTATTTACCACTCACATTTTATTTTTTTTACCACATTCTTCACTCAAAATTTACAACTGAACAACCCCTAAATAATCGGTACCCAAATTTCACAAAAAAAAAAAAAAAAACAATATTCCAAGTATTTCTCTCTCAATTTTTAACCACATTTTGATCAGTCAAAATACAAGAACCACAAAAAAAGGGAAGGGAGAGGGGGGGAATATAGTGAGTAAGTGAGTGAGTGAGTACCGGCCATGTCGCTGGGTGTCCGGATCTTGGGGCTCATTTCTCTCTCTCTCTCTCTTGGTATCTCCAACTTTGACAGTTTTGTTAGTAAAGAGAGAGATTGAGATGTACAGTAAGTTTTGAGTTGCAACTTCTTCTGTTGACTTCTCTTGTGCCTTTTCTACGACTACATGACCACCACTACGGCGCGTAAAATTGGTATAGTATTGACATGTACAAGGCTGAATCGAATTCTCCACGAAATACCAATTTTCTAGCACACTCTTGTTGGAAATAAATGAGTTAATCTGACTTATCCGACGATCGGATCAAATTACGGAATTGTTGTGCCGAGGTTTTTAGGCCTCTGTACTTAAAGACGATTCCGCCGAGCCACGGTGCAAGCTCCTCCTGACGGTCGCCCTCCAGGTTACACAACTTCGGACCTCCTCTGCACTGAAGAACTCTGGTTGGTATAACAGACCCCGAATGCCAAAGCTATGCTCAATCTCTTGTACCGACCTTAGGGACTTTATGAGAATATATATGTTATGATTTTCTGTGTCTATAGGGTAGGATACAGCATGGTATTTATATTAGAGGATTAGTCATACGAATTAGGTTAGAAAAGAAATCGCATCGAAGTAGCGGACCTTGGGTCGCGGTCCGCGGAAAAGCTACTGGAGCCGTCCTCTTTTACCCGTAATTCCTCCTCATAAACCCCAAGCTTGGAGATTATCTCCAACAATCCCCCACTAATCGACAAGCAACCAAATCGAATCGAGCATAGGTAAGACATTCGAAGGACATCAAGCTTATGTGTAGATGTATGACAACTTGAATCAACACACTGTGGAGTTTAGAGCTCACAATCATGCCTCAAATGGTAACTACTGTTTTGAACCTAAGTGAGGTGATATGAAAGAATCGCCCTACCCACTGCTATCCATCCTATAAAGGATTTGCTATACCGCTGGCTTCGTGACTATCTCACGAGTGTGTTCTGACGTATTTTTGATGAGGCCTAACGTCGTACTTGGATTTCGTTGAACGCTCTAGGGAGTTATCACTATGGCTCCCATGGGATCGGCCGTGCAAACAGACTCTGTCTAGTTTGCCATATGTAAGAGGAATTCATCCATGCACTACATATGTTCCACATTCAACTAGGTGGATCTCTATAAGTGTGCTACCTCACACTCTCCAATCAAGTGAAGAAGAAATCCTCTTCTACCACTCTAGATATGAGTCCATTAAGAGCCAAAGGCTCACCCTTAACCTACAGTAAATTTCTGCACATCATAAACTCGATATACTAAATATACCAAAGCAAATAAAGAAATGGAGATAACTTTATTTTAAAATCAGTGTCATGAGAAGAATTTTATTGTATCCTTTGAACTGTACACTAGTAGAGTAGGATTCCAACAAAACTCTCATTAAAGTGATCCAAGCCCCATTTTACAGCAGTTTCCTCTGCTTATTTATAACCAGGCCTTTCTTATTTATTTTAATGTTAACGCGCATTTTCATTCTTTTACAACTTCACTGAGTCTAAAGAATTATTACAGTGGTGACCAAATCTGTCACTACACTTAAGCTCATTCTAGGCTAGCTTCAGTTGTTAGCTACCTTAGACTTGCAAACATAGTAGTTTATGTACCCCAACTTTTGGGTAACTACCAATCAAATTGCACAGTTATATAAACTTACAATTTTTACACATAGGATGTCCAGTCCACTTGACTTACAATCTATACATCATATTGCTCAGTCGTTTAGACTTACAATCTATCTCTTGTAACAACCAACATTTGCTTTATATACATATCAGTATCACGGTGAATCTATCAAGTCCATGAACTAGGACCTCCCAACAAGAAGGGATATAGATTCATTAAGAGATCTCACTCATCTTTAATATAATTATTTCATGTCTAGAACCCACAAATGAGCCCTCTCAGACTTTAGGTCACTTTTCTTGAGAATGCAGAACTATTACACATATACTCTATATTAGACTATTCAGTACACATAGTTTAGATTAACACAAAGATTTCATCTTTACCAAGGAATCACCCAATGATAAGAATAATCCTTTAAATACTACCACTTTAGTTCTCCATTAGAGTATATCTCCCAAACTAGGAGAACCTACTCCAAATAAACCTCAAGTTTTGTTATCCCAAAATCTAAACAAACCATTCAAGCACTATTTCAGAACAATGCTTTAGGTAACATGTATACTTCTTAGTCTACATAGGACATACCAAGATAGCATGTGTAAAGTTCTCTAAGAAATTAATTTCTCAATTCTCACAAAGATCCATATAAAATGTATTTGCAAGAGAACATATATTTAATGAGTTTAAGTCTTCCACCCATCTACCCCTTAAGAGAGACCAACTCTCAACACAAAATCGATGACTACTCGATCTTGGCCCACGGCCTCAGATCCATACCCCCACATAGTCATCGTAGGATAGATTATAGAAACTATTTCACTCAAATAAGTGACTTACAGTTAGATCTGTAACAACCCTAAATTTTCGACAAATTAAAATAGGGAAAATAAAGGATTGTTATGCCGCCGTTGACTACCAAGTCAACGACAAGGCTAATTAAATCAAACTTCTGAAAGAAACAACGGTTGTCAGCGGAAGACTTGTAGCTAAGTTTACAATCCAAAATCAAACTGAATGAAATAAATTACAATCGTTCTTAAAAATCCAAATGTTTGACGAATTATTCTAAAATCCCCATGTCATGCATTGACCTCCAAGTAGACAAGCAATCACCTTCAAGACCTGTCAACTGCGCCATCATAACAATGACACAAGCCCCAAAATAGGGTAGGGACAAACCCAAACAGAAAGATTGCCAGCACAGGCTGAGTAAGAGGAGAGAGCAACAAAAGAAAATATAAGATACGCGCCTTAGAATGGCGCGTAGCTAAAAATAATTGAACAAACCACGCCAAGCAATCAAGACAACGAAGAAGTGGGCACGACTTGTGCACAGTACAGAAACCGGCAGAAAAGTGCCAATCGACGGACACGACTCGTGCTCAGGTTGCACGAGTCACGCAAAGGTCAGCCCGGAGCTGCCTGAACGAAAATCTGCTAGTCTTACTTTTAAACTCTTTTGACAACAATATACGATTACCGAGGGCCTCCGAGAGGTCCCTAAAGACAAGCCAAGGGTCCTACCCCAAGACTACCACATCTAGAGTTACAAGTAACGCAACCTAATGACTCGAGTGTGCACACCCCTCACTAGAGGGCCGGTAGGACGAAACCACCTCGGAGGAAGTCTATTAGGGGGTTCGGTAGCTGATCTCCGACCCACAATACTACCTTGATCAGAGGTACAACAAAAGCCACAACCGCGTGGTGTGGTGACGGCTCCTACGTCCGTCCCTCTAGATGGGTTTTATTTATCTTCACGTTCTTATGACACACTTTTGATTTATTATTAAGGTACATTATTTGTGCTTGCGCTTTTCGATTTATAGACGGCCGTAGCCGGAAACAACAATATAGAATCAACAACAAGGGGTGGCGTAGCCACACAAGATAGTATACATATGCGCAAGTATGAATCTCAATAATTATGAGTGAACAACAATGAGTAAGCAATAAGAGATGAACGAATCACAAGGATCATGAATTTGAACAATACAAACATGCTCAACTTTAGAGGGACAACGTTCTTACCTTAAACGCTAATCAAATTCTCCTTTTTACTCTAACATCATCTTTTCCCGTAATCAATCATACCCAATCCTTTAAGCCATTCATAATCCTTTACTCCATCAAGCCTAATTACAACCACGAATGACGCTAATTGAATAAGAACCCAAATTAGAGCAGTAGCAAAGAAACAGGAATAAATGACGTTTAAGAAATGGGTTGAATACCAAATTTTAGTATGTCATAAAAGATTATATCAGGAACGTCTCCTCAAAATTTCGTCCACAAAATCCAAGCGGATCAACGAGAATCAACCTCACACTAAACTATAAACATGCATTAGGGTTTACCCACGAATTATGAAATAACTTTTGATATACAAATACAGGCCTTACCAATTTTGGATATGTTGTTAAAAATAGAGTTAGCAACATCACCATAAAATCTCGTCCCAAAATACTTCTATGACTCGACGGGAATCACCAAGATACCGAGGGAGCGGAACAGTTCCCGGGTATATAGACACAGCTCCACTAAAATACCTCTACAGGGAGCATTGGATGGAATCTTGGCACGATCTAGATGTCTACGGATTTGTATCGAAAGCACGATTCTAACCCCACCAACCACGACTTAAAAAAAGGTCGTATGTGAGAGTTGTGTGTGTTTGAAGTTGACACAGTGGTGCTGGGAATTTTTTGCGGGTGGAGGCTACGTAAAGCAGAGAGATGGAGGGGGGAGGCCGAATGATTAAGAAAGAAAGCAAGGGTTTTATTTATTATATGTATATGGGTATGAGAGTAACTCGGGTTTGGGCTTAGGTAATTAGGTGAGTTGCGTGATCCACAAACCTGGTCCTAACCGAAAGACTAACGAAGCCTCTTAGGTAATTCTATAATCAGAAATCCCATAACAATTCAATCGAATTCCAATAAAACATTAATAAACCCCTCAATTACATTACAAAACGTAACACCCTTAATAATTTAAGCTCCCAAAAATGTGGGGTGTTACAAGATCATACAATCAACTTATCAACCACAATGATCCATTCATCAATGATGTACACACAAGTACACTCACAACCATAAAGCATAACTTATCAATCTTAGCATATGTGTATAATTGACACTCCAGATTGAACCCAGCTACAATGGTTTAACTTCTATTCAAATCATTGTTTATTCGAAATACAGGGTCTCTTAAAGTTTGCTCACCAAGGCTTGCACTAGGCTCAACATCCAAGTCTCAACATCAATGTATGACCCACATAGGACAGTTAAACAACTTCTATAGGCATATAAGGTTGCAAACCGCATTCACAGAGTAAAGGCAAAAAACATTTTACCACCCTTATCAAACAACATGTGAATCATCCAAACACATATCTTATATAAGATCCATTACAATCTCAAAGAATTACAGCCTCTAATAGCTTAGTTTGTTCAAACAAACACAACTCTCAACAGAATTTATTGCATCAGAACAAACAAACAAATCATGTAAGTGACTCACAAACTTACAATGCTTATTTAAATAAAGAGGATCTTAATGTAAGATGGATTCACACAAGTTCAGCTCATACATCTTAGGATTAAAACAGGTCAAAATACTGACTTACTCCTACAGACTTAATTAAAACATTAGCTGAACTAATTAAACAAATGACTCAACCTTAATTCAGGTTTATCTTAACATTCTGACTTCTCAGGAGTTCGTTACTACTATTTCCACTAGTATCTTCCATTGGTCAAACATTACACTTGATTACACCATAATAAGGGATTTACACTGAATCAAGACATGCTTATAATAGCACACATGTAATTATAACATGTTTCAGGATTTCACTTGACTCAATTAAACAAGTAACCCAACAACTTACTGATCAGTTAAATACACAGTCGACATTAATCAACTTATACATACAAATAACCCCCACAATTACCAAGTTCATCAAACATGTAATAACAAACCTCCAAACTATACAGGTTTCACAGACCAATTGTAACAGGGCACTCTAACCAACTAACAAGGCTACAAGAATTACCCCCACATTTGAACTCGAAAGAAACCAATCAAGCACATAGACTCTCCACGGCAAAAAGATTAGAACTATGTTGTCTTGTGTTCAAACAATCTCATTAAAGCATACGATTAGTGACCTTAATCACTCAGAAGATACATGTGAACACCGTTTTAACTAGAATTTAAAACATTCTTAGAAATCAAACAATAACATATAAGATTTTATAACTTTGTGTTCAACTCTGTCATCAACATTCACATGTACTTGTACAATACATAAACATGAGATTCACACTGAACACAACAAACAACTCTAAGAGTAATCAGAACATCAAAATGAGTTATCCGACCCAGTCACTACAAGTTCGTCACAATACAGGACAACTTTAGACTAGCTACTCACATTACCCTAACCATTACAGGTTTACAACCTTAGGTATATTTACAATAAACATGCTTTGAACAAGCAAAAACAGGTAATTAAGCAAACAGATAACAAGTTTTTATTCTTACTCTAACATGGAATTATATGTAAATATACAACACCAAACAACATGCAAATTATAGGAATCATGCATTTTATTAACATCCATTACGTCATTAATGCTAATCATGGATTAATCGGTAAACTAGACATAAGTGGACTTATCTTTTAATCGAGCGTGATTTATTCCTTTCATCTGTCTGATGACCAGGAGTGTCTCTCTCACAATCTAGTTCTACTTCGCACATTCCAACATCGCGCAAAACTCCGATTTAAGAATATTTAACTCGATCAACCATAAGATAAAAGTCATTAGATAATCCCCAACAAATGTTCTTAGTTATATAACAATTAGCCAATTCTTCCAATTGAATTGTATCTCAAACATGTCTCAAATTTATAACCCAACTTATCAGTTTGCTATTACGATTTAAAACATCAACAAATTACAGTGCAGAAGAATTGTATAGCATGCGTAACACGGTACATAATTAATCGCAGGTAACCGAGACCAAAGCATCACCCACAGTACAAGTATTTACCATATTTGTCCTATGTATTTGGAAAAACCAAACTTAGTCCGACAAAGGCACAAAAAACAGGGGAGGGGCAACATGCATGTATCCTTTAATTAGAACAATTTTTTTTCCATCAAATTAGCCGGCAAAACACACATACTTAATTGATTATACGCACATGGATTCTTTTCCATTATAACATGCTCCACCGCATCAAACAACTAATCAATAGCATGTGATTGACAAACAAAATCAAAAGCAACTTCTAGGCTTTACGTGATACGTTACATTCAGACACAAGTCATAGGCATACGATTGGCATATAGAATCAATTTCCCCGTCGACCTCCCTTTCCCCGTCGATGTGCCCTTTCTTGTTGATCTACTCCCTTTCTCGTCGATCTCCCTTCCTCCCACCAATCTCTCTCCTCTGTCTTCAAGTTCACTTCCCCGATATCTCTATTCGCCTCTTTGCTCACTAGCCCCTCGCCGGCTCGCCTACGATCTGGTATCAATGGTCGTGAATCGGTGATGGTGTTGGTGGTCGAATGTGGTGGTCGTCGCCTGGTGGCCGTGGTGGGTAACGATCGGTGGTGTAGAGACCAAGGGAATCGAAGATTATTGATTGATGGTTGACAGATCAGAGGAGATCGAGGATTATTGATTGATGGTTGAGAGATCAGAGGAAAAGGATCGAAGATTATTGATTGATGGTTGAGAGATCGGTGGTTGAGACTCTTGAGAGAGGAAGGTGATCGGTCAATTGTTGTCGGAGCTCATGGTCACCGTGGGTGGTCATAGTGAGAGGAAAGACACTGTAGGTTTTAAGATTTTTTTAATTATGTTACTAGTTTTAAATCCGTGCGTTGCACGGTTAAAATATTATATCATACGATGTACGTAATAATTATTTTCTTTTCTTTTAGATAAAAGTTGTAGTATTATCCTTTTTTTTATTGCCTCACGTATCCACTCCGTTTACAACTGCTAGAGACATCATTGGGTGGGTACAGTATGGGACACAAATGAAGGCGGAAGTTGGTATATGGTGAAATGGTTGGATAAAAGTAATTATATTAGGTGTGGTATAATCAAATTTTACTACACGTAGTTCAACCAAAAATCCTAAATTATATTGACTAATTAAATGTTTTTTAGTTAAGATGTCTTCCCATCTCACTGAATCACTTACGGAGTATTACTTTATCTTTATCTAATTTATTTTTTTTTATTTTTTTTTTACGCATTTTTCACAAAAATCTCAATCGTGACGATATATTTCAACCAAATTCATATTTCATTTAACTTTTCAAATATATATGTATATGGATCTTATATTGAAGTACATTTCGACACGAATTTATTGATACATGTACCGTAATATTCTGATATATGTCCCAAATTATAACCAATTATATACGTTTCAGGTAGATAACTTTATTTGAGAGTTTTACAAATATTGGACTCTCTCTGTGCATTTCTTCATTTCTAGTGCGTCGTGGGAATTTTTTAGTTCAAGATGCGTTGTAAAAATTCCTTTAATACTTTAGAAAAAAGCCTCTTATATATATATATATATATATATATATATATATATATATATATATATATATATATATATATATAAAGGGCCTATCTAGTGAGAAGTGGTAATTTGGTGAGAAATGAGAAGTAATCTCAGCCATTGATTTCGCGTAATTTTGATTTTGTTTTTCTTTTTATTTCTGTCTTTAATATACACCAATAGATGTTTCAGATTTATGTAAGATGAAGGGGGTGAGATTACTTCTCACTTCTCACGAAATTGTTAGTTCTCATTTGATATATATGTATATATATATATACATATATATATATATATATATGTATATATATATATATGTATATATATACATATACATATATATATATATATATATATATATATATATATATATATATATATATATATAAGAGGCTTTTTTCTAAAGTATTAAAGGAATTTTTACAACGCATCTTGAACTATAAATATACATATACATATATATATACATATATATATATATATATATAGTGAGCATCATAAGAGTACCCTTTCTTAGGTGAGTACTGCGCACCATATCATAGCCGTCCGATCTACTAATTTCGACGCTCCGGATTAAGCCACATATTCATTGTTTAAAAAGGAAAAGGGAGGGGATCGGTTCCCTCATTCTCAGCATCTGCAATTTTTCTCTCTCTCTCCATTTTTCCTTCTTCTTTTCTCTCTCTCCATTTTTCCTTCTCCGTCACCTGCATTGTTCTCATCGTCGTCGTCACCGCTGCTGCCATCTACGCCTCCGTCACGTCGTTTTCTCTCTCCTCCTTACCGTCTTTTTCTCTCTCCTTTCTCGCCGTCGGTTTCTCTCTCTTCATCCTCTTTCCTCATTTTCTCTCGATCTTCTCTGCTTCTCCGTCGCCACTTCCTCCAACCGCCGTCGTCGTCGCAGCCACCACCACCTCCGTCGCGTCAGGTGCACGCTTCATCGATGAATTTTTGGAGACGAAATCATCGATTTTCGATGTAAGTTTTCTTCTTCTCCAGATCCGATCTTTTTAATCGCCGGCGATGTCGAGACTCCAGCAATGGCTAGACTCTGACGATGGCGAGGTATGAGATGCTTCATTTCCACGCCGTTGTAAATTCATTTTCATTCGCTCGTTTATTTGCTTTCTGTTTTGTCGAAATCAACAGCATTTGTTTTGATTCGAGATGATGCTTCGATTTTTGTACTCTGCTCTAATTTCGATCGAACTTTAGATTCGAGATGATGATTCGATTACATGCAAAAGTTGATGTTTTATGTGATTTGTTGTGTTATTTCATCGATTAATCGATTTGATTTAGGAATTTTTTTTCTGTTTGGATCAAAATCTAGGGTTTCCGGCCATGGCTAGACTCCACCTCGCCATGATGATTTGATTGAGGATTTATTTTTGAGGATTTTTATTCATAGATAATTAGATATGATGATTTGATTGAAGATTTATTTGTTGTTTTGCGGTTGTTGTTGTTGTTGTTGTTGTTATCTGTGGAGGCGGTGGTGGCGGTCACTGGTTGTGGTTGTGGTGGCGGTGGCAGTAGGTGTCCATACAGTGACACGGGGTTGTGCATACAATGACACGGGGTTGTGCATACAATGACACGGGGTTGTACATAGAATGACACATGTTGTGGTTGTGGTTGTGGTTGTGGGTGGGGTTGGGGTTGGGGTTGGGGTTGGGGTTGGGGTGGGGGTGCCATAGAATGACACGGGTTTGCCCATGTCCATACAGTGACACGGGTTTGCCAATAGAGTGACACGAGATTGTCCATACAGTGGCGCGGGTTTGTCAATAGAATGACACGGGTTTGTTGGTTGTGATGCGGTGAATGACACGAGTTTGTCCATAGAGTGACACGGGTTTGTCAATAGAGTGACACGGGTTTTTCCATAGAGTGACACTATGGACACACGGTGTTATTATTCGATGTCATTGTATGAATTATGGTTTTGATAGCTCATTTGGTAAAGCATTTGTGTAGATACATGAATGTCGTAGGTTCGATTCCTACATGAGTTCTAAATTTTCATGTCACTCTATAGACTTTCTGTGTCATTATATGTAAGTGTCATTCTATGGATATTTTGTGTCATTATATGCGAGTGTCACTCTATGTGACACTGTGTGTCACTCTATGGCGGTGCGCAGTTCTCACGCGAGCAGGAGTTCGCACCTGATCTCGCCTATATATATATATATATATATATATATATATATATATATATATATATATATATATATATATATATATATATATATATAAGATTAGTGATTAAGGCTCAAAAATGAAAATTAGTGAGGGTAGTTTAGTCAAGAAAATTTGCCAAATCGGGTAAAAATAGAAAAAGAAAAACCTTAGTGAATCGTCCCAAAAAGGAATAAAGGAAAATCTCTTTGGGTAGGAGGGAGTATAATTTATGGTGATTATAGTGGTAAGCTAATTTATGGAAAATAATAGGGTTGCTAATAATATTATAACAAAGATAAACTGACATAAAATGAGTATAACAATATAGATATACAGCTCAGGCGCGGGACATGAATGCAAACTAGTATCACATAGAAAGCGGCATCAATTTTATGCCATGTTATAACATTATATTTAAAAGATATTTTTTTTGAGAAAAAAAAAGTTATTTTTGAAAACTAATTATTCTCGAAGTTAATTAAGTTAATAACATAGTTAAATCGTGATTGATTACCGTAACTTGTAGGATTTTATAAGAGAGTGGGTGGGGGTATTTGAGACGAGAGATGGTTGTAGCTAGCTATTTTGTGTTGCAAATGGAGAGTTACCTACATCTAATGTTGATAGAGAGTTAACTTTTCATTCTCTTGAAGCATACACTGTGAGGTTGTAGTTAATTTTGTCAAACACTCATATTTCTATCAGCTAAAAACTTTCAGCTACTATTGCAGTTATTATTTCATGTTTCAGCTACCATTTCAGCGCTCACCTACCATTTCAACGTTCATCTACTTTTTCAGCTAGTTTTACCAATCATAGCCTAACATTATACAAAGCCGTAAAAAATCCATGACCAACAATACATCCTTAGCCTTGACGATGAGATTCATTGACGGGGAATACTTGAGCATTAATTTTATGTTAAATTATATTTTAGATACGAATAAAACTGAGAATCATATTCGTGTGAATCATGTCAAATATTAAGATGGAAAACTGTAGCGTAAGTGTACCTTGATCCATCGCAAAGGCAGTGGTGGTAGGTATGGATCTTCTAACTGTTTAACCTTCTCTTTAGGGCACCAACTGATGCTGGGTGTCATGGTGAGAGAAATATATGAGTTAGAGACCATGACCCTAAACCCTACATATATAAGGTGTCTTATTCCTGAATCGGCCCTTCATTGAATAAGGAATAATCAACTGGTCTCTACACATATTAAGCATATACTCATTAAGCATATACTCTTAATACGTAGTAGATGTCAAGCCCAATTAATACTTAATAGTAAACCAGGTCACTTTAATGAGTTAACCTTCAGATGACCTAATACACACACATATAATGAAAACATGTAGACCCACACGATTGTAATTCTAACATTTTGTGCTCTCAGATTTAGGTCCTTGAAAACTCACTTTTCATATTTTATTTCATGGGTAATTAATAGTAAGAATTTACAACCAAAGGATAAAAAACATGAAGAGGAGGGGCACGAGAGGAGAGAGAAAGTAGTGGAAAGTTGAGTTGGGTGCTTGAAAACTGGTGTTGTATCGAACTGTCGGTGGTACTAAAGTCGTTATAAACAGTGAAAAGAAGTGATGTACGATTTGTATATAGTTTAGGATGTATCTAGACAAAAATATTAATTAACTGATTTTTAATACCAATTGGGTTGAAATTTAGTACAAAATGGTTGATTGCACTAATCATCAAAACCTATGTGGCTAAATTGTTCCGAATAAAACGTAAGGGGCTCAATTGCAAAATTAAACAAATTAGGGTGAAATTAGTACAATTGCCATATTATTATATATGATATGATACGGTTGATAATTTAGTAGAAAAACAGTCAACCAGGGGTTATAATAAATTATTGTTATTTAAATTAAACTTTACGTAAATGACACTAGGTTAACTTTATGTTTTTGGAAGAATGTATGAATGTCAAACATGGAGTTTGGACATGACTTTTGAAGTATTGGATACATTTTGTCAAATGTTGTATACTCGTATTTTTCTCGATATCAGATCGATTCTGAAATAATCAACACAACAACGAGATCAGCATTATCGAAGCGAATATGGATTCGAGGGAAAAAAAAAAAAGAGAAATCTAACTTGGAAAGTTTAAAATCTTAATGCAGGCAGTTAACTGATTACAACCAAAGTCGTGACTACTTCAATAAATCAAAATGAACAGATATCAATTCGATTTCAAATCTTTTGCGAGCTCTCTCTTTGCGACCTCAATTTCCTTCTCGTCTTTTGTGCTTTGGTGCATAACATCTCGTCAGCTGGGCTATCAAACCTCATATTCTTCATAACAATTGTTGGTGTTTAGCTTTGTGGGCAGATGACATCATCAGTTCACCAATTGTTTTTCCTTTCCTGCAAGCAACGTAACTCCACCAAGCAACATTGCTTGAAAATTTTGGGAGAATAACAAAATTAATAAAAATTAGGAAAAAAATACCTTTGTTTACATTTTTTTTAATTATTTTTCCACGTGAAAAAAAAATAAAAATAATTTGTTGAACTCATGGGCGCGGTTGCTAAGTTAAACGATCCTTAGAGTGAGTTGTTACTTCTTTGTGCTTGCACTGGGGTCTCTAAGCTATATTTCACCCTAAGTACTTGTGCGCCGCGTTTTTTTAAGTCGCCCCGACTAGCTTTTGATGCGGCCCTACGTTCTTCCTTAGAGCGTATCGTTGTTGTTTCTGGTCCTGGTTTTGGTGATTCCCAGTGGAGGTTCGCTACTTTGCCTTTTCCATTTGGTGGGCTTGGAGTTTATCCGGCCGGGGGTGTTGTTCATTATGCTTTTTTAGAGTCGCGACTTCAATCTGCTGATGTGTAGTCTATACTCCTTCGTCAGGCTGGTATCGTCTCTTTGGGGCATGTGTTTGCTGATGCTGTTGGTGTTTTTAATCGGACTTTAGAGGTTGATATCTTGGGTAATCCTGGTGAGATAACTATCCCCAGACTTATGAAGAGATTGGAAGATTTGTATTTCGCTCGGGTCGCTAGGGAAGCTGTTTCTAATTATTGCTTGACACCGCGTCAGTTAGCTTTGTGGGGTTCTCAGCAGGGTGCACACTGTTCAGATTGGCTTAGAGTGGTCCCGATTTCGGGGTTGGGTCAGACTATGAATGGTCGCACTTATCGTTGCGTGCTTTGCTATCGTCTAGGGGTACCTTTATTCACCATGGATCACTCGTAGTCGTGCTCTGCTTTCTCGCGGGTCTCTCTGAGTGATATATTCGGGGATCATGGTGTATCATGTACAGAGTGGTTGACGTCAAACATCGGCATAATGCTATTCGTGACACGCTGGGTGACATTGTTATTGATTAGGGATCTCAGTTGGAAAGGACGTTGACATTTGTATGCTTGGTGTTGATGGCCGACCTCTTCGCGCCAGCAGGCATGCTGCTTTACTCATGGGATAGAGGACGCGATGTCTCCGTCGATTTGACTGGTTCGTCGCCCTTGACTCAGACGAAATTGATTGATTTTGAGCCAAGTAAGGTGGTGCAGGAAGCGGCCGATCGTAAGCGTGCTAAGTATGAGGCTAGGTGCGCTGTTTTGGGCTATGACTTCATTCTATTCTCTTTCTAATCTTTGGGGGAGTTGGAGCCCACAATTGTTGTTCTGCTTAAGCAGATCCAGCAGTTCTCCAAGACACAGGATATCATTGCGCAGACTGCAGCTTTTATTTTTCCAGGAATTGGTTTTTCCATAACAAAGGGTGTGGGGGCTCAGATTGTATCTGGCTATCTGGCTATCTGGCTCCCCACCAACTTCTTGTAATGTATAGTTGATTTTTCGTATATAAAATCTTTTAAATATTTCTTGAAACTACACTAGTTGTAGTTTGACATTGCATAAGATTAAGATTGTGTATAGTTTCGCTAGATTGATTATCCACCTCTATTCCATGTGGATTCTACCCGGCAATCATATATTTTATAATTACCGGTACAATTCACAACATTTTAAAGCGTCCACCTCAGCAATGACATCATCGCCACATCATTGATGAAGTCATCAGACGGCCTTTTTTGGTAATTAAATCATTTCGACCAATATTACTTTCCATCAAAATAACATAAAAATAAAAATAACAATTAAAAAAAATACTTAGGCAAGAAAAAACGCATCAAATATTGCAATTAGTATCTTAAACGACATATTCATGGTATAAAATCAATTATACCCGATAAATCATGAAATAGTTTTCCTAAATTTCCTAAATTTCGAAATGGAATATTGAATATATAGAATAAATTCAAACTGGATATATAAAATGATTTCGAAATTATAGAGAGCTGAATGTGAATAGTTAGCATATTATATAATACACATTCCTAACTTACGCAAACTCACAGCTGCGCTATTATACACTTTCCTAATTTACGGAAATTACACACTACGAATCTCGCCATATGCTTTCATATTTCTGTTTGACCTTTCTTCGTTCAAATCATTTTTTTCCATCGCGATTGATTGGAAATTTTTTTTGTCCAATTCTATTGAATACCAGTACATTTTTCGTTTAATTTTTGTTTCATTCTTGAATATATTTGCTGATTTTTTATATGTAGTAATTGTGTGATTAATATTGATCTATTGACAGAGTTGGACAAGGCAATCGCGGAGATGTCGACCGAATCACGTCATTGTTGGTTATCCTATGCAACAATCATCCGAATTCAGTCTATCCGAATCACGTCATTGCTGGTTAGGCATGGGAATGAAGACATACGAGAGTGTGGGAGAGATGAAGATGAGATTTTTATTTAGAGTTTAAAGTTGATCAGGTCAACTAACACTAAAGGATTGTCCTACAAGCTTCATCTTAAAAGCATGTTTAATTACTTTTGAGGATTCATTTGCTTATTAATCATACTTTCTTAGATTTTCAATTTGAAAGAATCTACTGTCTTTTTTATCCAATTTATGTCTACGTTTATGATATGCTAACTTAATTGATTTTCCTTTCGATCAATTCCTTTCATGTGTTAAGGAACAACCTATCTGATTTCGTCATTTGATCAAGTGTTATCCCTTTCGCCATCATTTGATCTCAAGTACTTACCAATGCTAATTGCCAAGCCCCACAAGCGATTCAATTCGATTTGAATTTTAGGGCATCAGGTTATCCGAATTTATTCTTTGTCATGGTTATATCATTAAACTTTTTGTTCGTAAATCACACCATCTAATGATTTTGACTTGATTTGTAGATTCATTTGTGGTAGATGACTGGGCGTCGCGCAGGTCAATCCTCAATCATCGTTCGTTATCGCCAGCATTAGACAACTTCCCTCTCCTTTTCCAGTGAGGAAAATCTTTCAGGTACCGTGCAGCTCCTCATATCGATTTCTCGATATAATTTAAACATGCAGTTGTATTGTTTTGATATTAATCTCCTATTTTTTAGTGTGTATTCATTTAATTTTCATGAAGATTTGTAGCCAATGGTACAACGATACCACGTAGTAGTGCAACCCCAGCAGCGACACAATGACAGCAGATGGCAGCAATAGTACAGTAGAATTACGCCAAAGCACCAGCAGTACAAGAGCTTTACAACACCTCACAGCAGCGTTACAACATCATAACATCAGATTTACAACATAATCGATTAACAGCGAAAAACAGAACTGAAAATAGCATTGGAATTCAGAAGTGAGCTGACCACCAGCAGAGAATGGCAGCAAGCAGAAAGTCGCAGGAGAGAACGACAGTAAACCAACAACAATATTAATGTGGAAAACCTACTGGTTAAGCCTGAGATCATTTCAGAATTTGTCAGGAAGGAGGGAGGTCAGCAGGACTAGAAGATCTACCTACAACCTAAGTGCTTCAAATTAGGAATTTGAATTGTTAGATTGAATTGCAAGATGGGTTTGTAATTTTGGATTTTTCTGATTTTATGTTTGTCTAAAATCAGTTTGGTGCACATTGTTATTTCATTTATATAATTTTTACATTTTAACCAAAAAATTAAAAATATTAAAGTGTGATTTGGTTTCTTAACTCAACAATAATGCATTTTCTTTATTATTCATCTGGTTATATATGAAATCTTTCTAAAGTTGCACCCTATATTAGTGTGATCAATATTTTTGAGTATAGCATGCATTCCGACATTACAGAATTAAACATTTTCACTTTTTTTAATCGGAATATATGGAAATAACTTCTGTGATTTCGGCAATATTCTCTACTAGAATTAATTTCAGAAAAATATATGGAATAAATTTCTCATGACTTCGTCCATTAGTATATTATGATACAACGTTTAAGCAGAAATATAGGGAAAAAATAATAAATAACAAAAAAACACTTATTAAGAATATCTTATAACGAAGAGGAGCGCACTTGGTTTGGATTTATAGGATAGCAAATTTGTTGGTATTTTGATGAGATTCTTGAAGAGAGGAGTTAAGGAGAGAGAAAGAATTCTTTTTGGGAAATCTGGGTAGAGGAGAGAGAAAGAATTGAGCAAATTGGAGGATTATGGAGGAGGAAGTGCAAAAGAAGGTCAACAAACGGTCAAGGGTTAGAAGATGGTTAAATTTAACTGATAAGTGCAATTAGTTAGGATTTCGCAAAATTTTTTTTACTTTAAGGTAGTCTTTTGCAAATTTTCTTATAAAATGTAGGGTTTCGTAAAGCCGAACTTTTTAAAGGTATGGTTTCGCTAAAAAAACCCTTCATTTAACTGTAATTCTATGGTGGGAAAAATGTGTAATGCATGCGTATATAATAAGACATGGTAAAACAAACCAAATGAGAAAAAGAGAAAAGAAAAAGAAATTCAACAAATATAAAAAAAGGTGAAGGGATTAAGAAATGAATCACATCAACGAGCACCACCTGAGTAACATACGTGTATATAAAATTACTTCTTAATATGGATTTGTATTCCTGGACATTTGTATTTTATAAGATTATCTCCACGTTAAATTATATGATGTTTTCGATTTTCGAGATGGGGCATTGACTTTCGATTTAACAAAAACATTATTAGGATTTATATGGGCAAATATACTCATGAGATTCGTATCGAAATAAGATTTTATAATTTTTGGCCTTGCCGTTTAAACGTTTCATCTTCGAGATTATATGAGTTAAGTAAGCTTTTGACACGTTAAACAGCAAACGGGTCAACAAGGCAGTTATCTCTAACTAGAAATATGATAATCAAAGTTGTTTTAGGTTATTGTTGACCATAATTCACCAATATAAGATTGTATAATCAGCTATGTTTCCCGCCGTCTAAATTTTTTAGTAGAATGATTAATATTTTACTTTAATTAAGAAAATAAATAGAGCTAATGTTATGTCAAATAACTGAGGCAAAACAACTACGGGTCAAAAATAGGTTGGATTAACACGGGATCATGTTGGGTTAGGTCATAATAAAGGTAATGCAATACAAACATACTTTACAAAATGTTCCTTACTTCGCTAAATATACCCTACGTGGTGTTTGACCCAGTAGTATGCAGACCAAAACTGATTTAGATTATTGTCAACTGCAACTCACAAAAAATGGGCTCATGACCCAATAAAAGCGATGAGTAGGATCAAGTTTGTTACGATCGGCTAAGCTATTGATTGTTATGGTATATTGATTAATTTATGGAAAGTAAACAAATTTAATACTAATATCATACAATGTTGGAACGTGTCAGGTTGGGTTTAACCCAAAATGTTATGGGTCCAGAGCAAACGAGACATAGGTACTAAAAAACGGGTTCATGATCATCCATCGATGGGTTGGATCAAGTTTTAATTACCAGATTAGTGAATCTTATGTCTAATGTCGTTTGTCCGGTTTTATCTTTTGTCATTCTTATATACTAATTTGGCTAAATTAATACTACTCACAACTCTAATAATATTAGTAATAAAATGATTTGAGTTTATACTAATTTCTAAGCACGATCTATATAACTGTATACTAAAGCAGCCGTGCAATTTTGCACGGGTCAATAAACTAGTTACAAACTAGAATGCTCGTAGTTTTAGCATTGAAGATGCTCAGTGATCTACGTTGGCGCTGACGTGGCACCTTAAGTATCTTCTATTCTGCTCATTCTCTTTCGTCCTTTCCTAGCCACAAGCCCATAGTCAGACTCAAACTTCACACTCACACTTCCCGTCCCCCGCCCTCCAATGGCGGTCCTCAGCCGCCTCAAAGCCACCGTGACAGGTGGCCACATAAACTCCCTCCGCCACTCTCCTCTCCTCTCAACCCGATCATACAAAATCGCCGCCGCAGCTCAGCCGCAATTCGACTACGATATTTACCGCAACAACAACTACGACGACGCCGGCGAAAGAGTAACTCCGGCGGTTCCGGCGGCGGACACGTCAGGTTCGCGGCCGTACAGAGGCGTACAGTGGGTGTTCATTGGGAATCCCGATACTAAGAAACACGTGTACGCGGAAATGGTGTCGAAGCTTGTACAAGTTCCGCATATCTCCATCACCACTCTCCTCCGCCAAGACCTTAACCCTAATTCCCCTCTTTATAACCAGGTTCTTCTTCCTAATTCATATTATTATTCTCCCATTTTCTTCATTCTTCCTGCTGATTACCTCATTTTTTATTTTATTAGCATTATTAGTATTATGTGATTATGATGATTCATGAAAATCAGAGAATGTTGTTAGGGTAGATAGTATTTACTCTCGAGGGATTTTAATTTACCGTGGTAACTTCCCGAAGACGATTGTTGCGAATTGCGAGAGATATTGTATCAGAGTATCAGAGTATCAGATTGGAGAGCAATTGACACACAGACTCATTGCCTTTACACCGTCTTGTTTGTTTCTACGGTTGTTGTGAGAGACGGTCTCTTAATAGTAATAGCGTTGCTGAAATGAGCAATGAGTGTGGTTGGGAGCAGTTCTTGGGAGTAGTCATTAAATTTTTGGGAATTATGGACCTATTCTAATTTGATTACAGGCCATTTTTAAGTGAGTGTGGTAAAAAGCGTATTTTTTTTGGTAAGACTTAGGGCTTGCTTGGATTGAGGGTAATTTGTAAGACGATAATGAGTAATGACGGAAAACAATGGGATACATTTTGTAGTTGTGGTGGAATGGTATACTTTAGTGACAGATGGAGTGGAATTTGAAACGATGAAAAGAGTTGATAGATACACGGTCTCATGCTAGCACCCCGGATGAGGGATGGTAGCATTGTCTAGGTTGTCTGCAAAATTAAATCACGGCTGTCGTGAGGCTCACTGCTGTAGACTAGATTTTGTAGTATCTTAGATGGAAGCATATTGTGTATGTTTTGTATGGTATATGATCTTAGCTTTTGCATCTGTTTGTTTTTGTGAAATAGATTACTGAGGCAGTTAATTGCAAGAAGATTGTTCCGGAGACCATCATTTTTGGTTTGCTGTCAAAGCGACTTGAAGATGGACGTTACAGAGGTGAAACTGGGTTTATATTGGATGGCATTCCTCGAACTCGACTCCAAGCTGTAAGCCACCTTTCATCACCTACATGACTCTGTCTCTTTATGTTAGTAGAAACGTGTGGGTTACAGACTTACAGTTCAAGCAACTTGATAGATGCATGATCAGGTCCACCTGAGGTTATTTTCTACCTAAGATGTATCGTGTTTGATTGTATATGTGATCTGAATTATGTCCAAAATGAGCACTTAGGAAGTTAGGGTGGAGCATTTCTTTTACACGAAGAAACTTTTTAAAAAAAAAAAAAAACAACTGGCTTTAGGTGGGGGCTAATTGATTTATTCTGTTACTTTGGTAGCTGCACAGTTTAGATGGGCGATTTTGGTTCTGATAGACAGTGAACCATTTGTTACAGGAGATCCTTGACCAACTGGTTGACATTGACCTAGTCGTGAATTTCAAAAGCTGTGGAGATCACTTCCATGCAGGAAGGTCGACCGCTGATTCTTCTGTGTCCCGTGACACAACCAAATCTGGATTTTCAATTCATAACAAGACTGATGGGGATGTTAAACCAAATGTCACCACATTCTACAGAGAGCAGGTGGTTTTCTCTTTTACTCGTAAGATCTTGTCAAAAATTTTGTGTACCACAATCTGCCATAGCATTTCATGGCTTGATTTTGTAGATGTTGGTTGTTTAATTGGTCGATTGGCTGGTTTGCTAGATACATTTGAGGTTTAAAAGACTGACAGTCGACACATGTGCTATTCTTACAGAGGAAATTGCTGGAGGACTACTACCTGAATCAAAAGAAGGTTATTAACATTCAAGTTGGAAATGCGCCTGGAGAAACATGGAAAGGACTCCTATCTGCACTACATCTGAAGCAGATTAATGCTGTTCATTCTTCTGGAAGGCTGACTATGGGTTTCAGAGTACCTTGAGATCTTGAACATTGATGCAACTGCTCACATTTATGCATACTGTAAATACGATTTGAGCATCGTTGCATCTGCGCTCATTCATTCAGAGTGGAGTAGTATAAGATGTAGCCACTGTTTCCCCTTTTGACTAGCTACTGGATGTCTGGATGTGAGTGAGATGTGAATACTGATAGTGAATATGCAGTCAGGAAAAATAAGAATCGCCGATGTCGCCCCTGGAGCTTGTATATATAACTGTACTCACAGAGATGTTTTGAAGCAATCAAAATCCTATCTTGGATTCTTATTTTTCTTTCATCTCATAGCTTATGAATGGTGTAGAGTTTTGGAGTTGAATACAGATGTACAGAGAAAAAACATATGTGCAAAGCTTGATTGTTGATGCCTAAACATAACACAAGTGTACACTACATAGTACGTGAACTCAGGAGTGTACTTGGGTTGTGAATCTTCTATCACCATCTGCTGTTGCTTGAAGTTGAGCTGCATATTGCAAATTCCAGAGCACGTCCTCGAAAGATGGACGCGTTGATAATTCTTGAGAAACACATTTACTTGTGAGTGACACGGCGGTGGAGAGCGACTCTTTTGCAGAAGTCGACAGTACGATAGGGTCAATTAGTCGTCTCTGACCTTCTTCGCTACTAAGTGATGCCTGTGGACCACAAATGCTCGGTGTAAGATGAGTTGCTCAGTCAAAACTGAGCAGGAACTTAAGACAGTTGGGTGAAGAGCACGGCATATTCCCTGATTGCACTTCTTTCACCGGCCAAAACATAAAAACAAGGGCTAACACCATCAGTAGCCGTCTAGCCGAGGTTTAAAAGGCTTACCACTTCCTTTAGCAGGGTCACTCTCTTCTTGGCTGACACCGAAGGACCAATGAGAGATTCAAGTAGTATGAACCCAAAGCTATAGATGTCATCTTCAAGAACTTTCATTTGCCTGCAACACAAACATTACAATTTAGTGTCCGTCCTCCTGTAGTGCGCTAAAAAACTAGAGGTTTCTCCAACAGTTCTTACCATGCCTTAGATTGATCTTCTTTTACCTGGAAATTCAAGAACAGAAGTCAATTTTCGTTAAAGGTGAACAAGAGGTATGACATACTTGAGCATCAAAATAATCTCACCCCGGTCTTATCATCGTCGTTGACAATGGACAGTCCATAGTCACTTAATTTTGCTCTTTGATGTTCGTCAAGCAAGACACTGTTCGTCTTCAATTGGTTGTTGAAGAAACCGGGAATAACTCCTGTGTGAAGAAACTGTACAGCCTTGGCAATGTCAATCAGAATGACTAACCTCTCGGGCCATGTCAGTGATGTGCGTTTACCTGTATCTGAAACTATAAAGTTTGCTCAGTCACACTGGTATGAGCATATCAATGTATATAAAAGGCGAATATATTTGCTTGTATAGACTAACCTGACAGGTGATGGCGGAAATGTCCGTGAGGGACATACTCATAGACAAGATAGACCCTGTTACCATCAGATTCAGCCTTTGCCCCATTGTCAATGCAGTGTCCCAGAAGACACACCAAATGTGGGTGCCGCAGCTTTGCCAAAAGATCCAGCCTGAGCTTGAGATTCCTAATCGTGTATTTACTAGGCAGCGATAGGCACCTTATTGCCACTGAGGTTCCATTCTGTAACCTTCCTCGATACATCTGATATCAATGATGCAGTTAAAATCATTTGTATTTATAGCAATGTCAACTGAAAATGGGACTTTATTGTACTGTGCTACACCAAACATCTCTTGTTTACTTTTTTCATCTTGTTTTTTTTTTTTTTTTTTTTTTTTTTCAAGTGCTACGTTTGAGGCTCTAGTCATACCTTTTTCTGAGTGTAAATATATGGGATGGGATCAGAGAAATTGAAAAGCATAAGTGTTTTTAAAGAATGATTAATACCTTGCCCCTGGAACCTTCACCCATAAGGGCAGATAAATCAAAGTTCTTTGTAGCTTCTTTCAGCTCTTCCACAGAAAATTTTCGGCATGCTGGCAGTCCTTGTGCGCCTGATTTTGCTGCTTCTGATATATATCCTGCAGAAAACAAACCAGTGCATCAGATTTGAATCTTTGCATTTTCAATGAACCACAATAGTCAATGAAACAAACGTACTCGCATTTGCTAGAATCTCAGAAGTGACCCCTGTCACTGTGGGTTCTTGAACTTGCTTCTGCAACAAGCTCTGTTCTTGGCAGCCCTTTGGACCGTATCTCCGACACATCAATAAGAATCCAAATGCTAGAAGTCCCACTGCAAGAACGACTGCTCCAATGACGATGATGAATATTATGGCACGCTGAACTGCAGAAATGGTCTTCTTTCTGTGCATCTTAGCACAGTATGACAGTGGATGTTGATTATGCACATCTACTGTCAAACAATTCCCAGATGCATGTGCATCTGATTTGCTCAAACACCTCGGTATCCCACCTGTTAATCTGTTATTCGATATGTCAACAAACCCGAGTTTTTCACCACATGCCAAGTGATATAACAGTGATCCAGTCAACTCATTTGATGCCAAACTCAGGTAAACAATATTGGGCAGAGAGAAAAGGAATGATGGTAATCTTCCTTCAAGATGATTCATCGACAAGTCGAGGTGTTGCAATCGATTCAGTCGATTATAACTTCGTGGTATCTCAGCTCTGAAGGAGTTCCTATTCAGCAATACCATGAACATACTTTCTGGCAAATTCGGCAGGTCAGAGTCCAATTCATTCCTACTCATATCCAGCACTTTAAGGCCACTTAAGCTACTTAGATCAGGCAGTGCCCCGGAGATCTTGTTGTTTGCCAATATAAGGGTATTGAGAGTGCTGAGTTTCTTAATTGAACTTGGAAAAGGGCCTTTGAGCTGATTATTCGACAAGTTTAGGATCGAAAGTTTCGATAGGGAGTCGAACCAATGAGGCACAGTCTCATTGAAAATATTGCCATCAAGTCTAAGTGTCTGAAGCTTCACCAATGTAGCAAGTCTTGGTGGAACCGAACCATACAAGAAATTCGAGCTCAAGTCCAGAATTTCCAAGGAAGATAACCTGTCTAATTTATCAGGAAGTGTGCCCCAAATGCCCAAAGACACCAAACTTAGAGCTCTCAAGCTAGTTAACCTTGACAATGTCACAACAAAAGAATCCATTGAAAACTTGTCTGATAAGGTTAGATTTGGAACTGCATACCCATGAAAATGCCCAGCTTCTGAGGGTTTATTACCCATAATTCTAAGCTCAGTAACAACATCTCCTTCACAAGTTACATTCACTTTGGGGGAGGGTGACAAAAAGCATATATTCTCCTGATTATTATTCCACAATTCCAACTCATTTGGGTACTCTAAATGTTTCCTTAATTGGAGAAGTACTTGGGTTTGTGAGGACTGTAACTGGTATGTACCCACTATGTAAAAGCTCAATGTCATGCAGTAAATCAAGCTCAGTCTCAATATCCAATACCTTAAACCCATTTTATTGTTTCTTACTTCCTTACACATACAATATTAAGCAAACCAAATCAAACTCGACCAATGCTCGTATAAGACGGTCTAACCATAACTTAAGTGGTCTCGCATAACACGAAATCGATTAGGATAAGAAGTGCTTACTTACTTCCAAGTGAGTCTCTGCATAAAGCTGATAACTGTGAAAGAATGAATGTGATAACAAATCAGCAGAGGTAGGAAAACAGTTGATGAGATTCAGTTTCTTGGAATTTTGCTGGGTGGGTAGTTGATGAACAACCAAATTTAGTGAAAAAAGTGTGTGTGAATGTTGTGGTTGCAAATGAGATTTTTCTCTGTAGTGTGATACTGCAAATCTGCTGAAATTAAATGAGGGTGGGGTGCACAGCACAGCAGAGAGGGAGTGGCAGAGGAGTGAGATAGATAATATTATACAAGAGACAGTAGACTGTGCTCTCCCAGCTTGATGGTGAAGAAACCAACAAGAAAGTTAACTTGGGGAATCTCTTGTTGTCATCATATGCTGTCTTGTTTTTCTGGTCATTTTCTTCAAATCATTGGGATTCCTTAAACCACTAGCTTTAATTTGGCTAAAGTACATTACACTAATTTTTGTGCACAAAGGTGGAACCTTTCTCAATTCAATAAAGATACAATCAACTCAAATTAATTGATTTCGAGATCTGATATATTAATACAATTAATAAAAATTTATGTGTTCAAATTCAAAAAATTCAGTTGAAAAGAGGAAATAAGAGGGATAAGTAAAGATATAAACCCCACTAATTCTTTGGGAATGATTATTGGCACTCAATATTGTATTTTCACACTCACGTATTTCCGGCAAGGCAATACAAGTTTCTTTAATTTGAGATAAAATACTGAGGGAGAGTGTTAGAAGCATCCAAATGAGAGTCAATGTTGCTCTCTTCTTTCTTATCTTTGAAAAACAAAACATAAAATTTCAGGTTGAGTAAGAGACTTGCTCACTAAAAGTTTAGAAATTAGAACCCACAATGTTCACCATCTCCTCGAGAGAATTGTAATACTTCCTCTAGTATTATATGATCTTGTTTCATTTTTACGTTAGTTCTAAATTATCTTCCTCTTTCCTTATTGGTGAGTTATTTGAAATCCTTAAAGTTTGCGACTCCACTACTTTTATACACTCTTACTTTCCATCACATCTTAGTACCTATAAGTATAACATATCATTTCATTGTGGAACATCAAATACCTTATATTTCAAGTACCTTACATGTCACCATTTTTGTTTGTACTTATATTTCAAGTACCTTATTGAATTTCATATTTTTTTTTTATGCAGACCTTATTGAATATTTGATGTGCTTTTTATGGAAATTTCGTATGTCTCCTGGATCTTCTGTACTTTTGTTCTTTTTGCAAACATGATTGATCAAAATTCTGATTCGTCTTCGTAGCATTAGTTCGACACTACTCCCTCCGTCCCAGTTCAAACGCCTCATATTCCATTTTGGGACGTCCCACTTCAAACACCCCATCTATTTTGGGACATATTTCTCTCTCCTACTTTTATTAAATTATCACATCATCTCTCACACTATCTCTCCTACTTTTATTAATCTCACCTTGTCTCTCCTCATTTTTCCTAATATTACCCCACTCAACTTATTATATCAATTTTTCTTATTCCACTACAAAAAACGCATGGGGCGTTTGAACTGGGACGGATGGAGTATGTAATTTTGGTGGGCCAATAACCAAATTAGTATATAAATATGCACCCAAATACCAAATTGGTATAAAAAAAACTTCAAACGACATATCTATACTATACGTCTATACCTTTAATTGTCTAGCATTCACGTCGACATGTCAGTTTCTAGACGCATAGACTAAAAAAAGTCACATCACCGCTTAGTTGTCGTCTCCCCATTTCACAGTTAAATAAATTTTCGAAAGGTCTTTGGTCTTCCCCATGACATGAGTTATTTGCATTAAAATTTGTGGTTACTTAGGAAAACTTTTATTCAATATTGAAATTAAACATGTATTAAATATAGTGTCTTTTGGCTATCTTTATGCCAATTCTGTAAGTTACATTTTAATTCAAGGTACTATACATACCTTGGTATTTTGATAAATATTAGTGTGAACAAAATATCAATTTCATACATATAAAATGAATTGGTCAAAAGAGAGAGATTTAGTTTGGGAGAGAGATATAGAAATGTTATTTAGTGATTTACTCATACAAAAATTTAGAGAGTTCTACGAATGAAAATTTGTTATATATGTCTATCGCAATAAAATATTTGATTTAATTTGTATCTATGGTAGACACAAATAATCAACAGAAGTGAAAAGAAAAAAAATCATTAACCATACCACTCCGTCCCAAATTAAATTTTCCATGCAATTTGAAATCCCCTCACATAATACTATTACATGTGAAGTTTAATTTGGGACGGAGTGGTACAAAATACTATATATTTGAATTTAAGAAAAGTAAGGTCATAATTGAGAATATAGAATTAATAATTATTGGTACTTAAATATTTTGATTATAATAATTAATTTTGTAATTGTGTTTATATGTAGTGTCTTTTATGATAGGTATATTAGTGAATTTTTTTTTTCGAAATAGGGCTCAAAAAAATAAATATTAAACAAAATGGGTTGGATTGAAAAATGTTCAATCTTATGGGGTGCACGTCACCCCATTTCAAGTTCGGGACAAAACCGCCAGTGCGCTTGGCGGTTTTAAGTGTCTTGAACAGTAGGTTGTAAGTGATACTTTGGCCGAGGGTAAAACCGCCATGGGGGGTGGCAGTTTCATAATTTTTTTTTTGGTTGACATTATATCGGGTGATATTTTGGCCAAGGGTGAAACCTCCATGGGGGGTGGCGGTTTTGTCCGGGACCTGAAATGGGGTGACGTGCACCCCATAAGATTGAAAATTTCTCAATCCAACCCATTTTGTTTAATATTTATTTTTTGAGCCTTATTTTGAAAAAAAATTCTATATTACTACATATTTGAATATAAGACTTATATATGTTAATATAAATATAAACAACGATTTTGTTAGTCAAATGAAAAAATAATGGTGTTAAATTGTGAATCATGTTACTTGATGAAAATAATGCACAAGCAACTATACAAAATGGTGATCTATTAAGTGCGTATTTTGACTATATTAATGTACGTATTTACCCCCGAGTTTATTTGATTCATTGTATTTTCTAGTCTATTTTAGTGATATTCCTTCCTAGTTTTGGTTTACTATCGAATTTCGTGAAAATGCCATCCATTCAGTATTTCAAAAAGGGCTGGTTCTTTATTAAATTTGACAGTAAAAGTGACAGGAGTATGTCCTAAGAGAAGGGCCATGGTACTATGGTTAGTGTGCATTGATTTTGAAGAAATGGACTCCGACTTTCAGTCAAGAGATGGAAAACACCTCAAAGGTCCCTGTCTGGGTGCTCTTCCCTGACCTTGATCCTCACTATTGGACCCCAAAAGCATTGAGTAAGACTGCTAGCTCAATAGGAAAACCTTTATTTGCAGATGTTAGAACCACCCTAAAGGAAAAATTGTCTTTTGCTCGGGTTCTTATTGTGATTGATGTCTCCAAGGAAATGCTGGACTATGTCACAATCAAGACACCTTATGGGATAGTGTTCAGCATATCAAATATGAATGGGTGTCGTTTTTCTGTACCAGCTGCAACAAATTGGGGCATACCAGCCAGAGATGTAAACTGAATAAGGTTGCAGCTCGCCCTGAGAAACTGAAGCAGGTATACAAGCCAAAAATGCATGAGGCTGAGATCCCAAAGGAGAATGTGGAAACTGAAGCACTGGAGAAAGAGGTTAATGCTAATCAGGATGCTTGTATTGGCTCTTATACCCCTACATGTATGCAGCCACCGGTTGAAAGGCCTATGACCACAAAGAAAACTGCTGACAGAGAGGGTTTCACTTCTGTATTGGGGAAGAAATCTAAACTATCTCTAGCTAAAAAGCTCTCAAAAGCTAATAACAAGTACCTGATTCTCCAAGACACCGAGCAGGAAAATTCATATGTAACAAAGGAATAAAAAATGGAGCTAGTGGAAGAATGTATTTTTGATGATGACACTGACCCAGGTGGGGGTCAAGTGTTGCAATGATCATCTCCACTTGGAACATAAGGGGCTGTGATAAGCCCCACAAGCAGCAGGAAGTCCTAAATTTCATTCATCACAATCACATTGACTTCTTAGGTCGTCTGCTGGAAACAAGAGCGAAAGAAAATAAAGGCCTTGCTATCTTGAGCAGGAAATTTAAAAGTTTTAGTACTCAGAATAATTACTCCTATCATGGAAATGGGAGAATTTGGCTTATTTGGAGTGGAAGAAATCTCTCAGTTGATGTTCTCCACAAAGGGACTCAATTCATTCACTACAAGATAACCTCCTTAAAATCTCACTTTGAATGTCAGGCTACTGTTGTCTATGGCTAAAACAAGGGAAGTGAGAGGATAGAGTTGTGGAATTTTATATCTACCATTGCTACTACTACATCCAATCCTTGGATCCTCATGGGCGATTTCAATGTTGTGCTCAATAGTGGAGAAAAATTGGAAGGTCTGTCCCGATGCTTAAGGAAACTTATCCATACCCCGGCATTCAACAAACACCTCAAGTGTAACAAAGTTAACCTCAACCACCTGCTTCTTGCTGACGACCTCCTCATTTTTACTAGAGGGGACCTGAAATCAGTCTATGCTGTTGCTAAAGTCTTAAGGGACTTTGAAAGCCAATCTAGACTAGCAGCAAATCCACTGGAAAATAAGTATTTACTTTGGAGGGGTCAAAATGGATCAAATGAAAAGAATTGTTGAAAAAACTGGGTATTCAATTGGAAAATTCCCATTTAAGTATCTTGGAGTTCCTCTGCATTCCATGAGACTTACTGCAGCCATGTACCACCCTTTGCTGGAGAAAATAAGAACTAGACTGATGCATTGGTCTAATTCCTTTATCTCTTACGCTGGTAAGCTCCAACTCATCAATTCTGTTATCCTGGGGATGCAAACTTATTGGGGTTCAGTGCTACTGCTCCCAATTGTAGTGTTAACGCGAATTTCGTACTGAGACAAAATAAGGAAACAAAATAATATTTTATTATATATCAGAAAGTTATGTGCACAATCTCTAATGTAATCCTCTGAATTCTACTACGAAGTAGGGGGTACGCCGTACGATACACTACACTGGTAGCGTACGTGCTGCAGGAGGGTACGCGCGTCGTCCGCGAGTGTAGTTATTGTTCTTGAGAGGGTCGCAGGGGACTTGAATCTCTCCTTGAACTTGGTTGTTTGAACTTGTGTTTGATTTAATTTGCAGGCGGCACAGATGTGCTTGTTGACTGCGTGTGGCTGGGACTTTGTAGAGAATTCCTTTGGGGTTTTTTTATATCTGATTTTTCCAACCCTTGAATGAATGAGTCTCACTCTATTTATATAGAGTGAAGACCTAATTTTTGGCGGGCTTGTAGTCGCGGGCCTATCTTCAGACTTTATGTGGACTTGGCTCAATTGCCTGTTTTATCCGAATCATGATCCATTTAACTAAATCAGTAATCGAATCAACCCGGATTTCATTTAACGGGGTAAAATTAATTAAATTGAGTTAAAATTTGATATTAACTCATAAATAATTAATTTATCTAATTTACGGCACATTAACAAATTTTCAGTGCCTACAAATTGCCCCCTCGGTACTTTGTCGCGTACACTATGGAAGTGTTTTAACGCGGTGAAGTACCGACTCATTTGATTTTGACTTGGAAGTCGATGAACACTTTACTCATCGTAAAAGTGGTCACATTTTTTTATCGTCACCTTGTCATGAGTCGACTTGGCGAATGACAATTTTGGCCCCAGTATCGCTGGCATCATCCTGTCATTTGTCGAACTTGGTGGATGACAGTGCAGTGACTTACATTAACCCTGGTAATTTTGTAACCTTAGCTGATAACATAATGGTGGGCGTTTGATTAACGTCATTTTGGTACCGTAGTAGGTTGACGTCCATCATTTGCAGTTTGGCATTTTTTTTGTATACCCTGTTGAACTAACTTGGCGAGTACGGAGAATTTTATCACTTCATTCTCTCTTTCCTTTCTTTTGGAAATTATAACCAAAGAGATTATGGAAATCGGGTGTAGCAATAATTAAGCAAGGAAGACTCCTTTTCCGTATCGCTATGGAATTTTTTTGATCGTTGAAGGCTAGGGTTACTTGCATTTGCTCTTCTACGTGCATGTATATAGGTGAAGTCAATCACACGCCGCAAGTCGAAATTTATTGCACGAGACAAATATTGTTTAACATTAAGGTAATCTGACCTTCTTGCTTCTTTTTGTGCATGTTGATTATCACGTATGAACTTCATGTGGTGTATATCTGTTTCTTTGCCTAACTTTGTTCGTACGTGGTGATTTATCATCACCATGGCTTATCAGTCTTGTCTTCATCTTGGCCTACGCTTTTATTTGTCTTTTTATTTATTTAGTTTTGACTTAAAAATCCTTTGTTTCCTTGATCTTCGCAGGCCAATCTCCATGAACAAGCGAACCCCTGCCTCTTGACTTTAATTTGATGGATGTCCCCAAATTGACGACACAACGTTTCCAATTGGCTTTGATTTGCATGTATTTCATTACCAAGCACTACTCGGGGAATACTTGGAGATTGATCGATAAAATTCACTTTACGCCTGTTTATTTGCATTCGTCCTTCGCTTGCGCACCGTCTTTCCTCAGATTCTTGTGGTACCGTACAGATTCTTACTGGTCAATTAAAGTGCTATCGACGTGTAGGGGCTCATCATCGACAAGAGGCGAGGGTCGCACCTGGATACGTTGGGAACCTTGTTGATTTCGAGCAGCGGAACCCCAGTGCGATGGTGTTGACACTCCGACCGAAATCGTTTGATGGGAGCTTGCACAATCGGTACGCATGCGGGATGGGTATAGGTGTATAGTTACCGCTGCACCGATATGGTTGGGAACCTTGCTGCTTTTGAGCAGCGGAAGCCCAACGCAATAGTATGGTACTCAGACAAAAGTCAATGCGACGACTCCACATGCTAACCAAACATCTTTCATCCTTGTCGCAGGCAGCACATGTGTAATTTTCGCTATTCTTTCACCAAGGTCGCTAAGATGTTCACTCCCATCATCATTTTTTTGTGAGGGGAAGGTATTTTTTTTTTGTGACGTGGCTGCACCCGAGTAAAGTATGTTTACCCAAGCTGCCTACGTACCTGCAAACTCAATTTGCAAGATCAAGCCAACGTAGTTCATTGAGAGTACGCAGTTTAGACTCTTGATGTGCAGGAGTGTAGTTTTGGTATACGCAGTTTAGACTCTTGCTGTGTAGGAGTGGAGTTTGGTATACGCGGTTTAGACTCTTGCTGTGCAGGAGTGTAGTTTTGGTTTACGTAGTTTAGACTCATGCTGTGGAGGAGTGAAGTTTGATATACGCAGTTTAGACTCTTGCTGTGTAGGAGTGGAGTTTGGTATACGCAGTTTAAACTCTTGCTGTGTGGGAGTAAAGTTTGGTATACGCAGTTATGACTTGATGTGTAGGAGTGGAGTTTGGTATACGCAGTTTAAACTCTTGCTATGTGGGAGTAAAGTTTGGTATACGCAGTTTAGACTCTTGCTGTGTAGGAGCGGAGTTTGGTATACGCAGTTTAAACTCTTGCTGTGTGGGAGTAAAGTTTGGTATACGGAGTTTAGACTCTTGTTGTGTAGGAGTGGAGTTTGGTATACGCAGTTTCAACTCTTGCTGTGTGGGAGTAAAGTTTGGTATACGCAGTTTAGACTCTTGCTGTGTAGGAGTGGAGTTTGGTATACGTAGTTTAAACTCTTGTGTTGCTGGAGTGTAACTGGTGCTGCGCAGTTGAGAATCTTGCATGGTAGGAGCACTTCGTCTACCAGTTTAGGCTCTTGCAGATGGATCACTTTTTCTTCGAGTTTAGGCTCTTATAGAGTGGAGCGTTTTGACTAGCAGTTTAGGCTCTTGCAGGGTGGAGCCTTTGACTAGCAGTTTAGGCTCTTGCGGAATGGAGCATATTGGCTCTTGCAGATGGAGCTGTCTAGCAGTTTAGGCTCTTGCAGATGGAGCATTCCTCTTTGTTTTACTGGAGGAGAGCTTGACTTGTTTGCACATGCACCGCTTTCTCCTGGGTAGGGTGCCCCCTGCTTTCCTTTCTGGTTGTATTGTTGTAGCCAGCCGACCCTTCGAACGTTGAGCGGTATTTCCCAGACTTGTGTTTTCTTGCGAGTTTGAAACTTCTATTCGTTGTTTTGGAGGACCTCCAATTTTTACACACTATGTTATCCATGCACGACGTATCAATTTTACTTGGCGTTTTAGATCTGTAAGGTGTGAGACTCTTTGGCAACATTTTTTTCTTCGACAATTTCTTTTTCCATGACGAGTTATCCTTGCCTGGAGTGCCCTCTTCGCTGAGCATGTTCCTTTCATGCAACATTGTAGGTTTTAAGGGTACTCCATCCTTAGTAGTTGGTTTCCGAAACGTTAGTTGTTGTGTCATTGACGATACAAATTTGGGGTCCAAGCACCCATATTGTATCATACACGTTTGCCCCTTGCTGGGTGTAGATGGAGTTCAGGTTGCCGTTCTGAAGAAGTGAACTTTCTCTTGAGAGATTTGCATAGTCGTGCAGTGTAGCTGCGGCGGTGTAGTTTGACTCCACCATATCGTCGTTATCCAACAATATTTTTCCTTCGTCTTCAAGTTGCTTGATGCGTTTCTTCAATGTATCACATTCTTCAATGGGATGGCTGACAAGCCGATGATACTTACAGTAGTTTGGATCAGCTGTTCGTCCCCCCTTATGAGGACGCTTTGGTGAAGGAAGCTCAATCAGTCTGTGCTCCATGAGTGTATCAAGCATTGAGGAAAGGTCCGAGTCTGCGAATGGATAGTCTTTTTTTCAAACTTTTTCCAAGTAGGACGTATCTTCGTATAGCTACCGACACTTGATACTTCTCCACTTGAAGATTTTGGATTAGGAGAGTTACTTGGAGGTGTGTATGAACTGATTGTCATTGTCTTTGCTGATTCATTGGTAGACGTAGACGAAGAAGTAACTCTCCTATGAGCATTGGCAAGTGTAATTTCCATATCGTAAGCTCGCGTCGCAAGGTCTTGGAAGTCCTTAGACTTATTTGTCTTTAAACTGTACATCACATCCGTGTGCATACCATTAATGCACATCTCTATAGCTGAACTCTAGGTTAGCCTATCTTTGCATTCAAGACACAGTGCACGCCAACGGCTGATGTAGTCAAGAACGGGTTCCTCATCCCATTGGACGGTATTTGTGAGCTCGCTCATACTAACAATGCGCCTAGCGTTGTAGAACCTGTTCAAGAATTCATCTTGCATTTGCTCCCAAGTGTCGATAGACTGAGGATCCAAGTCGGTATACCATTCGAAGGCGATACCTTTGAGGGACCTAACGAACTGCTTGACCAGTCGATCGCCTCCCGTTTCAGCATTATTGCATGTTTCCACGAAGTGCGCAATATGTTGTCTTGGGTTGCCTTTTCCGTCGAACTGCTGAAACTTGGGTGGTTGATATCCTGACGACATCTTCAACTTGTCAATCCTCTTAGTGTAAGGCTTGACGTAGAGAAAGCTATTTGCAGAGCTTTCGCCAAATTGATTCTTTACTGCGTCTGCTATGAGCATCTGTAGTTGCTTTTGAGTGTAGGGGCCCTCTTTGTTTTTTATGACCTTGTCACGCTTAGACTCCTCGTCGGTTTCCTCTCCGTCGCTGCCATCTTCCTTTTCGGAGTTCTCTGATTTCTTGGTCTCGCGAAGTATAGCTACATCTTTTTCGAGATCGTCAATTAGTTTGTTCTTCTCCTCATTTTCAAGTTGGAGTTTTTTGAGGAGACTCTGCATTTCCGTTAGCTGCTCTTCAATGGTTTTCAGTGTAACCGTCATGACAGACACGATGAGTGGCTTATACTTCTTTTTAGGGCTACTCGGCTTCACATCCTTCACCTTCTTGCACTGAGGGGAAGCAGAAGCATTTATAGCGGTAGCTGCTGCAGCGATGGAGGCAGCAGAAATTCTCCGTGGCTGTTTCGGTACGTCGGCAGCACGCAGGCGAACATCAGTTGCGTAGACAGCAGCCTTTTCAGTCATCCCTCTTGTACCGACGCCGGCAAGTTGCACTGCAGTAGCGCTAGGAGAACTCTGCGTTACTTTGCTAGAGGTCTTCTTGGAGGAACGAGGAGTGTGCTGTTCAGGAGACATCGTCGTTGCAGTAGTTGATACGTACGTAGTAGGGATGAGAGGTAGAGATTTCACGTCGGGTTCACCAATTTGTTAACGGGAATTTCGTACTTAGACAAAATAAGGAAACAAAATAATATTTTATTATATATCAGAAAGTTATGTGTACAATCTCTAATATAATCCTCTGAATTCTACTACGCAGTAGGGGGTACGCCGTACGATACACTACACTGGTAGCGTACCTGCTGCAGGGGGGTACGCGCGTCGTCCGCGAGCGTTGTTGTTGTTCTTGAGAGGGTCGCAGGGGACTTGAATCTCTCCTTGAACTTGGTTGTTTGAACTTGTGTTTGATTTAATTTGTAGGCGGCACGGATGTGCTTGTTGACTGCGTGTGGCTGGGACTTTGTAGAGAATTCCTTTGGGGTTTTTTTATCTCTGATTTTTCCAACCCTTGAATGAATGAGTCTCACTCTATTTGTATAGAGTGAAGACCTAATTTTTTGCGGGCTTGTAGTCGCGGGCCTATCTTCAGACTTTATGTGGACTTGGCCTAATTGCCTGTTTTATCCGAATCATGATCCAATTAACGAAATTAGTAATCGAATCAACCCGAATTTCATTTAACGGGGTAAAATTAATTAAATTGAGTTAAAATTTGATATTAACTCATAAATAATTAATTTATCTAATTTACGGCTCATTAACAAATTTCCAGTGCCTATAGTAGTCTTGAAAAAAGTGAGCAAATTATGCAGAGATTTCTTCTGGGGCATCTTTGATAATCACGGGAAACTTACAATGATCAAGTGGAGTCGACTTTGCACTCCTAAAAGGGAGGGAGGTTTGGGTATAAAAGAAGTATTGAGTTGGAACAAAGCATTATTCACGAAATGGATCATAAAGCTGCAGCAAAGCAAAGACTCCAATTGGTGCAAATGGGTGACTGCTTACTACTTGAAAACAGTAGATTTTTGGAATGTCACTAAAAGCCAAGACAAATCTACAACATGGAGAGCAATCCTGAGTCTTAGAGATGAGATCGTGGCTGCTGCAGGGGATGTAAATGCAGCTAAGCAGAAAATTGAGGGCTGGGGGAGCAGTAAGCAGCAAGGTAAGCATCTCTATGACTTCTTCAGAGCGAAGTATAACACAGCTAAATGGCATAAAGTTGTTTGGAACCCATATTGTGCTCCAACATGGGCTGTTATTTCCACTTTAGCAGCACACAATGTCCTTCCAACAATAGACAATCTACAAAGTAGAGGGTTATGCATTCCAAATTGGTGCAGACTCTGCAAATGCCATGAAGAAATTCTTGAGCACTTATACTTTGGTTGTGAACTCTCTTATCGAGTTTGGTCTGATGTACTTCTATGGCTTGGCCTAAAAGGGAGAAGATGGAGCTTGAAACATGAAATAAATTGTTTAGAAGGAATGGAAGGAGCAAGCATGCTAAGGAACAGATTTTGGGAACAGATTTCAATTGTACCATCTATGAAATTTGGATGGAGAGGAATGGTAGAATCGTCTCTAATCTTAGTAGAACTAGAGAGTGTATTGTACTTAGGATCAAATACCATATTTGTATTAGAATAGTGGACAATCTTAGTGACTATATTCTTACTTGTTAGGAATTTTGGGGTTTCTCGGGGTAGTATTCTGCTATCCTTGGGAAGAGTTGTTTGTAATAGCTTTATTTTCATTTTGAAATAAAACTACACTAAATTCTTTCAAAAAAAAAAACATTTCAAAACAGGTTTGATGATATGTATTTTGTAACTTTCTGATATATAAAATGAAAGTTAAGACTAATAATGAAGGGTCACATTTAAAAACTTTCAAACTAGAGTTTTTTGAAAGGATGGACTCTACCTAATATATCTATCTTGTGAGAACTTTCAGTTTTTGGACCTTCTCACCGTTTCTCTTATTTTGGACTTCTTTTAAACTTAAAAAAATACTCTACTAAATGTATACGAAGTAACTAAATTGTTTTGCATATCCGAAAAATGTGTAAATGGATCTCAAACTGAGATACATTTCGAAACAAATCTAACGATATATGTTTCTAAGTTTTACGATATACGTAACTAATGTTATGAGTAGTTCTGCCATAAATCTATTGGATACCTTTATGAAAGAGTCTCACAAAAATAAAAATTCTACATATGGATTATTAATATTTATTAGTGTGAGTTGTTAATAATAAATTATGGCTATTTGTCATTTCTTTAAGTCCCTCAGTATTCCTCCTCTATTGGACTCTCTCTAAACTCTTCACATATACATATATATATATACATATATATATATATATATATATATATATATATATATATATATATATATATATACATATACATACATTATATTGTTTATCTAACATCATATAATTTCGACGGCAAATTCACGTGGTGCCCCCGAACTCTGTCAGAATGCGCGTGGTGCCCCTATATTTAAAACTTGTACACTGTGGTGCCCCCGTACTTTGCACATATACGCATGTGGTGCTCCTATCAACCAACACCGTTAACTTTTAGAAGGAAAGTGGTGATATGTCATATAATTAGTGTAATTATTCAATATTTAGCAATTAATAAATCATAAATAAAATAAAAAATCCTAAAAACAAAATAAAAAATTCGGCAAATTCCCGTGGTGCCCCTGAACTATGTCAGAATGCGCGTGGTGCCCCTATATTTGAAACTTATACATCACGGTGCCCCCGAACTTTACCCCAGCGGGCACATGGTGCCCCTTCCCACCCTTCTACGTTAACGCCGTCAGTCATCCGTCAGTTAACTGCTGACGTGGCAGTGATTAGCAGTTGGCGGGAAACTTAATTAAGGATTAATTATTTTTTAATGGGTTAATTCACGTGGTACCCTCGTGTTTTGGCGATTTGCACGTGGTACCCAATGTTTTGCAAATTTGTACAAAATACCCTTGAGATTTGACTGTTTGCACACGGTACCTAAAACTTAACTCTTTAATTAACACCGTCAACTTTTGTTTTTTAAAAAAAGGGTTAATTCACGTGGTACCCTCGTGTTTTGCCGATTTGCACGTGGTATCCAATGTTTTGCAAATTTGTACCAAATACCGTCAAAATTTGATTAATTTTACATGGTACCTTTACCTTTAAAATTCCGTTAACGCCATCAATTGGGGAAAAAAACCCTTTGATTTTCTCCTTCGTCACTATCTTTATCTTTCCCCCAATACTTTCATCATCACCATTATTCATTCTTCTCCACCACCGTCATCTTCATCATTTTCCACCGCCACCGTCATTTCCACCCATAATAAACACCATAATCACCAATTTTTCATTCTCCATTGAAATCAACTTTTAAACGCCGTTAACAGAATTTTGAAGGTAACGGTACCATGTAAAAAGAATCAAATCTTGGTGATATTTGATACAAATTTGTAACACTATTGGGTACCACGTGAAATAACCCTCTTTTAAAAATAAAAAGTTAATGGTGTTAATAGGAGGGTTAAGTTTAGGGTAGCATGTGCAAACAGTCAAATCTCGAGGGTATTTTGTACAAATTTGCAAAACACTGGATACCACGTGCAAATCGGCAAAACACGGGGGTACCACATGAATTAACCCTTTTTTAATTATTAAAAAAAAATTTAATTTTTTTTTCTCAGAAACTCGAAAAATTTTCACAAAAAAATTCAAATTTGAAAAAATTAGTGCGCATGGTGCCCCTTAACTTTACCCCCCACTGCACATGGTGCCCCTCTGATTCTTGTGTAACGGCTAGTTTGAAAAATAGCCGTTGTAAACTGCACTATTGTGTGTATTTGAACAACATATGAGCTTGTAAAACACTCACTTCCTTCTCAAAACACCCATAACCTTCCCCAAACACCCATAACCTTCCCCAAACACCCATTGAAATCAAATCAATTCCATGAATTCTAATTCATGTTATGGGAGTTCATCTTCCAAAGGTGTCTTCGTAGACAACAAAATTCGTCCTCACTGCAAAATAAGAACATCTATAAAGTCACCTGGACCTACAGCTCAAAATCCGTCAAAACTATATTACAAATGTCCATAATGTGGGTGGTTTGGTTGGCGCATCAGCAAAATGGAAGACCTAACCCGTGATGTTGCCGATTCTCACCCCCAACAAGCCTCCAACAACCAAATGGCGAAGAGTGCAGCAGATCTGAAGAAGAAATTGAAGGAACAAACTCATAAGATAGATGAACTTGTTAAAATGCTTTACATTAGCATCAAAGTAGCCATTCTTATGTACTTATTCCTTTTGTATGTTGTAATGAGCAAAAATGTATGATTGAACAAGAATTTATAAAATAAAACTTGATTGCATTGAAATAAACTTGTTTGCCATTGCCAATGGATTACAAACTTTCAAACAGGCATGTCTAACTTTTTAACACAACCTATATAAAAACCATCTTTGTCCCATCAAAAAATTAGCAATGATAGCCACTGTTGGCTACACAAAATCAACCTAATACTAACTATGCCCTAGAAGCAACTCCTTTCTTGTTCTTGACAGCCACATATTTCCTTCTAGGAGTTTTTAGTTGTGGAGGTTGGTCTTGAGAAACACCAGCATGACTTTGAGAAGCTTGGCTTTGTGATGCTCCATCTTGGTTTTGAGATGCTTGAGATGCTCCAGCTTGCCTTTGAGATGCTCTAGCTTGGCTTTGAGATGCTGTAGCTTGGCTTTGAGAAGCTCTCTTCTCTTTTTGGGTTTTCCCCCCTTGGCAATTCCTCTTGTTGTGTCCAATTTCATTACAGGTGCTGCATTGATTGATGGTTGACCTCTTGGGTCTTGATTTGGGATCATCTGCACTCCTCTTCCTCTTCTTCACAGGTCTGCCAGACCCTTTTTCAAGTACAGGTGGTTTCACAACTGGAAAATAAAAAATAGGCCACTGATCTTGATCAGGCATTGGATGGACATGGTGCGCATAAGTGTACTTGTAACACATTCCTAGATAAAAGCCATTCACATAATGGACATGCTGTTCTTTGTTATGGTAGATAGCCCTGCAAGCATGCTTGCATGGGATCCCTATTGTTTGCCAAGAGCCACATCCACATGTACCTTTCAATATATCAACAGGGTACAAAGTATTGCAGTCTTTTATCTCAAACTCTCCACCACCTGACTTGATGACATGACAAAACCTACTGTCATCAGTATTCATGTCCACCTTCGACTTGGCGTAAGGGGTGGTTGAATCATCATCCACAGCAGCAGCCATGTCAAATCTTTCTGCATACTTGTCCATGTAATAAGTCCTTATACCTGATATGCAAAACACATTAATTAGGTTAAACCCAAAACAAAGAGTAATTAGGTTTAGAGAATGACAGGGTCACCATGTGCACTGTAGAAATACCTTCAAGTAATGACAAGCTTGGAAGCTCCCTCTTATCATTGATCAGAGAGTTGAAACTTTCCACAAAATTGCTTGTGTTGTGATGGCAAGAAACTTCAGGTTCAAATTGATGAAGTGACCATTGGTGTGGAAGTTCTAGCAGGTATCTCACAGCACCAGGTGAAAGTTCACCAATCTTTGACATGGCCTTAGAGAACTTGTAATATGAACTAGCGTTGGCTGCACTCCAGTAAAGATCATGGTAGGCTGGCCCCTTATATTCCTTCTTGAAATTCTTGTACAAATGTTGAGCACAGATTCTTCTAGTTGCCAATGGGAAGACACTCATCAAGGCAGGCTCCACTCCCCTAATTCTGTCACTTATGAATGTCCAGTCCCATTTTTGACATTGTTTTGCTTCAAAAGCAATCTTCAAATTTCTGAAGAAATAACTCCATGTCTCAATATTTTCTTTCCCCACAATAGCATAAGCAATCAGGTATAAGTTGTTGTTGGCATCTAGATATAGAGCAGCCAATAGAACTCCCTTTCAAGTGACATCCATCAACTCCAATAATTCGTCTGCATCCATTCAAGAATCCACTAATCCATGCATCAAATGAAATGAAACAAGCTTTAAATCTGGTCTTCTTATCAACCTCATGCCAAGTCACCAAACTCCATGAGCCGGGGTTTGTTTTTTTTATCATTTCAACATATGATGCAATCATATTGTAACTCTCCTCATAACCCCCATAAGTCTTCTTCAAAGCTTCATCTCTTACCTTAACCATTGTTCTCCTGCAGGTCTCAATCCCAAACTTGGACATGAGCAAACTTTGCATGGACTGCACATGCATTTTAGGATGTGCCTTGAGCTCATCCTTCAATTTCTCACACACCCACTTAACACCGGCCATTGAATTTTTCTTCAGTTTAAAGCATTGTATATGGTGGCCTGTGATATTTTTAACTGCCCATGAACGCTTGTCTGGCAGTTGTGAAGCATGTATCCTCCAGGTACATAGTTTCCCTATGCATGATGCTGTGTATCTTAAAGGATCCGACTTGTAAACAACAACAGAAAAACCCTCTTGGATGCAGTAATCTGTAAACACCTCCAAAAAATGTTTCTTTGACAGAAATATATCCCATATAGTTATCGTAATCTCTCCCCATCTCTGAGGCATGTAGACAGCACCAGAAGCATAAACCCTATCCATAAGGTCCTCTTCACCCTCATCTTCAGTTGGTTTTGCTATAGCCTCATAAAAAGGGTGTTGTTTTCTGTTTTCCCTCACTTGCTCATTGTCAGACCCATCGACATCATAATCAGATTGTGATTCACTTCCACCCTCACTATCACTACCATTATCAGATTGTATGATGAAGTCACCATCCTCACTTGTCTCAGAATCACTAGATGAAGCATCTTTGAACTTGGATGAGGCAAAAACTGCTGCAGCTCTCTTTCCTCTTCTCTCACTTGTCTCATCACCATGCTCCACATCCACATGTGGTTGTTGGCTCCTTGGAACATAATTTTTCTTCCTTCTTGCCGTGCTTGGTGGGATTTTAACATTATCAGGAATCTCCCTAGGTGCTCTTTTCTTTGGAGTTCTCTTCCTTTTGTTAGAGGGTCTTTGTTGTGTTGGGAACCTATCATTTATAGGACAAGATTTAGATCGATGAAATGGGGCCTCAGGTGTTTTTGGTGTGTCTGTTTGCGGTTGTTGTGTCCTGTTTTGTTGTTGTTCAGATGATTTTTGTGTTTCATGTTGTGGTTCTGATTCCGGTTCCTCACAACATGGTTCCTCATCTTCATGTAGGTTATCATCGAACCCCCAATACTCACCACCATACCCCAATACTCATAATCACCCCCAATACTCATAATCAGTGCTATTTGTTTCAGGATTAACATGAGGGACTCCCACACACAAAGGCTGAAACACATCATCATTTTCATTTGCCTCTCTTTCACGTCTAATCCTTTCAGCCTCCTCTCTCTTTCTAGCTTCATCCTCTTTAAATTTCCTTTCTTCCAATTCTTTCTTAGCTCTTTTCAATTCAGCAACTAGTCTAAATTCCTTAAGAGCATTGTTTGTCTCTTCTAGCCATATGTCAATAGTCTCCAAAGTAATCAAATCACAAAACATATCCACCAATGCACTATCACATGTAATCCTAATCCTCCTATTATTCTGTCCCACATAAAAGATGTTATAAACTTAAGGAATTATCAAATCTTGCTTAAGACTATGCTTATCAAAATCCATTAAAAGGTCTATTATAGAGACCTTATCCGCGTCCTTAACACGGTAATCAAAAGCTTTGTCTCTGTAATGGACACACAACCAGAATGCATTCAACCTACAAATGGATCCACAACACAGCAACAAATCACAACCACAATCACCCAAATAAAATGTATAAACCTAATTTCAACATAACGAAAGTGCAATGGAATTTATCAAACAACATATTCGAAACATTTTAACGCTAAACAAATCAGTATTAAGGAAAATTGAAATTAACTACAAAACCCCTAAAATACCCAATTTTATACAAAAACGACATGCAAACAAATCAACGAAACAAAATCAATGATGGAACATCATATTCAGATCATATACATGTGATTGAAAAAAAAAACAAATTAAAAATTAAAAGAATAAAATTTACCCAGAAAAATTGAAGAAAGGTGCGATTTTTACCTCAATTATGGTGAGTTAAAGACGTTGATCCGACGATGAAGATAAAACGAAGAAAAAGTTTGGCTTTTGATGAGGTTTGATGAAAGTTTGTTGATGAGAAAGTTCGCCCAAAACAGAGAAAATAGGAAGAAGAAAGAGGGAATATGAAAGGTGTTTTATTTCTCCAAAAATGAAAGAGTTAACTGTCTTATCTTTTACACAAGAATCAGAGGAGCACCATGTGTAGTGGGGGGTAAAGTTAAGGGGCACCATGGGCACTGGGTGATAAAGTTTAGGGGCACCATGTGCACTAATTTTTTCAAATTTGAATTTTTTTGTGAAAATTTTTCGAGTTTCTGATAAAAAAAAAATTTTAATTTTTTTTAATAATTAAAAAATAATTAATCCTTAATTAAGTTTCCCGCCAACTACTAATCACTGCCACGTCAGCAGTTAACTGACGGATGACTGACGGGGTTAACGGAGAAGGGTGGGAAGGGCACCATGTGCCCGCTGGGGTAAAGTTCGGAGGCACTGCTATAAGTTTCAAACATAGGGGCACCACGGACATTCTGACATAGTTCAGGGGCACCACAGGAATTTGTCGTAAAAAATTTCCATTAATTTTTTTCTCCACCCTCAACTTTCCAGCCAACCCGCCCACCATCCCCACCGCCGCACCGACCACCCCAACCAACTCCCCTCTCCCCACCTTCACCACCACTGGGCCGGACTTGGCGGCACAAGCCCCGTATAACCCACAATCGGGGCTTTCGTACATCATAACCACTTAAAAAACCCCCCTCCACCTAGTTTTCTCTCTCCTCAACCAAGCATCACTGGATCTTCTAGGCGCTTTTCGAGGCTGGCTCTTAGCGACGACCAAGTAGAGGGGGTCGTGGTTGTTGTGGAGGGTCTTTTCGGGGTGGATGTTCAATTGTTGAGAAGAGAGAAAATTAAGAGAAAGGCTTTTGGGGACGTTTTGAATGCAAGCCGTCCCCGATAGGAGGCCGTACCGGGATCGCGCCGCCAAGTGCGGTCCGGTGGTGGTGAAGGTGGGGAAATGGGAGGTGGTTGGGGTGGTCGGGGCGGAGGTGGGGATGGTCGGCAGGTTGGCTGGAAAGTTGAGGGTGGAGAAAAAAATTTAGGGAATTGTTTTTATTTTTTGTTTTTATGATTTTTTATATTATTTATGAGTTATTAATTGCTAAATATTGGCTAGTAACAATAATTGTATGCCATATTAGCATTTTCCATCCAAAAGTTAACGGCGTTAGTTGATAGGGGCACCACGTGCCTATATGTGCAAAGTTCGGGGGCACCACAGTGTACAAGTTTCAAACATAGGGGCACCACGCCCATTCTGACATAGTTTGCGGGCACAACGTGAAATTTCCTGTAATTTCTATGTTTCACCTTTAGTCATCTTATGTACACTTTTATGTCAAACATCACAATAGTTTTCTTAATAGTATAGTATATTATATTATTTTTATTTTTATCATAAGTTACTTTCTTGTCGGAAAATGCACGTGGTACCCCAATACCTTGGGACTGTGCACACGGTATCCCTACAACTTAACTTTGTGCACGCGGTACCCTTATACTATGGAAAACTGCACATCATACCTTTGTCTGCTTTATCCGTTATAACGGCGTTAGGGAATCTTTGTTGGTGCCTTAATTAAGCAATACTTTTAACACCATTAAACAATCTAACTACCTATTGACATTAATTTACCCCTTATAATAATACGAAAACTCAACTGACTGCCTTCTCTCCCTCCTCCTTCCCCATCGCAACTTCTCGGCGTCGGCAATCAACGACCACCACCACTACTGGCCAGGGGCGTAGCGTTTATTTGGGAGGCCCGGGGCCAAATAGATTGAAACGATAGATTTGAGGCCCCAAAATATCAACAGCGTTTGGAAACCGCATACAACTTTCAAACACTTAGAGATGATTGGAATAAGCAAATGACAATTCAGAATAGGAGGAAGAAAAACATGTATAATTTGGGTAAGAAAATAAAGAAAGAAAGAATAGAGACAAAACAAAGAGGGGAAAAAAAAACAAAGAGAAATGAAAAAAAAAAATCATAAGAAATAACAAGCTAAAGGAATTCGAGCTCGAGTTCAATGGATCATATGCTCATCATACATACCGCTGGGCTACGACTACTAAGTTGTTATTCTAAGCAAAATTATTGTATATATTACAAAACCAGAAATTTTGGGCCCCCAAGATTTGGAGGCCCTGTTCCTGCGCCCTCCTCGCCCGCCCTCTTCTACGGCCCTGCTACTGGCTTTGTGTACTCCGACCGCACCGTCGATCGCTGGCGAGTCCATCCCCAACTCTGCGCGACACCAACAACAGATTGTCATCCCCTAGTATCTTCTTCCATGTTTATCACTCCTCCTATATTCTTCTTTCGGGCCGCAATGTTTGACAAACCATGGAGAGGAAGCGGCAATGAGGTTAGAGGAGAGGCGAACAAAGGAGGGGGGCAGCAGAGGAAGGCAGTGGGAGCCGTCGACGGTGAGCGATCCCTCAACTAGTGGAGTCGCCATTATACGACGAGCAAGCGGTTGTGGCCGGACAACATACGGTAGTGGTGTGTCCAGGTAGTCAGTGGTGAGGACGTGAGCTAGTACGTTGTGTTGGGTAGGGGAGGGGAAAGGGGGAGAGGAGAGAGAAAATGAAGAGGTGGGGATTGGTCATTTTATTTCATTATTATTGATTATTAATTGTAATTAACTCAACCTAATCATGCTCCTGTCAACATTATATAGACAGATAAACTAACAGAAGTTCAAAAATGGATATGGTGTGCAGTTCTCCAAAATTCAGGGGTACCGTGTGCACAAATTTAATTTATAGGGGTATCGGGTGCAAAGCCCCAAAGTACAGGGGTACCACGTGCATTTTCCGTTTTCTTATTTGTTGTCACCTAGTCGGGTCGATTTGGTGAAATTCTCATAGTATATTTATTTTTTGACAATTAAGAGAAACTATCGTATGTCTTCTACTTTACACAAACCATAATACTACACGTCTACACGTATATACTTCATTTAAATTCCGGACCGTTATACAAGGGTCGCTTACTTTGTAGTTGAAGCTATTCTTCCAACAAGCTAAGGTAAAATGTACATCAAGCTTACATCAGGGCAAAATAAGAGTTATAAACTACGAAATACAAAGACTATAACACAAAAAAGCACATCAAATCTGTAAGTACAAAGGACATTATTGAGGAAAATGAGGGCCTAAATACCAATATTGAAAAACATTATTCAGAAAAAGTCATAAAATAAATACGATAAATTCACGTGGTGACCCTAAACCATGTCAGATTGCTCGTGGTGCCCCTTATTTCCTTTTTTCTCAACACCGTTAACTTTTGGTCGTTAAGTGATAATATGGCACTACCGTTAATGGGATTAAAATCCCTTAATCACAACTAATTAAAACATATTTTAAAATAAAAAAATAAAATATTTAAACAAATATTAATTTTTTCTCCGAGACTTAAAAATTAAATATTTTCTCAAAAATTCCAATTTGGCCGGTACAATGTGCACAAGGTGTGTAACAACCCTATTTTTTTACTAACAATAAAATCATTTATTTAGGATTGTTATGCCGTAATTGACCACCAAGTCAATTGCAAGGCTAGTTATATCCATGACTACAACTAAATAAAATAATCCAATCAACAAAATAGACAGCAGAAGACTCGTTGCTAGGTTTACAAAATTAAACCCAAAACAATTAATAATGTTTAAGAACGTTCCAAAGTAATGTTTGACGCTTTATTAAAAAGTCCCCACAATGCAACGGCGTTCCAACCAAACAATGCACTTCAATCAGATAACCTGTCAACTGCGCCATGAAAAGAATGACACAAGCCCAAAATAGGGTAGGGACACAACCCAAAACAAAAAACGTCAGCATTAGCTAAGTAAGAAGTCAATTAGTAAAAGAGAAATAAAGATACGTGGCACGTAGCTAACAAAAATCAAACTAGCAACGCAAAAATAAGCAAAAGGCTGAAAAGAGCCTGACAAAAGACGTGCCTATATGGGCACGAGTCGTGCCAAGATCAGAGGGCTATACGAGAGTAAAAATCGAAGGGCACGGGCACGAGTCGTGATGAGCGCGGGCGTGGATCTCATCTTCACAATCAATTCATTAGCTTTATTTTACACTTAATTATTATGCAAGGGTCCTCTCCTAAGCTAGACCACTACTAGAGCATAAAGGAAAACGACCCAAAATTTCTGAGTGTGCACACCCCTCACTAGGGGGACGGTAGGAAACACTGTCCCTAGGGGGAAGTCAATTAGAAGACCGGTAGCTGATCTCCGGCTTAGACGAATACATTGATTAGAGGTTTACATCGCTCTAGGTGGTTTATCATTATATACATACACATATTTAATTCGTCTTAAGTATATATTTCTTGCATAATAGCTTTTGATTTATATAGGTAGTTGGCATGGATAATCAATATAGAGAGTGTGAGCAATGATTCCAAACAACGATAAGCGAATAGGATTAACATGATGCGGATAGGAAGCTCAAGCGTAAGAGGGTCAAAGTTCTTACCTTCAATTGGCAAGGTTTCCTCTAGTTATCCTTCTCAAATCCACAAATGTTACTTATTTGAACCCACAACCTAAATTATACAATAACCACAAGGAATGTTTTTCATGTCGTACCAATTTGACCACAACTGTAACAGCCCGAACCAACATATATCGTAACACAACCCAATAAGATGAGAAGTCACCCCTTAGGCCCAAAAATCCTCTCGTGGACTTTAAAAGGTGAAGCCTTGTTGGTAGTAAGATGGCAGGAATCTATTATAAACTGATCATATGAGCTTTATTTCCCAATGTGGGACAAACCAACTTAATAAGCCACTTTTTATATTCCGTAGAGTTACAGACTCCCCCACTTAAAGAATGCGACGTCCTCGGCACGCCTCAACCATTCCATACCAACATCAACACAGGTCCAAGATCTCCGCTGGTAGACGGCTGGTCTGGGCGTCACCTCAACACCCAGCACGCGGTCGCAGGGTTGCTCTGATACCATCTGTAACAGGCCGAACCAACATACGTTGCAACACAACCCAATAAGATGAGAAGTCACCGTGTAGGCCTGTAAATCCTCTCGTGGACTCTAAAAGGTGAAGGCCTTGTTGGTAGTATGATGGTAGGAATCTATTATAAACTGATCATATTAGCTTTATTTTCCCAATGTGGGACAAACCAACTCAAAAAACCACTTTCTATATTCCGTAGTGTTACAACAACACTTCACAAATGATTCACAACTCAGATTAATATCGTGACAACAACATGATCCAATAATCCTTGACCAATTTGGTAATCTCATGCAATTACATTCATAACTTGTACATATGACATCCAAATGAACTCCGATTCGCACCAAATTTGCACAATATACTTACAATCACTCTAACAACAATCTCCCATCATTTAATCATCATATTAACCTGATTTATGTACAAAAGTTAAACCACCAGAATTGAAACTTTACTCAAACCCTTTCATAATTAAAACATGTTCAAAATCCTCAAATCATATTACAATTAATACCCCATCAAACATAGCACATACTATCAAACTCTAGGTAGTTCTCAACAACAAAACCACCACAAATCTTCATAAAACCAAATTATCCCCTAACTTCCAACACTCATTAAAATAGATCATGATAATTTCAACCCATCGCACAACATAGTTAAAACTATAATCCCATCACATTTAAAATTAACAATCGCATAATATTATCAATTATAAAATGTAGGGCATACTACAAAAGATGAAAATGAGAAAGGGGCAACTTACAAAACTCAATAAATCGAGTGAGGAGAAAGGGGAAGAAAGGGGGCGGCGACGGCTGGCAGCGACGACGGTGGCGAGAGGAGGCCGAGAGAGAAGGAGAATAGTCTTCTCTTTTTCTTCTGTGAGTGCGTGATGTGTGAAAAGAGTGGGGAAGAGTTTGTGTTTTATTTTTATTACATATAAAAGAATACAAAGGGATCCGGGTACAGGTTTTACTAGTGGAGTATGGATAGTGATCCAACCCGATCCAAATCCAATAATCCAATAATAGAACTTCCCAAAATAGAATTACCCAATTAGAAATAGTTCTTAAGTCCCAAAATAACTCTCATTAATCCTCCTAAAATGATTAATAAGCGTAGCACCCTAATTAAATAAAAACCTCAAAAAATTGTGGGGTGTTACAAGGTTCCCCCCAACTTTACATGTCAGAGCAATTGGCGCCCCTGAACTTTACATACAAGTAAACTTGGTGCCCCTAACTTTACACTATAACGCACATCATGCCCCTATAATTCATTTTTCTAAATTTGAAAAAAGAAAACATTTTTCAAGCAATTTGAATTTTTTGGAGTTAAATAAAAAAAAATACTCCCTCCGATTCAAAGAGATTTTCCTGTTTCATTTTTTTTGCAGTTTTGAGGTGCTATATTGTTTGAGGTCTATTTTAGACAAAACGAATCATTCACTTGCTACAAAAATTAGTAAATGCTACATTCTATAATGCAGTCTACTACCTCTACTTCATTTTAAGGCAAACGGGTTTTTCATTTGGTTAAAAATTAATCCCTTACATGACAACTCAAAACTGCAAAAGGACAGGATAATCTCTTTGAATTGGAGGGAGTATAGACATTTAATTTTTGAATTTTTTTTATCATAGTGCCACATCATCACTTAACGGTCAAATGTTGACGGTATTAAAGAAATGAGAAATTATGGGCACCAAATGTCGAAAGTGCAAAGTTCAATGGCACCAAAGTGTACTTGCTTGAAAAGCAGGGGCACCACGTGCAATCTACCATAGTTTAGAGCCACCACGTGAGTTTGCCGAAATAATAATACATAAGCATTGGGATTTGGACTTGCCATGCCAATAAAACATTCTTTTAAGGTGAGAGCTTGTACGTACCGATGGCCGAAAGGGATAATGGAATAGGAAAATACATACTCGTATGTTTTAAGAAAATTACAAAGGACATTGTTTTCATTACATAGAGAAGAAACAATTCAGTTCCCTTAATATTTAATATTGGCATCCGTTTTATTCTACTTTTTTTTTTATGGAGCAAGAATAGCTAAATAATCTGACAGCTTAAGAAGAGTATATCAATTAATGAGATTATATTTTTTGTTGGATGTCTTCGCATTCATCTTATATGATCATGATTTTCTTCTTTAAAAATGAGAAAGATAGATATATAAAATAAATATATTACTTATTAATTACTATTTGTTCTTAAAGATGAATCTTGAGATACATATATTAAACAACGAATTTTGAAATGCATGTTTCTACCTTGAAAGTCTCTTTATATAAAAATAGTTGAAAATATGTTTGGGTAATTGATATTTAAATCAATAATCATCCATGTTCGATTCGTTTAAAAATTATATACCTTAATCAATTTCATTTTTTTTTTTTGCCAATTATGGAACTTAAAATTTCTTTTCTCCATATTATATATATCTTCGACTATTGCTTTCTAATTTATATTCAAACTTTAGAGGCTTATTCTCTTCCCTCCCTTCTAAATTTTCTAATATTTTTAAAAAAAAGTTCACTATGGATTCCACAAACTGTGCTATTCAATATTATACTTTTGAAGAAATCAGTGAGGTAGGTTTTTTTCAGGTACTGTTTTCACTTTTAGTTGTTATTTATAGTAAACATGGTCTTAATAACCATGGAGCTGAATTTACAATTATTCTTCTATACCTACATGATAATAAATTAAGAATTAAAAAGGTTTATTTGAGTTTCAAACCAATGTAAGTTTTGTTCTTTGGTTGGTGTTTAGTATCATAAATCCATATTGTTAACATAAACACATGTTACCAGCTAACTTTAGTTGGATTAGGTGTTTTAAGGCGACATATTCTTATATTTCACTATTAATTATAAATATCTTAATTAGTTTTACATTACATATGTAAATTTTTATTCACTCTTGATGATATAATATTTGCCACATACTTTCATAATGAATAGTAAACACAATTGTTAAAAAATATTTGATGTTGTTAAAGTCGTTATTCTAGTACATGAAATTAGATAAACAATCATTACACATGGATTTACTATAATTTAGAACATCTTTATTCTCTTAGTCGTTAGTATAGTTAACTGATTATTTACTAACTAGTTTTATGACCCGTGAATTCACGGGATCGTTTTAATTTATTTGTAAAATTGTTATAACATGTGAACTATATCAAAAATAAAATAAAATTGTCTTTCACGTTATCGAAAATAAACATACTATGAACATCATATCTCGAATTAAAATGAGATAGGAGTTCAAGTACAATATAACTTATTGGAATTACAATATTGCTTCGCTACTTGCCTCATGTTTCGATAATAAAACCAAAATTACTAAAATTACTACAGTAAATACCACTCTTTACTTACATCTTCTCCTAATTAAAATTCTCTTTATGATAAACTGATTGTACATGTACGAAATGATATTCAACCATCATAATAATAATAATAATAATAATAATAATAATAATAATAATAAACTTAACATATATATACTCTGATCTACTTTATATTGATTCGAATTAAGGTCTAGACAACACAATTGGCAAATGATCGAAGAGCCATGACGTACTATGTCTAATGTCGTTATTAAGTTGTAAATGTAACAAAAGGATACATATAGAGAGTGGTATGTATACTGATTCGATTATTGTAAATGCAACCCAAAAATATCAAGATTACACTATTTGCCGATTTAAAATTTGTAAACACATATGAGCAAATAGATCAAATTTCATCACAATAGTCATAGTATAATCTAACTACTTGAAATTGAAATACCAATATAGGTTGAAATAAAAAAAAAATAACATACAAACTATGGCTAACCTTATCAATTACAATGATGTATACATAATAACACTAATTGGTAACTTCATGTCACACACACAAAAAAAAAAATTGTATCTTTCTATATCATTTTGTATGAAGTGTATATATTTCTAATCAAATCCAAGCCAAAACAAATTTACATATACTATCTTGAATCATCTTGTAACCACAAAAAAATGGCAAACCAAAAGCCAAAGGTCACCTTGTTTAATACTTTTTTTTTGTGAAAATATAAATTTTATTGATCAATTCAACCGGAAAAAACCTACAACCATCAGAACATATTACTAGAGTCCAATTTTTTCCTAACCAATCTCTATCTTTGCAAGAAATATTAACTATACTATTCCTCAATCTACTCTTAACTTCCTTCTTGACTTGGTCATTCAGCTTAGTCGGATGAATAAGGTTTTGCTCTAATCGGCACTTGTTCCTACCCATCCAAATGTGATACACCAGGCTGCAAACCACAGAACCAGCCACTTGCTGCATGAATCTAGTCTTCATCTTCTTTGTGGCACACCATGTGATGGTTCCATTAGTATGAAAATCGATGTTGAGCCATCTCCTCACTTCCTCAAGGCATTTCTGTGAATAAAGGCATTCGAAAAACACATGATTGTGTGTCTCTGCCTTATTTCCACAGAGTAGGCATTGATCATCAACACAGATGCCTTACCTCATGAGCTTGTCCCGCATTTGAAGTCTCTGCAGGCTAGCTAGCCACCCTATAAAGGCAGCCCTAAGGATGATGTGTCTATTCCAGATGAACTTACCCCAACAGACCTTATTGAATTCCCCTCTCAGCCACTTGTACTCAGCTGCAACAGTGTAACCATTTCCATGGCTGCTCCAATTTTCAGATTTGAAACCATCTGCTAACTGGTCCATTACTCCACATATCTTCTTCCAAAACCAACTAGTATCACTGGGGGCTTTATAGTCCTCCCATCTGCTTCCTTGCAAATCGATGCTATTGATCCATCTGATCAAAAGTTTATCAGCTTTGGTGTGAATCCACCAGGCATATTTACCTAGGCAAGCCACATTCCAACTGATAGTGTCTCTGATTCCAAGGCCATCTGTCTCTTTAGGATTGCATATTGATTCCCAAGACACAAGAGGGCTCCTGATTAGATGCTCATTGCTGTCCCACAGGAAGTTTCTGCAGATTGCATTAATCTTCCTTATGACCATCTTTGGGATTATAAAAATCCTAGACCAGTAGTCATGTAGGTTGAGTAAAACAGACTTGACCAGAGTCATTCTCCCAGCATATGAGAGTTTCCGGGCACCTAATGCTCTAATCCTGCTCACCACCTTATCTGTAAGAATATAACAGTCCATACAAGAAATTCTACTAGCTGTAATTTGAATCCCTAGATACCTTGTTTAATACTCATGTTAAATAAAAGTCTTTTCAAATAACCTCAAACTTAAAGCTTGGAAACAACTCATACATGAAGGAAGACGAAATGATAACATTAAAATAAAATAAGGTCTCATAAAAAAATCAAGATAGTGACTATGGACATGACAACTAAGCTATGACTTGGCTTTTTTTTTTAACACCCAAGCAACGCTCGAATGCTTTGCCATGTCAAACGTGATGCTCGACAGTTAAAAGTTATATATAAATAACTGACCTTATGTTTTTATGAGATGAACATGATTTTATTTTTTTAATTTGCAGGATAATTATCTTCGAGCTTAGTTAGAATATTGAATAACGTAGATGTAAGAGTACTCGAAAAGAGTGTAAGGAGATGAAGAATTGAAATTATATGAGAGTTTGAATTTAAAATTGTAACTAAAATGAGTATTAGAAACAGTTAATTGATAAGTTAATTAGAGGAAGCCGATGAGGTAGCTGTTTGACTTCGTAGGGGGAAGCCGATGAGGTGTCTTTTTGATTTCCTGGGTTGATCATCACTAGAGCATTGACTGTTTGACCGCAAAATTTCCAGTTTGATTAGTATGAGTTTTGTTTTCTATCTACTATAGTTTATAAGGTAAGAATAGATACACATAAATAACAAACTAAGATCAAATACAAGTTTTTTAGCTTTCTTTTCCTTTACTTTTTTTTTTTGTTTTTTTTTTACTTTTGAAAATTTTCCCTTATAGATTCACATAAAAGAAAAAAAAATCATACATGTATGGAAAATATATATTCCATCTATGAGTGACTATCCTTCAAAAAGGTCAATCAAAATATACATGTGATGATGCAATGTACATAAGAAAATAGAATGTATTTAGTCTATGCTATATCTTCTAATATAGAAACAAATAAGAAATTGTGTGTGTGATAAATAGTCCTGCATGTTTAATTTATTTAAACATTGTCCACATTCATCATTCAATCATCCTCATATGTTTATCTATCCAAATATGTTTGAAAAGAAAAATTATTACCTAAAAGAGTCAATTTAGTCATGAAGAATAAAACTTAAGTTGCTTATTTTATTTATACTGAAGCATTGTAACCAATTTATACTACTTCGAAATTTTTTCTCTCATCTTGTCTCCACTTCTAAATTAAAATGTCATGAATTTCACTAGAAATTCCACTCTATTTTACTCTATCCAAAAGGTTGATGAACTAGGATTTCGGGTATCCATTACTTTCCTACTATCTTAATAATATATTCCGATATGTGTTTTCTTTTTCTGTGTCTACTTTTACATGTATGTTGTAATAACTCTTAACTACTAACACTAGCAAACATGATTAACTTTAGTTACCAAATTATTTGCAGGAGGCTATACCAAATGAGGATGTAACCGTTGACGATTATCTCATAGATGAGATAGTATTCAAAGAGGTATATTGAAAATTTTGAATATATTGTAATACATTAGGCCTATTGTGTAACTTTAAATCAGTAATAGTCTTTAGTTTTAAGCATTCTCACTAAAATTGTTCAAGAAAAAAAAAATATATTGTAACCATAACGTTCATGTTAATTCCATTAGAGATATGTAGTTGATGTTCATTGTGTATATGGACAAGAGTTCTTAAATAACACTATAATGATGCAGATGCCAGAGGTAAAAACCAAATATTTCGAAGCTGATAAATGTAGTGCGGAAAAAAATCAAGATTTCTCCTTTGTGAGCGCTTACAGAATTGGTCAATTAGAAAGACATTACGTACCAACAATCAAAGAACATACCGACAATCAAAGAACAGATAAGGTTTGTACCTTTCATCTTTAAGACATTTTATATCGGTTATAAAGAAATAATACCCGAGTCGATGAAAATTCCTTCGCAGGTTTATATACACAAAAACATGGATATCCAATTTCGCTCCATGATCGAAGTGGGCGATTTTATCAAATACGGGTTGTATCCTAAGCGGCCTACCAAGAAGCAAATGAACGAAAAGGTAGGGGTCAATCTTGAGTGAGATAAATGGTCAAGTGTTTGCATAGGCAAAATCAAAGACTTTGTGAATTACAACCAATCAACATTTTTATTTAAGGTGCCAATTAACAAAACTGAAGTTGTTTAGTCAGCCAAAATCGTGAAAAACAAAAATTCATGAGAGAAAATAGAAGAAATTACTTATCTAATGGCCTTTGCTAGGTGAGGGCACTTTTGTGAGCAAATTGTTATGAGATTCTAAGAATTGGGTATTGAAATTTCATAGGATTACAAATTTCTATGTACCACTAATTGACCAAAATGCTCAAACTTAGTTGATTTTGTTAGGAGATTGAGAAATAATACTTTACCTAGCTACTACACATAAATAAATTTCATCATAATACATTGATGGTTTGTTATTGTAGGAGCATCTTGACAGCAGCTCTAACAAAAAGAGGTCACCAAGACGAAAGTTAGATTGGAGCTTCTACATTACAAGATTTCTCGATGATTGTGGTACTCATGTATATCACATCAAGTTCCGTATCCATGATACGGAACATGTCATGAACATTTGTTCCTATGAATCTGAAAGAGAATTTTAAAATAATTTATCAATATGTATGTGTAACATGGATTTTAATATTTTATTCAGCTGATAATTTAGTTTGCCCTTCAACGGATTACTTGTTGTAATTGTTTTTAAAGCGCTAATGGTTTATGCATGAATAATTCTAAATCTGAGATATTCTTCACTGGAGTTCAGACTGAGGTTAAGGATGAGATTCTTCAGGTGTCAGGATTTAGACAGGGGACTCTCCTTTTCAAATATTTTGGGCTACCTATTACTTCTAAAAAACTGAGTACCAGAGATTGCTATATTCTGGTGGAGAAAGTGGTGAGGAAGATAAGGTCTTGGGGGGCTAGGAAACTCTCCTACACTGGAAGGACAGTTCTGATCAAGGCTGTTCTAACTCAATTACATTCTTTTTGGGCAAATATCTTCAGCATCCCCAGGAAAGTCATTGGGAGAGTGATTGCTATTTGTAGGAATTACCTATGGAGTGGAAATGAGAATTATACCAAGGTTCCTCTAATTGCTTGGAAAGAGTTCTGCAAACCAAAAGATTGTGGAGGACTTGGATTCAGAGATAGCATTATCTGGAACATAGCATGTGTAGCTAAATACAGCTGGTGGATTTATTGCAAAAAGGATCACCTTTGGGTAAAATGGGTCAATGATGTTTACTTGAAAGGGTAGGATTAGGCTACCTACAGCTCTCCCATGGATTGCAGCTGGCATTGGAGAATGCTTTGTAGAATCAGCAAGAAAATGGAAGGTGTATTTCAGAATTCCAAATTAAATGGCTCATGACAAATAGAGAGTACACTGTGAATGAGGGATACAAATGGCTGATTGGGGAAAGCCCGAGAATGAGATGGTGCAAGCTGACCTGGTCTAGATATACAATCCCTAAGCATAGGTTTATTTGCTTGATGGCAGGACATGGAAGATTGCAAATGAAGGATAAGCTGCACAAGTTGGGGATTTGCCAAGATGATACCTGTGTTATGTGTGGGCAAGAAAAGGAATCTCATCATCATTTGTTCTTTGATTGTGTCTTCAGCAGACAGTGCCTTGAGTTGATGAAAGAGTATACCAAGATTAAAATTCCTGAGAAGAATGCTCTGATGTGGTGTTCTCAAAGAAGAGTCAAATCCAGATTTCAAAAACAAGCAGTGGCAGCTTGTGTACATGGATTGATCTATGCAATATGGACAAATGGAAACAATTGCAGAATCCAGAATGCAATAGTTATCCCAAGAGTAGTCGTGGAGAAGACAATTAGAGAGGTTGAAGTTAGAATTAGGAAGTGTCAGGAAAACTTAAACTTAGAAGATAGACAGTGGCTAGTATCTGTGAATGTAGCCTAAACTGAGTTTAGTTTTGTTGTAGTAAAATTCTATTCTTGTCTGGACAATTTCCTAGATTTTTTTGAGTCTTGAGCCTAATATACTTACATTTTACCAAAAAAAAAAAAAAAGTAGAATACGCTGGACCGGTTTTGTTCTAATCAAAGTATAATTTCCAAATAATGACACTTTACGATCTAGTGTAGGATTTCAGAAGTGGGTATAAATACGAGTCCTATATTCTATGTTGATTCTCTATTTGCCTCTAGCAGAGTTCTCGTTTGCTTGTGAAAGATAGCATCAGCCAAAATCTTTGAAACAGCTGCGGTGGGTGATCAAAAACGCTTCGAAGAGCTGGGCCCGAGTGGCCGATACGGTCGCCATGATATCCTGCTCGGTGTCGGGTCTATAAAGAAAGTGTACAAAGCATTCGATCAAGAGGAAGGGCTTGAGGTTGCATGGAATTTGGTCAAGTTGGGCAACTTCAATGGCGATCCTACTACAATGAACCATCTTTCCTCGGAAGTGAAGTTGTTGAGGAACCTCAAGAACAAGAACATCATCAGATTGTTTCATGATTGGAGGGACGAAGAGCGCAACACATGGAATTTCATCAAAGAGGTCTCTGCGTCAAGAAACTTGAGACAATACAGGAAGAAACACAGTCGTGTTTTGATTAAAGCCTTGAAGAAGTGGTCTAAGCAGTTGCTCATGGGTTTGTACTATCTTCACACTCATGAGCCTTGCATTATTCATCGGGACCTTAATTACAGCAACGTCTTTATAAACAGAATTCTTGGCAAGGCTAAAATTGGTGATTTTGGGTTGGTTGCAATTACGGACAAGACTCATGTGGCGCACTCTATACTGGGGATGCCACAGTACATGGCGCCTGAGCTGTGTGATGAGGACTACACGGAGTTGGTCGACATACTCTCCGTGGGTTTGTGTCTGCTTGAGTTGGTGACAATGGAGATACCAACTATGAGTGTGATTCCGTGCCCAAGATTTACAAGAAAGTGACCGATGGTGTGATGCCAAAGTCTTTTGAGAAAGTGAAAGATCAAGAGGTGAAGGCTTTCATAATCAAGTGTATTGGAAAGCCAAGGGCAAGACCTTCTGCTACTGAACTACTTAAGGATCCTTTTTTTTATCACGTTGTTGATGACGACGATGATTGATGATCGATGTATGTAGTTTACATTCTTTCGGCATATGATTTGGTGCATGCGCAATAACCCTTCCTTGATACGTTGTGCAGTAGTCCAATGATGTTTTCAGCATTAGATTGGGGGCTTTGTTTTCTGAAAAAGCTGCCCTGAATTTGTACATATTGTAGATTCCACGGATGGTCTCTACAGCGGCAGACGCGCGAGTCGTGCGATGAGACATTAGAATAGGAGTCGCCACCAAACAATTGTGGGGTGTTTGGAAATCATTCAATGCGATCTTGTTCCTTGTTACCGAGGGACTACGTAAACGCTAGGTGAGTCTGTACCCATTGAGCATAAACGCTTGGAAAAGCAAGTCATGCCAAGTACAAAACACTTTCGCGAGTCGTTTACCGAAAGGGACAAAACCGAGGGACGTGAGGAACAAAATGTGCATTGTGCCCTACGCCAATATGCAGTCTACGGACCACAAGACTGGGTTCGGGGGTGACGGTACATGTTGGGAAGCCATAAGACACCTAACCCCGCCCACGTATAGCGGTCTCTACTAGTTGAATTATCGTTTACAAGTCGTTGAGAAGTTAGTCATGCAAGTTTACAATCATTTACAAGTTATATACAACCTAGTAAATAAGTTAAGTCGGTTATTTAGCACATAAACTAGATTTTAGATCGCAACATCGTTAAGATTGATTAATGGTCCCTAGCTACCAATTGTCCAAGCGCTTTGCGCTATGTGTGTTAGGCGTGATTCATGTAATTCGTTTTAGATCTAAATCTTGGTTAGGCAAAATATAAATCTATGTTGAAAGCAATAAATTGCGCACGTAGGTGAAGGAGTAGAAGATTAGAATAAAGTAGAAGATGAGTTTAGACAAGTGGGGGTGCCCTCAGGACTTACGTGTGTCCGCGATACCACTACTTGCTCTACTATGCTTCGAGACCGTTGCGTTGATCCTTAGTATGCGTCGTAGGGGCTAGATGTGTTCTTAGAGCGATGTGTTGCCCTTCAAACGTGGTGTTTAAGAGGGGCTTTGCTTGAGTTGTGTTTGATTGTGTTGTGTTTAGGGGTGCCCTAGAGGTGTAGGGGTGCTATATATTAAGGTTTTGGTGTTGTAGTTGCTAGGGTTTTGGTGTTGCTAGGGTTTTTAAGTTGTTAGGCTTTTGTGGTGTCTAGGGTTTTTTGGTGGCTAGATTTGTTGTGGTGGCTAGGGTTTTAGTGGTGGTTAGTGTTGTTGTCGTGGCTAGGGTTAAGTGGGAGAGATTAGGTGAAAGAGAAACAGATATTTGGTATGGAGAAATGGTGTGTGAAGGTGTGTGAAATGAGGGGGATGGAGAGGTGTATTTATAGTGTGGAGATGCTAGGGTTTTAGGGTAAAAACCTAGGCTAGCTCGTCTATGGCTCAAATAAGGCGTATGACCTATAGTTGGAAAGCTAAGACAATGAAGTTTCTCATGATGGTTTATTTTAAATCCAATTCCTTATGGTTTAGGAGTTATTCCTTTTTGAAGTTGAGGCTGTGTGTTTGAGGAGTTGAAGTGGGTCAAACTCTTCTTTTTTGCAAGGCTATTGATGGCATGGTTTTAGGTTGAGGCGCATTTGCTAACGGACTCACGGCAACGGTGGTTCACATAATAGAGCAAGCAGACGCATTTCACAGTATAGTGTCCTTTCATCATCGGGCATTTAGGTAGGGACAAATGCAGGTGTCTACACATATGTATACTAATTCTTATCAAATTAAATCAATCTATGAAGTATATGTTTCAGTAGAGTCGAGTCCTTTCTGGTTCATCTTGACAGACCATAATAGCCATCAACATATTGATATATAGCTGGTACACGTATTTAGTAGCAGCATATCTGTGGTTGTTTTACGTATTATCACTCGTTACAAAAGAGATCAACACTTTTCTATCTTCGATTTATCACCTAATTATTGAGTACACCCATGCAATCTTCAATTGAATTACAGAATTTCTGTTGTCATTATACACATCCAAATATCAACCGCCATAATTCTTTCCTCTTGTGATCATAACATATAACAAAACATGTAATACAATTATACTATTACACAAATGAATGAATATATAGTGATCGAGACAAGGCCTCTTTACAAAACAAAGCAATAACAATGCACCGCTACTCTAGCACCTCTCACTACATGGAGACCTCATTGTTACTCAGTGAGAATAACATAGCAATCGGTTATGAGTTTAAAGTCTCCCACATAAAGAAAATAAGAAACTCATTTCATGTATGCAGTCTAAATTTCTGCTCAAGATGATTCATTCGGCCCTTCATATACTGAAATAAAGCTACATATCTTAGGTTTATTCTGAAAAATGAATGACATAAAAATGCATCATGGTTTGTGAGATATGTAGCTTTGAGTGACATCAGGTCAGTCCCTTGTTTTTTCTGCAAGTTACACATTCTGCCACCCCAACTTCGACCCTTTATAAAATCTACTCCATAGCTTCATTTGAGTCGTAAAAGGTGTCTTTAGAAATCTTGTAAAATGAAATTTTCAGCCATATAAAAATCATAACCATATTCCTTCTATATCCAAAGACCAAAGATATGAAGCACTAAAGTTAGATGAAAGTCGTTGAAACAATTCCTGAAGCATACTCTTATTAGACAACCTTCACTAAATGATTCAATTACTATAAGCTATAATTATTTGTCGTAGATGTTATATACGTTCACTAGTCTTGTGCCTTTCTACTCCAATCTTTTGACCTCTAATGTTACAACTTCAAGGAGTTTCTTGTAATTACACGATTTTACAATAACTAGCTAGATGAATATCAACTTATATATATCACTCATTAGAAACTAGCATGGTTTCTATAGGAAAAAAAAGACTACTTATCTTCGATTTAGACCAAAGGTACTACTACTACTTTCCACGCATGAATTAAGCACTCCAATCACATCATCAATAAATACAAAGTCGGGAAAACCCTAAAAAGCATCGGTTTGATCACCAATGAAGAGAATGCAAAATGAGAAGACATGATCTGATCATGTAATATAAAAAAAAAAGACTATTATATTACCTAATAACTAACCGACACATCATCACTTAACGGAAAAATCTAACGGAAGTTACTATTTGGGTACCATGTGCACGAAGTAGTAAACTCAGGGGTACCATGTGCACAAAGTTTCCAAGTTGGGTACCATGTGTAATCAGTCAACGCTCGAGGGTACCAAGTGAATTTTCCGTTAAAAATAAGTTGTGTAGACCTGTACAACATGCATGTCAAGAAGAAAAAAAGTTACCCAAATTTAAAATATGCTCAAATTTGGGTCAATGGGCTTTGCGGAGTGACACTAGAAAATATGTTGGTCAATATGAGCCACAAGCCCACAAGTAAACAAAAAAAGTATGTAGGATAAGAGTAAGATTATAACTTGAACTAGAGTTTTGTGGAACTGAGAGTATCCTAATATTTTGTTTGGAATTAGGGTGCTCTATGTTAATTAAGGGTCTTGATTAACAAGTTGGATAGAGTTTGAGGCTAAATACGTGTGTTAATACTAGTCACAAGTAAAATTTAAAAAAATGGGTTCATGACCCATAAAAGCGGGTGATATCAATTAGAATAAACTTTTAAGTAGAATATAATAATTTAATTATACTTGTACCTTTCTTTTCTTGATCGGAATATACCCTTATGACTTTCTTGATAAGAGAACTTTTGGTCTAACAAGGGGGTTATTAATATTAAAATTTCGGATATCGTCTAATACGACTAAACTACAATAGAAGTGTATTTCGCGAAATAAATCTTGGAAGTGTATCAATTTAGAAGAGATAATTATTTTTGATTGTCGAAATAGTTTTTTTTTGTAAGATTGTGACTTTTATTCATCCATAAAGGGAATAAAAGAGGAAAATAAGCTTACAAAAAAACCCCCCTAAAAGATAATAAATCCCGGTATCGACCTCCTAATTGTTCAAGCTATCAACTATTTCCGCATTATCACAGTTTTTCAACCACGCATAGATTCTAATGCTTGCAGTACACTCTATTTGTTTCATTATCCAGTCTTTGTTGTGTTCAACTCCTCCAAACAGGCGCGCATTTATCTTACTTCCCCTCGCAAACTTCTCGGCTTTCTCTGGATTTTCAGCCACCTTAGAACTTCTCCCCAAATCTCAGCAGGTATAGGAGCATTCAAAAAAATAAATGCCGATGATTTTCAGTTTTTTTCCTGCACAGCTCACACCTGTTCACTAGCATCATCCCTCTTACGCAAATGTTATCCACTGTTGCAAGGGAATTTTGCATAGCTAAAGCATAAATAAATCTATGTTTAAGTAAGTTAGTGCTCTCCCAAATCACCTTAGCCCACCTATTCTCGGGATAATGCTTGCTTCCTGAACTGCTCATACCTGGGTGCAGCTTGGTATTTGCCATTCTTCTGCCATTTTTGAATCAGTGCAGCAGCCTTCAATTCATCAGCAGCAATAGAGAGCATCTCATCCCTGACAGTTAGTATATTCCTCCAAGTTTCAAAGTCATTTGCTTTTCTCTTAATTTGCCAAATGCTTTGTCCTCTGAGCTGATAGGCTTTAATCCAGCAATTCCAGACCCCTGCATTATCATTATGTAATTGTCAAATCCATTTTGTAAGCATGGCTTTGTTCTAAGCCAAAACCTCCTTTATAATTAGACCTCCCTCTTTCTTTGGAGAACTCATTCCATCCCAGCTTTTATAGACCATTTTACTTTTGCATGCCTCTATATTCCAGAGAAAGTCTTTACACAGCTTTCTGATTTGCTTAATGATGCTCTTGGGAATCAACAAACTAGCACACCGGAAATTTTCAATGCCAAATATATTACTGAGTTTATCAGTTGAATCTTACTCGCATAAGACAGCATGATAGAGGACCAGTGATTCAGAGAATGTTGGATCTTTATGATCAAAGAGTTAAACATTGCATTCTTCAACTTTGCAGAGTGAAGAGGGATTCCAAGATATCTGAAAGGAAATGATCCTTCAATATATCCTGAGATGTCAAGCATCTGCCTTTTTACATCTTGTCTAACTCCCCCAAAATACACTTCTGTTTTATTTTGGTTTGCTTCCAACCCTGACACTCCAGCAAATAAACTCAGGCAGTTTACAACTGCTTGCATTGATGGCACATCTCCTCTGATGAATATCATTAAATCATCAGCAAAAGTTAACTGGGTTAACTTAATTCTAGAACACTTTGGATGATAACTGAATTGCTTCTAGGTTGGCATTTCTCTCAAGAATCTAGATAGAATTTCCATACTTATGACAAACAGATGGGGAGATAATGGATCCCCTTGTCTTATGCCACATTTGCCAGGAAAGAAGCCCTCATAATTTCCATTGATTTTAAGAGAAAACCTTGTATTTGAAATGCAATTCATGATCCACTTGATGAATTTTTCTGGGAAATTCAAAGCATCCATGGTAGCCTCAATGAATTCCCAACTTACTGAATCAAATGCCTTTCTAATATCCACCTTCACCAAACACCTTGAGCATATATTTTTCTGGTTATAACCTTTCACCATTGATTGAGAAACAACCACATTGTTAAAAATAATCCTCCCCTTAACAAAAGCAGCATGTTCCATCCCTACTAGGCTAGGCATAACCTCCTGTAGTCTATTTGCAATAACTTTTGTTATTGTCTTGTACACTGTAGAACAAGAGATTGGCCTGAAGTCAGCAACACTGGAGGGATGATCTTTTTTAGGATAAAAGTAACCATAGTTGTGTTAGCTTGTTTGGACATTTTGTTGGTCCTGAAGAGTTCCCAAATTGCATTGCTGAAGTCTGTTTCAATTGTATCCCAAGATTTCTGAAAAAAAAAACCCCGCTGCAAAACCATCTTGCCCTGGAGATTTCTTTGAATCCATGCTAAAAAGAGCGTCTTTTATCTCCTGCTTTGTGATATTCTGAACCAACCAATTAGTCTGAGATCTGTCCAGACACTTCTCTTTCCTGATGTAATCTTTATCCAGTTTCTGTACAGGTTTCTCTTTGCCAATCAGACTTTTATAAAAATCAATGAATGCCTTGGAAATGTCTTCTTGTGTCTCATGTATATTCCCCTCCATGTCAGCAATCTTCCCTATCATACTCTGCTGTTGTCTCTCCTTGATTTTTGAGAAGAAATAGCTGGTACTGCAGTCTGAATTGTTTATATGTGTAATTTTTGCCCTTTGCCCCAACATACTCAGCTCAGCCAATTTCAGGTTGCAGTATTTTCCCTTAATTTCTTTCACTGCTTTTTCCAAGTCAGGATCCTTTAATTTCTTGCCCAATTCTTCTTGTTTTGCCAATAACTCTTGCTTACATTCCTGAACTCTTTTTGGGAGATTAGTAAAAGAGGATTTATGCATCAAGGAGAGTTCATGCTTTGTTTGCTTCAGTTTCTGAAAAAGTTTTGCCATTGCAGTCCCCTGAGTATTGATTTGCCAAAATTTCTTCACTGTGTTGTCATACTCTGAATGCATTGTCCAGTAGTTCAAAAACCTGAAAAGTTTCCTTATGGGAGGTGGAGAGAGTATAGTGACCACACATGGGGAGTGATCAGAATCATCAGATAATCCCCTATGGAATCAGAGAATTGGTTCAGCCAAGCAGAATTAATCATTGCTCTATCCAATTTAGTCCATGTCCTTTTGTCACCATCTTGATTATTTGTCCAGGTTATAATTTGACCCTGGCTATGTATATCATCCAATCCACAAGATGAGATGCAGTCATTAAACTCATCCATATCCCTTTGCACAGGAGCAAAACAGCCAGATTTCTCCATAGAAGTTCTAATGACATTAAAATCTCCTAGAACAATCAATGGTACAGTTTGAGATCTATGCCCTACCTGCTTTCTCCATAAATCATGCCTTTCATATGCATCATTGCTCCCATATGTAAAGGTAATGATCATTTCCTTATTAGATAAGACATGTCTCACCTTGCAGTGAATAAATTGAGAATGAATCTCAGTTATATCTACCACAAGTTGTTGTGTGTTCCAAACTACCCACATTCTTCCATTATAATGCTGACTATAATTTGTCACTACCTTATAATTTGCAAACCTCTTCTTAATTATATTGCCTGCCTTATTTTCCTTCACCCTAGTTTAAAAAATTCCAATAATATTTATCCTCCTTTTCAGCATGAGGTCCTTCACCTCACACTGTTTGAGAGGGCTATTTAACCCTCTCACATTCCAGGTTGCTACTATCATTCTGAGTCAGGAGGTTTTCCCTCCCCTACTGCATCAGCATGTTGATTACCAGCCCATATTGCATTAGTTTATTCCACACTCACCAGAGCATCAAATCTATTTTTCAACATTGTAGGCACAATAAGCTCTGCTGATCTAGACTTCCTTTTATCTGGCTCCTTGATTTTCCGAAATCCCATATCATCCATAATCTCAGGAGACGTAATGATTTCGTGCTCATGATCCTCAACTATGACTTGCTCTTGTACCTCAATCTGTTCAGTAGTTTCTTCACTACTTACCAACTTGTCAACATTCTCTACAGGCTTGACCACTGGGTTGTAAACCTT